>JAVJIF010002803.1:0-239270 GCA_038442645.1 Agave tequilana
TAGGAATATCAAAAGATTCAAGAGATGGATTCCAAAAGGGAGGACGATCAATTCCAAATGGAGCCAATATTATCTTATAGATAGTATATGTATATTGCAGTGTGAACATAACTTATCTCAGGTTATCGGCAAGAACTAGGTCCCTTTTGGGTAAACCTGGCTCTGATACAAAGGAAACCTTGTCACGCCCCGCTTCCCAAAATACGTGGAAACGGAGTCGCAACGAGAGTCGGCGACGTATATACGCGAGGAAAATACCCGACACATATACGCTAAGCCTAAAAGTAACATGAACAAGATACAAAATCTACTACGATAAATCAATATCACTGCAATATGAAATATAAATATCTAACACAATGATAACAGATGAATAAAGGAAAGAAAATGACAACTGGATGCGATAAAGATAGAATTAGGAAATAACATGAATAAAAGAGAAAGAATACCTATAATCAAGAAAAGAGAGACTCCAGCTCCTCGTAACGTGTACGATCATACGAACACCTGAACAATATAAGAAGTGTCAAAAAATCCTAGGCGTAAGAATCCAGGGTCGTTAGAAGCGACCTAATGAGTGTGTGTGTGTGTAAAGGAAAAGGTATTCATGCATAACAACGCAATCAATAACAACATGATAACTGAAATGAAATATAACAAAATAATCAATGTAAAGAACAAAGGTATGAACGACATATAGTTGGTATCCTGACCACTAATGTCAAGACGTGTAACCTAGCATATGTCACTAGTCTGGTATACAATCCGGTCATGTGTACAATCATATGTCTATCATAATTATATATACATATAGTCGGGTGATCACGGTCAGTCACAATACATTAACAGTTTATCATTATTAATTATGTTAGCGAACACCAATTGCCACATGTAATAGACGCATCCCATACTACGCCTACTACACGTGCCAATCGAGGTCCTCAGTTATTGAAACTGATCGGTTGGAGACATTGTATGTGTTTTAGGTGGGTCCCGTGCATACTCCGGACCACAGCTTAGACTTCTGGCGCTGAACCAGGACCTACCGCAAGGTAGTCAGGAACATGTATAACAGGTCAGGTACATGTATAACATGTATAATAGGAATAGGAATAGGGGGTGCCAGTCACCCCACGGGAACCCTGCAGTGGAACCCTCTTTCGGCTGCGCAACCTATATCCTAGGTCTACCCAAAATACAGACGTTGTCTCCTCCATCAATTTCTCCAATCCCAGTGTAAGTTGTTAATATCATGTTATTAGTTTATCAAGATTATTTAATGTGCATGCTACTTAGATCACTGAGATAACTCGGTAATAGTCCCCGGTAACAACGTCAACATGTGTAATCAGGATGTCGGTATAACAGGATATATAATGTCAGGGAACAGGACACCGGTATAACATGATATATAACAAGTATAATATGATGGTGTTGTTACCGTGTAATAATAATTTTCCCAGCAGTTAAGTAACATGGACAATAGTATCAGGTAGATATCATGTATAATCAATCAAGTTTCCTAAGCAAATCATGATATTCAGGGTGAGTAAATACCTACTGTCATGAATAGAATAATCCGGCAAAGTATATAATCAACTCAGATCCTCAAAGTCATCGACATATTTATCCTCGAAGTCACTGATATATCTGAACCTCAATAACTGAAATATATACAAGTTTTGATACATCTAATCAAATCTTCATATTTCAATTGATCAAGATCATCACATACTCTCACTCTACCCAGGTCAATCACAAGATCTTAAAACTCAAGTAACATATCAAGTATATATCTCTAAAATCCATCAGGTCAGGTCAACCCAATCAACGTCTATTTCTCAACCCCCAAGTCAACTCCAATCTAATTGAGTCTGTTTAGTCTTTTGACAAGTCCAAGATCCCGTCCCATTAATAAGAACCTCCTATTTAATCAATCATCTATGTCCGACTGAACTTTCACATATTTTATCATCAATAAGAATAATCAGATATGCTGATAATATTAGCCAGATATTCACTCATATAAATACAATCATGAACCAGTCAAATCCAAGATTTAAATCTGATTATACTCTAAGTTACATCACCAATAGTTCCAATCTAAATCAACATCATAAGTAAGGAGTGGGATATACTTAAGCTACATGAAATCTAGAAAGTCTCTATACTCAAACCTCGATTTCAATAAACATCATTACTCAGATGATTTATCGGTGAATATATCCAAATAAAATACTTGCAACTATTAATCCAAAATCTGTATTATATAATAGATCAAAAATCAAGGTAAGGTATTCTCCTATGAATCAAATGTAAATAATCCTCAACACATGCAATAATACTGACAAAACTCATATGAACTAACTAAATAGGATGATCACTCACTGAGGTCTCATGAAGGAATACAGGTAAGTGATCATATAAAATGATACAGATACTCATACAAGTAAAATAAAGCAGATGGTCACATGAAATAAAGCAAGTAGCATATATATATATATATATATATATATATATATATATATATATATCAAATCATTTATCACAAATTTCTTATTTAATTGAAGGGGGAAATAACACTCACCTGAAATCCATCCCAAGTCCAGAGCACTGAAATCATAAGGCCTCGATAAATCTACATGGTTTATTTCAATAGAAATTGTTAGATTTTAAAAGAAAATTTTACTTGGGAGATATAAGGGGTTTTAATCTTAATTAATTAGTTTTGGGGTAGGAATATGGTCCTCTAGGTCTAATGAATTTAATAGGTTTAGTTTAAATCAATTTTTAATTTTTTGTTAGATTTTTAATAGGCATAATAACAATAAAATTTCTTAACGGGTCTAAATTTACCATTAAGTAAAATTGGCTTTAAAGTAGGTGATCTGATTTAATTTCATATTGATATTTGTCTAAAATTTTTATCATAGAAAGTAGAAGAATTGTAGATTATTGTTTATATTTTTCTCAATTTTTCTTAATATTTAAAAATAATTATTTTTAATACGAAATTATTCTTTCTTCTTTCTTCTTCTTTTCTTTTCTTTTCTTTTTTTATACACAACAGCCCAGGCCCGGACCAGTCTCAGGCCGGACCAGGCCAGGCCCAGGCCTGGTCCAGGATTTTTCTATTTTTTTCTTTTTCCAACAGGGCCTTTGGGCCCTGCTGTGGCCCAGGCGGCCTGGCCTTGGCCAGCCAGGCCAGGCCTGTTGGCCCAAAGGCCTTCCACCCTAGTTTTGATGATGATTAACTCATGTAGTTATGTTTACTAATAATCTTGAGTTATTTAAGTTTCAGATCATTAACCAAGATATTAGTTGGTGATTAGCTTCAACAAAGGAGTTTAGAAGCTTTTCTTGGTGTTTTCAGGGCCAAAGCATCAAGATCATACATTGCCTAGCCCATGGATGGAGTTTTGGAGCAAGTCAACTTGAAGATGAAGATCATCAAGATGACTTAGGTATCCATAGTTTAGATAGTGTGTTTTAGATCCATTTGTAAAGTTTAGTATAGTTGATATGCTCAAGTGCACAACACACAAAAGATTCATGTTTTGGATTTGGTTTTCATGAATAGTAGATCAAAACAAGTTTACTTTATTTCTATGTATATTAGATATGTTCTAGATATACATACATGCTTTTAACTTCCTAGACAAGCTTATTTTGACTATCTTATTCATGTATTGAAAAATCAAGTTTGATAAAAATACAAGTTTTGTTTTTGATAAAATTTGCAAGACTCAAAAATGAATTGATATGTTTGATATATGTCTTGAAATTTTTATCACTTGTTTGTGTTTCAATACAAAATGTTAAAACAAGTTTTGTGGATTTTTAGAAGAGTTAAAAGATTTTTCAAAATATTTTTAAACTATTTTTCTGACCTAGTTTCTGTTCCAGGCTTCAATCAGTCGACTAAGTCACCTGACCTAGTCGACTTGGGTGAAGTCGGTCGACTGGGCCGGTCGACCGACGTGCACAAATCTGTGCACGTTTGGCAGCTTTGGGACGGTCGACCCGGACGGTCGACCGGTCTGAGAGCAGAGCTCTCTGTTTGTTTCGGTCGACCGGGCCGGTCGACCGTGGTTGCCCAACGGTCACATTTCTGACCGTTGGCGGTCGACCGGGCCGGTCGACCGTCAGCCTGTCAGGCTGCCAGCTCAGCCTAACGGCTAGTTTCTGGTTTGGCCTATATAAACCCCATCTCTTTGGGTTTTTGGCCAAGATTTTCAAGGAGAAAAATTTCTGATTTCTAAAGTGTTAAAACAAGTTTTCAAAAGTGTTTTGGGCTTTAAACTTCCAATTTGATTTGTGTTTTGGGTTTTTGAAAAATTAAAGAAAACTAGGTTTTAGGATATTGTATTGGTTTTCATTTTCTATCATCTACAAGAGATTTTCCAATTAGTTTTTCTTTGTTGCTTGTTTCCAAAAACACCTTGTTTCCACACTTGAGCTATCTTCTATCCTAATCTATTAGGATCATTTGTTTTGTAGAAAAAGAGAAAAGAAAGAGAGTTTGAGTTTGTGGTCTTTGGAACCACTTGTTGTAAACACCCTTATTCTTGTTGTATCCCTCTTCGGTAGAGGTGATCGGGTGATTGGTTTGCTCCCTCTAGTGAGAGGTGGAGTTGGTTGTAAACCCTCTTCGGTAGAGGTGTTGGTTGTTGTATTGGCTACGGGCCTACCCTCGGTTGTGAGGTGGTTGTTTGTGTGTGCCTCACTTGTACTTAATCAACAAGAGCTTCACATAGCACCTCAACCCATTCAAGGGGAATCAAGAGGAGTTAGTCCAGAGTCCTTCACGGGGAATTCGGCTACACTTGTTGATTGTATTAAGTGTGTTACAAAATTTGCATTAGCTTCCGCATTTAGCGCACTTAGTTTTGCATTTAGTTCTAGATTAGCAATTACACCTATTCACCCCCTCTAGGTGTTTTTCAATATGTATCAGAGCTAGTGCTCCTGATACTTAGGCTTAACGTCCTAGGAGTGAGATCCATTTGCTTGCTAATCTATTGTTTGCATTTGCTTGTTTGCACACATATAGTTTACCATGGCCTTCATGACCCCACCTATGTTTGATCCTTCCAACATTCATGTTTGAAAGATTAGGATGACTTTTTACTTACAAACCCTAGGTCATAAAGTTTACCTTGCCATTACCAAGGAATCCTTCCTTAGTGATAGCAATCATATAGGAGCCAATGCACAAGCCCTTGAGGCCAATAGAAGCACACTTTCAAAAGAATATCTTATGCATGTTTCTAATCTTGATTCCGCTTTTGTAGTGTGGAACAAATTGACAACAACCACCACCTCCAAGCTTCAAGAACAAATTCAACCGGAGGAGTCTAGTGGAGAATTCGATTCTCAATGCTTCATGGTCCAAGGGAATGACTCCCTTGAGGTACAATCGGAACCCCACTTAGATTGTGATGATAGTGCTAGTTCTTCATGTGATGATAATATTGATCCACATGCTTTAAATGAAGAACTTTCAATTGTTTGTGAAAAATTAATTGAAAAATATGATTTGTTGAAAAAGAAAAGTCTAGGAATTATTAATGAAAATAAGAGTTTACATTCTAGACTTAATGTTGTTTTGCAAGAGAAGGATGAGATTGCTAATGAAAGGGATTCATTAAAATCTCAACTTAATCTTGTTTAAATAAAAATAAAATTTTGAAAAATAAAAATGATTGTGAAGATGTTTTGAAGAAAAATGATTCTTTAACTTCAAAACTTGATTTTGTTTTAAAAGAGAATGTTGCTTTGAAAAACAAAATTATTTCTATTTCAAATGATTTAAATGTTTGCTTAAAGAAAAATGGTGTTTTGCAAAATAAGATTGATGCACATGTTTGTCATGCTAGTGTAGCTTCTTCATCTAGTCTACCTAATGCATGTACCTCTTCTTCTAAGATTAATGATGATATTTGTATGTTAAAGAAGAGAGTAGATTGTTTGGGCTCCACTATGAGCCAATATGCCATGAACCATACACACTTGGAATCCTTGGTTCGTAAGAAACAATTTCCAACTTTTATGCATGCACACCCTCCACGGCATACACATGCTCCACACGGACACACCCATCATCATATGTATGCTCATGTGTACACTTGTACACATTGTGGACGTAAGGGCCACCTTGCTAAATTTTGCTTTGATAGATTATATAATGTAAATTTAGCAAAGAATTTTGTTTGGGTTAGAGAAGGTACTAACCCCCATGGACCCAAAAGAGTATGGGTACCAAAGACCACCCCTAAAGTTTTTGATGTAGGTGTGGGCTCTCACATGACTGAGAGTGATGACACCTTGAAGTGGATGCGTTCCGAGCTTAAAGGAAATCATTTGGATGCATCACTTTCAAGGGAGAGTTTGGTGAAGAGGACCACCATTGTTTTGGAGACAAGGAGAGTTGCTCTTCGGTTTTGGTAACAATCCTTTACTCCCATTTATTATTTACATGCTTTCATAATTAAAATTTATAGCATGTTTTGATGTTTTATAGCATGTTTTTGATGTTTATGAATTAGTATGTAAATGCCATGTTTATTAGATCCTTGACATACATGTATAGTATTTGAGACACACATGTCTATATGAACCCATACTTAGTGTTCTCACTTTTGTTTAAGCTATAATGTACATCATGAATCTAATTCATGTGAATTTACATAGTGATCTAGTTTTAATTTTATCATGATAATTTTTATATTGTTTTTGATGCTTCATGTTAAGATTACATGTTTAGATGTTAGTTTTCATTAAGACTAGGATTTATACTTGTGCATATAGTGGGCCACAAATAAATCTATATATGTTTGTACTTGATTGCTTATTTGAACCCATTAGATGTGCTAGTATAATCTAGTTTTGATGATTCGTGCATTTTAAACTTGTATTCCTATTTTGAATTTGTTTTATGATTGTGTGTTTCACTTCATGTATATGTTTGTATTGCCAAACTTTGAGATATACATGTGTACCCCTTGAGTCATTTGCCTTTCATGCAAATCTATACATATGGACTCAATTGTGTTTAGGGATATGTATGTATACTTATTATGTTGACAATTCATACATATACCTTGAAATGAAATTTGTTTTGGTGAAGATTTAGTTTTTCTTGATTTTGTGTTTAATTGTTTAACTTCATGTATATGTCTATCTTGTCCAAACTATTAGATATACATGTTTATCTTTTTGAGCCACGTGCCTTCATGCATATACATGTGGACTCTTTATGTTTTGGATATGTATGTATACTTTAGTTTGTATTAGACATACATATGCCTTGAAGATTAAATAGTTTAGATGATTTTCATATTTTCATGTTTTCATGTTTAAAGGAATATTGAGCTTTATTGACATTTTCATGATAGCATGTTCCACATAACACTAGTGCACTCATTTTTTTAATTTTATGGACTTTATGGATATTAGAGTGTTTTAAGTGCTATGTGATTTACATGTGTTTTATGAAAGACTATTTTGTTGTATTCATTGCTTGAAGGATTTCGCACTAGTTAACAAGTTTTTCATTTTGACTAGTTCGTATTCTTCATATGGTAGAGTTTTTCAAACTAAGCTTATTTTCAAATCTATTTTTGAAAACCCCTACCTTAAAGGGCGGTTGGATGGGAGATCATGCACAAGTATGCTTTACTATGAAAATCATTTTAAACTTGATCATGATTGGGAGGATTAGTTATATGAGGTATACCATGCTTTTATTGTCATGTCAATTGGTATCATTGAACTCTTTCAATAGGTATCATTTTGATCTTTTTGTATACTCATATGTTTATTGTGTATGTATATTTTCAATTGGTATCATCTATTGGTGATTGGTACTCATTCTATTTCATACACATATACTTGTTTTATTTGTGCTTAAGATATAAATTTTTCACAAAATCTTGTGTATGCTAGTGCTTGAGCTTCAATTTTGTTTGAATGATTACTTTTAAATTGGTATCAAAGCCCATGCATCATTTTTGTTTGTATTTCATAAAAGGGGAGAAAATTCGATTTTTATATTTCAATTGGTATTTGTATTTCCACTCCCTTACTTTATGATAGAAAATAGTCATTTCAATTGTTTATTTGGCTTAAAAGAAAAAATACTATCTTTTGATATCAAGATGTTTTGTGTTTTAAATTGGTATCCAAAAATTTTGTTTTAAGAAAATACAAAAGCTTTGATTTGTATTGACTATATGCATATAGATTCATGATGAGTGTATCTTGTATTGAAGAGCTTAACATCTCTTCTTTATGTGGTACACGTGCGTAGGGGGAGCTTCACATCTCCTCTTATGCATTACATAATGTGTGTTATGTGAATTAGGGCGTAACATCCCTCCTTCATGTAATGCATATATTTAGGGAAGCTAACTTAGCGTCTTCCTCTTCATGAATGTATATAGCATATAACATTTATTAATCTTTGTTTATTTTCTATTGGTATCTAGATGCTTCATTGACATATGTTTCTATTGATATCATGTTGTTTATAGTCACCCCTTATTGACCTTGTTTTTGTTTTAGACAAAAAGGGGGAAGAACATTGTTTGTATTGTTTTGATTGACTTAAAAGGGGAGAAAGATTTTTTACCCCTCATTTTATTGTTTGGATTGTTTACCCCTTTGTTGATGATTGACAAAAAGGGGGAGAATTATTTGAGAGTTTAACATGTTATTTGAGAGTTTAACATGCATATATATAAACCACAAAATCCTTCTATGCATGATTGGTACATGTTTTTTATATATGCATACTTATGTTTTTGCATATATTAAGTTTTATTGGTATCTAGAGCTTCTAAAACATGTGTTTTATGGATATTGATGCATACATGTTTACGTACATTCATTGCATATATTTTATTTATTTGTTTATGCATGAGTTAAGGGGGAGTTTCTTTGAAGCTTAACTTTAATCCATGCATATGTAACTCCATGAGTTTTGTCATCATCAAAAAGGGGGAGATTGTTGGCCCAAAGGCCTTCCACCCTAGTTTTGATGATGATTAACTCATGTAATTATGTTTACTAATAATCTTGTGTTGTTTAAGTTTCAGATCATTAACCAAGATATTAGTTGGTGATTAGCTTCAACAAAGGAGTTTAGAAGCTTTTCTTGGTGTTTCCAGGGCCAAAGCATCAAGATCATACATTGCCTAGCCTATTGATGGAGTTTTGGAGCAAGTCAACTTGAAGATGAAGATCATCAAGATGACTTAGGTATCCATAGTTTAGATAGTGTGTTTTAGATCCATTTGTAAAGTTTAGTATAGTTGATATGCTCAAGTGCACAACACACAAAAGATTCATGTTTTGGATTTGGTTTCATGAATAGTAGATCAAAACAAGTTTACTTTATTTCTATGTATATTAGATATGTTCTAGATATACATACATGCTTTTAACTTCCTAGACAAGCTTATTTTGACTATCTTATTCATGTATTGAAAAATCAAGTTTGATAAAAATACAAGTTTGTTTTGTTGTTGAAAATTTGCAAGACTCAAAAATGAATTGATATGTTTGATATATGTCTTGAAATTTTTATCACTTGTTTGTGTTTCAATACAAAATGTTTAAAACAAGTTTTGTGGATTTTTAGAAGACTTAAAAGATTTTCAAAATATTTTTAAACTGTTTTTCTGACCTAGTTTCTGTTCCAGGCTTCAATCAGTCGACTAAGTCACCTGACCTAGTCGACTTGGGTGAAGTCGGTCGACCGGGCCGGTCGACCGACGTGCACAAATCTGTGCACGTTTGGCAGCTTTGGGACGGTCGACCGGTCTGAGAGCAGAGCTCTCTGTTTGTTTCGGTCGACCGGGCCGGTCGACCGTGGTTGCCCAACGGTCACATTTCTGACCGTTGGCGGTCGACGGGCCGGCCGGTCGACCGTCAGCCTGTCAGGCTGCCAGCTCAGCCTAACGGCTAGTTTCTGGTTTGGCCTATATAAACCCCATCTCTTTGGGTTTTTGGCCAAGATTTTCAAGGAGAAAAATTTCTGGTTTCTAAAGTGTTTAAAACAAGTTTTCAAAAGTGTTTTGGGCTTTAAACTTCCAATTTGATTTGTGTTTTGGGTTTTTAGAAAATCAAAGAAAACTAGGTTTTGGGATATTGTATTGGTTTTCATTTTCTATCATCTACAAGAGATTCCCAATTAGTTTTTCTTTGTTGCTTGTTTCCAAAAACACCTTGTTTCCACACTTGAGCTATCTTCTATCCTAATCTATTAGGATCATTTGTTTTGTGGAAAAAGAGAAAAGAAAGAGAGTTTGAGTTTGTGGTCTTTGGAACCACTTGTTGTAAACACCCTTATTCTTATTGTATCCCTCTTCGGTAGAGGTGATCGGGTGATTGGTTTGCTCCCTCTAGTGAGAGGTGGAGTTTGGTTGTAAACCCTTTTCGGTAGAGGTGTTGGTTGTTGTATTGGCTACGGGCCTACCCCTCGGTTGTGAGGTGGTTGTTTGTGTGTGCCTCACTTGTACTTAATCAACAAGAGCTTCACATAGCACCTCAACCCATTCAAGGGGAATCAAGAGGAGTTAGTCCAGAGCCCTTCACAGGGAATTCGGCTACACTTGTTGATTGTATTAAGTGTGTTACAAAATTTGCATTAGCTTCCGCATTTAGCGCACTTAGTTTGCATTTAGTTCTAGATTAGCAATTACACCTATTCACCCCCCTCTAGGTGTTTTTCAAGGCCATGGCCTGAAACGCGGCTGAGCTGCTCTCGGCCTGACCGAGAACAGCAGCCAATGTTTTTTGAAAATCTTTTGTTTAAAAAAATCTGAAAAAATATATCAATTAAAATTATGAGTTGGTATATTTTCACATGTATTTTAGTTGGATTTTAAATTGGGTTTTGATGTATAAAAAATATTCATGGAGATCATGGTATAGACATGATTTTTAATAAGCTATTTATGTCTAAGAAAATAAATTACTTACTTGGATTTGATCTCCTAGCATGCTCCTCAATTTCTGCACTTTAAGATCCCTTTTGTTCATGCTTCGCTTGAGGAGAAAAGAAAGAAGGAGATGGGGAGAGTTGGGATTAGGGTTTTCTCTTGAGGTAGAAGAGAAAAAAAGAGTTTAGGTTTTATATAAATTATTAGATATTTTAGAAACTTGAATTCCAGTTAGGTTTAGATTGCTTAATTTAGTAGTTAGGATTAAGATGGGAGTTTGAATTGAAATTTGAATTATGATTATATATTTAAATTAGATTATAGATTTGGATTTGGATTAAGATTAGGATGGGTTTTGGGTTAATGGTTAAGGATCTCATAAAGATATGAATAATAGTTACAATAATAATAAATACTAAAAATCAAATGGAGATAGTAGTAGTAATAATAATAAATAAATTATTAATATTAAAAAATTATCTAATAATACTTAGTAAAAATACTACCATTAATAATAACAACTAAAACAATACAATAACAATAACAATAATAACAATATCAATACTAACAATAATAGAAACTACAATAATATTGATAGTAACATAGTAATGAGAAAAATACTAGCTAGTAATTAAAATGATAATACTTAATAATGTTAAATATAAATATAAGGTCAAAATATCATTTACTATCTTAAAATAATTTGTACTACAAATCAAGTTAGCAAATAATAATAAAATAACTAGTAAAATAAATATTTTTAGAAAAAATAAAATACAGTATTATTAGTTAGGAATATTACATCTACCTTCCTATAAATAGGGGTCATTAGAGAGAGTTTCAAACACAAATTTTGAGGATTTTGAAAAGATTTTGATTGAGAAAAATTTATGTTTAAAGTTTTGAAAAATAAAAAAAACAAGGTTTTGAGAAATTCAAGTTTTTTCAAACTTCAATTCTCTATTTCTTTAAGAAAATTTTTGCAAATGTTTTCTTAAGAGCTTCATTTTAATACTTCTAGGTTTCTCACAAACTTGATCTATCATTTCTCTCTATCCTTATATAATTCTTGTTTTTGTGAGATTTCTAATTTGTGGTCTTAGTGATCACTAAGTGTTGTATTTCTCAAATTGCTTTGCGCTATCCTCTTGTATAAAGGTGTATTACGTTGTGTGCCTTGGCTTTGTACCCCCTCTTGTGTAGAGATTCATTGGCTTTGTGCACACCCAAGAGGCTTATTTTCTTTGTGGAGTTCCTAAGTGAAGATAGTGAAAATCCTTCTAGGTGAAGGTGGGGACGTAAAGCTTGGTGCTCGAACCTCAAAACATATATTTGTATTTGTGTTTGGCTATCTCTCTCAATTCTACACTTGTTATTTGCTCTTATTGCTTATACATATATGCTTGATATTGTGCTTACACTTATTTCAATTCAAGAGAGCAATTAAGTACCCCAACTCTTAATCAAAAGAAATCTTGAGGAGAGGTTCTAAAGCCCTTCATTGGGAATTCGGTTTCACTCTTTGAAATCATTTGTGTTAGTGTAAAAGTTTTAAATTTTGCATTTGATTAGCACTTCACCTATTCACCCCCTCTCTAAGTGAAGTTTAAAAAAATTCATGTGCTAGATGTTTCATAGAAATCTCAGCGGACAAAACTTTACCAAATATATGTTATAGCTGATGAAAGGATTGATTGAAGTTGAATGGAATATGAATGGATTCCACCTTATAGGAAATGCAGATGATTTGGGCATGTGGAGAAACATTGCCCTACAGTTGAGGTTTGGCTTCCAAAAGATAAGGAGTTGTCTTGGTGAAGCTGATACTGAAGAAAATAATACCGTGCAAACTATACAGAAGTAGAATCAGCTATTCATGCACAGCCTGGTGTTTCATCATCCCGAGCTGAGAATACAGGCAGTAAGTAGACCCAGATCCAAGAGGAGTCTTTGACTAATGAGACCACCCTAGCAAAATGCACACTGGAACATGCACACTGATACACCACTGGATGACCTGACAGGTTCAGAGCTGAGAAAACATGCTGCACACAAAGATGAGCCTATATCCAATACGACAGCAATGGTAGCAGGTGATGAGCCTATGTTAGTTGAAGCATCAGTAGTATCAAGGGGAAAGCACTTGACTGCAGCAGCCGCACCAACAGCAGCAGTAGTAACAACAGAAGCAGCAGCAGAAGCAGTAACAACAGAAGCAGCAGCACCACCACCAGCAGTAGCACCATCAACAGCAGCATTGCCAGAAGAGGATATGCCAGAATTATTTCCTGCCAGGTTTACTGAGTTCCAACATTCTAAGGATGGAATTAACGATCAGTCAGTATCAGCTAGCAGAGGGGATAGAGGAGGGATATGTCGACAAGGCTCAACCTGGGAAAGAGATGAACACTGATAGCACTTGCAATCAAGACATCCTGGACGCAGCAGATAGTGATTCTTCAAATTTGGCAGGTTCAAATTTGGCTCCTAAAGGAATTTCTAAATGTAATATTACAGGTTTATATTTGGCTTCAAAAAGAACTTTTGGACAGGATACAAACATTCAATTGCAGCAGCAGCAACAACATGTTCTTCTGGTGAATCTTAAACTTTAGACCAAGTTAGGCAGGATAAATTTGCTGTCTTAAAAGAGAATGGTAAGCAGGGAAAAGCTGATGTCACTCTCAATTTTCAGATTTCAATTGAGAATCCAAATGGGAGAAGGAAAAAGAGAAAAGCAAACAGGTTAAACTGAAGAAAGCTAAGCAAACAAAGGACAAGGAGTCTTCTATTGGCCTTAGAACGACTACTAGATCAAGCAAAGGCTCATCAGTTATTGAATAAATGTCATCACTTGTGTGGAATGTAAGAGGATTTAATAAAAGTAGTAGGAGATCAGATATTAGAGATAATATAGAGAAGTTTGGTCAAAGTATTGTGGGGCTCATTAAGAGAAAATTGAGACCTAGGAAATCTTTAAAAATTACCAAATGCATCCCTCAATCATGGTCTTCCTGCAACAAATATGCCTATTCTACAAGAGGAAGAATATGGGTAGATTGGATTACACATGCTGGAATGCTATTGTTGAAGAGGTGAGTCTGCAGCAAATTACTGTAAATATGACTAATAATGGAAGTTTCAACATTGTTTTCTCAATAATTTATGAAGAGAACACAGCAGCTGATACGAAGACTTTGTGGGCTGAATTGCAACAAATGCACATTAAATTCAGTAACCTGCATTGGATACTAGTGGGTTACTTCAATGTATGCAGATATACTTGATGAGAAGATTGTGTCTTTCTATTAACAAATTGAAAAGATCTCAATGTTTGCTTGACATATTGTGGTTTCTCATATCTAAAGAGTGTGGGCTCGACGTGGTCTGGAATAATTACACTCAAGGTCAAGCTAGGATATATGGCAGGCTAGACAGAGCAATCTGCAATGATAAGTGGCTCAGCTTACTACCTGAAGTATTAATGGCATACAAAGGAACCTCTAGCAGTGATCAGACACCCCTGGTGCTGCACATGCTATCTCAATCCAATTCTGTCCAGAGCCCTTTAAAATTTTCAATTATTGGCTCAATTGTGCAAGTTTTCGTGAAGTAGTCTCAGAAGTGTGGAATCTGAATTTTCAGGGTAATTCTATGTGCCAATTAGCTTCTAAACTCAAGGAACTGAAAAAAACATTGAGAAAATGGAGCTCCAAGGATTTCTCCAATCCAAGAAGACAGATTAGGCAAATTTCTGATATCCTGACACACACCCAAGATGAATGAGCAAATGCTCCACTTGATACCAACTCACAGCAAGAGGAGGTAAAACACAAGCTTGATCTTCAGCTATGGTGGGAAAGGGAGGAGGATCAATTAAGGCAAAAGAATATGAAAACCTGGCTGCTACTTGGTGACAGGAATAACAAGGTTTTTCACTCTTCCACTAAGGTAAGGAACTCTAAAAATTGTATCAATCAATTAATTGATGCAAATGGCACTCTCATCTCTGATATGTATTCCTTAAGAACACATGCTCCTCAGTTCTATGAAGAACTCTTAATCAGCAAGATTACTGGAATATCTTCCCTGATCTAGTTGCTAAGAGGGTGTTAACAGCTGAAGCTAGTGATTGGTTGATCAGAAAAGTAGAATATAAAGAGATTAAGGCTGGATTGTTTGGAATGAGACCTGATAAGGCCCCAGGCCCAAATAGATTCAATGGAAACTTCTTTCAGAAGAATTGGAATCTTGTCAAAGGAGATGTTACAGCTGCAATCTATTCTTTCTTCAAAAGTGGTAAGCTTCTTAAGAAACTTAATCACACTTTTCTCACTTTGGTACCCAAAACAGTTGGTGCAAATAGCTTGTCAGATTATATAGACCCATCTCATGATGTAATGTGATCTGTGAGCTAACTGCTAAGATTCTGAGTAACAGACTCAAGAAAGTTATGGTGAGCTAGTATGTGGAAATCAGCATGTTTTTCTAGAAGGTACATATGAGTGAGTGTTATTTACTAGCTCATGAATTGGTGAGAGATTTTAATCAAGGACATGGTCAAAGGGTGTGCATCAATGTAGACTTACACAAGGCTTTTGATAGCATTAATATGGAATTGGTTTATTAGATCTTGCAATGTATGGACTTCCCTCCTACATGGATAGTATGGACAGAGAATGTTTATCTTCCCCTTCTTTCTCTATCATGATAGTTCTCCCTCTGGTTTCTTCACTAGCAATAGAGACATTAGAAAAGGGGTATCCCCTCTCATCATATATTTTTGACATAGTAATGGAGTTTTAGTCAATTCATATGGAATTAGCTACTACAGTCGGTAGTACAATGTATTAAAAGATGACCAGGGTTACACATCTCGCATTTTCTTTTTCCTGATGATATATTCTTTCCATGTATCAATAATCTTAGACATAGAAAGGATTTGTGCAAATTTTCTTTGGAAGGGCAGAATGCATAGCTGGACTTGGAATGAAATTTGTAGACCAAGAAGTAAGGGTAATTTGGGTATCAGAAGACTCAAGGACCTTTGTTCTACAGCTGGTCTCGAGCTCTTTGGGAGAATGTGTACATCGAACTCCCTTTGGGTAGATTGGATGAGGGTATTTACCTTAAGAATCAGCATATATGGGATGTAGATTCTCTTTTAGTGCACTCTTACACTTGGAAGCTGATCATAAACATGAAGCATGAAAGCCTTTTACATATCAGGAAACTTATCGGAAATGGCAAAGATGCATCTCTTTGGTGTGATCCCTGGCTGACGGATGGGAAATGACCATGAATCATGAACCTAATGACAGTTTGACTCCATGTGCGAAGGCAATGCACAATTTCTATCATCTCCTTCTCCTAGAACGTCTGACCGCCACTTGGTGTCATCGAGCTTACAACTCTCTAGGCTATGGATGCTCATCGTCACATGAGAACTCCCCCAATGGCAACGTTTGAGGCATCCCATATGCACCGATCATGTTTGGGTGTGGTCTGGCAACCAACACACATGCTCCTCATTACTGACTCATCTACGTCTTATAAAGCTTCTTGACACTGATTCATCCATTTCCACATTAGTTCCTTCTTGCAGGAGATTCGCTAATGGAGCCGCTGCCTTCAGTATTCATCCAATGAATTGCCTATCCTATAGTAGTGGACAAGTTCTAAGAAGGACCTAAACTCTGCCACTTTCTTTTTTGTAAGGGTCCTCCTCCTTAATAGCCCTCACTTTCTCCCCATCCACCTAATCAAGCCATCACCTATCCAATGGCCCCTAGGAATAGGATCTCTCTCAGTCCACCGAAGCCTTCTTATATCTTTACATAGAGGCTATTTGAGACCTTAATACTTTAAGTCTGGAGGTGGCTAACGTGGACATTTAACGACTGGCTATAGCTCACGTTCAAAGTATACCACCAGTCATTTAATTAAGTATCGGTAGAATAGCTCTTATGATGGTGAGTGGCATGACCCAAAATCAAAACGCTTAGAAAGCGTTGTCGCTTGTCATACATGTCCTCTTTGCGTGTCTCCTTCTGTGATACACACCAGGTAGTAGCCCGCCATAGAACCAACTCTGAAAAGTATGAAGTGGTCAGTCAAGCAAGTTAGTTCTTGATGGTCAAGTTACCTGGCTGAGCACCCGAGTTTCAATGCAAAATCTAATATGACGGCTCTCACTCCTTATGGAATAAAAGAGAGGCAAAATATAGAGTCGTCGAAAGCTTAAATATATCCGGTCAATATGATATTCCTGCGCTCAATCACCTAACAAAGGGGCCATTAGCCAAACCAACCCAGCTTTGGCTCCATCAGGCTCAAACTCGATCTGCTGGTAGACTGCCCTTCCCGATAAGGTGTCATGCAACTAACTCACGGGACATGACATTACCAAATTATCCAAGTACATCACTGCATTTTCTAAGAAAAAAAGTTTGATGTGTATTGGATCCACTCTTCTCTCTACATGAAGACATGACTCTGAATCTATATATTTTCCTTATTCTTATCTGAACCTTTCTTTAGCACTATCAAGCCCTCTCGAATTAGCTCTACAATAGAAGCTTTCAAGTACATCGGGGGACAAATCTTTCACTCATTGAGAAGTGAAAATCTGTGACTATATCTCATGAAGACGGATGCGATGGGAAGAAGTGGCATTTAGGATGCAAATCTTCCTCTTTTCCACCCAAACCTTCCTAAAAAACTCTCCTTAGTGTCAATGGCCTCGAAGAAACAAGCGATCATCTACAAGGCACCCCTTCCAAAGGTAGGACTAGTACCACCGCTGGGGCACGGTCCCCTACATGCCGCCGAATGCGAGCATGTCGTCGAAGATATTGGCTCCTCATCTCAGAGGGCCACCGCCAGCACTTGATCACCACCACTGGTTCAAAGGCCAGATCTTCCAGATGCTCATCGACATAAAGTAGCAGATGAAAGAACAATAACCCAGTCAGATCACGACGAGAAGCTAGCGACTCTTGACCGTGATAGTGCGCCTGAAAGCAAAAGACGTTAAAACATAACAACGATTAACTCCGAGCGCAGATCGTTGCCCTCCAAAGAATCCAGGGGCAGGCGCAGCCAGAAGATGAACCTATAATTAGAGAAACTCAAGTCGACAGGCTCATCACAAGCCTGAGGCAGATCATACCACTCCTGCGCAAAACTACTTCGACAATGATTCGCCTCATTTCCGAATGGGAGTTCAACACGACCAGACTCGGAGGAGGATCGAGGAGTTCCCTAACATATAAACCCTCGATGACCTGGTCCAAAGGCAGATCCAAGAGGCGAGGCTGTAACTCCATAGCGGACAGAAATAGGCAGCTGCCAAAGTCTTCGACTCCCCTCTCTCCGAAGAGATCCTGGAGTGTGAGCTCTCGAAGAAGTTCACAACTCCAATCTTTGACTACCACTTCGGAGCCAGTGACCCGGTCCAAGACATTAGGGACTTCTGAGATAAGATGGTGGTCTACTCTCATAATGATCTGCTTGTGTACCTAACCTTTCTGTCCAGTTTGAAAGATGTGGCTTCAAATTGGTTTTATTCTCTATCGTCACCGCGTTCGCTCCATAACTTCGAGGAGATAACCAATATGACTCCCGCCGAGAAGCAAAGAAGAATAACCACCACCTTTTAACCATCAAAATGAGACACGAGACAGCCTCAAGTCGTACATCAGATACTTTCAGAACTAGCTCGCCAGGATGCCCAATGCGGTGAATATGTCTTTGTACTCGCATTAATCAGTGGGTTGCATGTTTCTCGCCCTCTATATAAGCAACTATTGAAGCATGACGTCACTTGGATGAGTGAGGTCCTGTCTCGAGCCCAGCCTTGCATCCAGTTAGAGAAGACGATAAAGAGCTCTACCAACCAGTCTCTCAAATGTGGTAACAATTGCAAAAAGTCAAAGTCATAACGCGAGACTCTGATGAATGTCGGTCACCCGAATTGGGGGCAACCCGCATGCAAAAGACAGAAAATTCCAGTCCTCTCACCGAATTCGTGCCAAGCCTTCAAGAGGGAAAACATTTCACTCCACTGCGGCTCCCTATCAATGAAGTCTTTAGCGCCATCAAGGACTAGCCATGGGTTTAAACGCCCGAAACCGATCCAATATGACCTTACACTACCTGGAGTGAAAGAATATTGTTCCTATCACGACAGTAATGGACAACAAACTGTCCACTATAGAAGCCTCCGGAAGTACCTGAAAGAATTTATTCGACAACAAAAAATTAAGTGTTTTGAATACTTTTTACCCACCCATCAAGTGGCGCAAAATGGACAGCCAGAAGTAGTAAGTTGGTTAGATCTATGTCTTTAGACATACAAATTCTCGATCCGGCCATTTGATCATGATCTAAACATTTAAAAACCCTTACAAACCAATTTTTGTTAGGATTCAAATGTTCTACATCGTAAAACTAACCAACTTACTATTTAGGCCGTCCGTTTTTCTCCTACTTGATGCATGAGTAAAAGTATTCAAAACATTTGATTTTTGATTTATAAATACTTAAAATAATATAGATCAACTTCAACGAAGTGGATCTTGTATTCGAATGTCGTATTTGAGTGGAAGGATTTGACCTCGAATCCTTCCAGAATGACACAAGTCTATCTCATCACATATATAATTATATGCATAGATATAAACAAATACACATATGTATTCACATATGTAGATACATACATACACATACATATATATTCACATATTTAGATACATACATAGACATACACACAATTATATATACACAAATATATTTAAACACGCACATATGTGGAGATATATATGAGTGTATGTGTCTATATTTGTGCATTTATACATGTGGATATATATATGTGTGTGTATACATATGTATAATATATGTATATAAAAACTTACATGTTCATATGTTTCTATTTGTGTGTGTGCATGTGTTTATGTAAAGTATGTATGCTTTTATATATGTATGCCCATATGAATGTACATATCTGTAATTATGTATATAGTTTGTGTGTGAGTGTACATGAATTAATGAAAGTTTCACGTGCACAACTAATCAGTTTTCCATATTCACTAATTCACGAATGTAATCAGAATTAATACGTTTGCATCACTCTTTCCTTTTCCTCTCTCACACTCAATTTCAAGTGGCACGTAACTATCCGGTTGTAGATATTTCTAAAATGATTCATGAGAAACCAACAAAATATCTACCTTCTAAAACTGAAAAAATACATATAATAATATTTTGTAAAGGACGGGTATCAATGTGTTTTAGTATGTCAACCTTTAGTATTAACACGATGCTAGAGAATGGTGATGAGGTTAGGATTTGGGGTGTCAAACGGGCCTGGACTGGCCTGGCCCGACCCAGGCGCGGTGGGCCAAAGGAGCGGACCATGCCGCGCTCGCCCCTTGTGCCAATTACTGGCCAGCCCGGCCCGGGCCCAGGCTCGGGTGCCTTTTCGAGGACTAAGGTCCGCCCGCGACCCGTCCGGCTGGACCCGTGTCAGGCCGGCTCGGATATTTTAAAAAAAATAAATTTTTTATTAACTATTTAAATATTTATTTCACACTTTACCATTTACACAAGTGTTGGATATTATAGTTGGTCATCAAGCTTGTCTCACTCACACACTTGAGCTTGAGGTCTATGGTTCGAACTCAGGAATTTACAAATTTTTTGAAATTTTTAAAGGGCGGAGTGGCAGCTGGGGGCGACGGAGTGGCGGTGGAAGGGGAGGGTGTTGGCCCAAAGGCCAATCACTCTAGTTTTGATGATGATAACTCATGTAATTATAATACTAATCTTGTGTTTATTTAGTCTCAGATTTGTGATCAGATCTTAATAGGTGTTTAGCTTCAACAAAGGATTTAAAGTCAAGTTTTGGAGGTAGCACGTGTTGATTCAAGAGCTTGTGCATCAAGACCACATCAAGTACTCAAGAGGAGCCTAGCTCATTGGATCATGATTTGGACCAAGTCAGAAGAAGAGAAGATTTTCAAGGAGATTTGTGTCTAGGTTTGTTTTGTTAAGATTTTATTTTTTGATAAAATGTAACGGATAGATTAGTTGGTAGTTGCTCAAGTACATATACACTCACACACAAGATTTCTATGTGTTTTCATTAAAAGAGTTTTCGTTTTGAAAAAATACCGATTTGATTTTTGAAATTCAAAGTATGCATGTGTTTTACCAAAACCATTTTAGTGCTTAATGACAAAAACATAGATATTTCATCATATATGTGTGGATCATATCCATACACACTAAGCTTTAAAAGTATTTAGAATATCATGTTTTTATATTTGGAGAAGTTTTGAAAAAATCGGTTTTTCTATTTGGAAAAATCAATTTGGAAAAATACAATTTTTGTGTTAAACCAAATTTCAATAACACAAAAATAGTTCAAAATATTTGTAACATGTTTTGATTTACTCAAACATGATTTATATTAAAGTATAATACTGAACTTATTTTTTTAGATTTTTAGAGATTTTATGAGATTTTATAAAAAGCAAAATAACAAGTTTTTTATCCCTATAATCTGCTGGACCAGCCTTCTGCCGGTCGATCGGCGGTCGACCTCCGAAGCCTGACCGTCCAGAAAGTCGTCGACTGCTCCGTCGACCGATGTGCACAGACGTGCACAGGTTGGGCCGGTCGACCACACGGTCGACCGCCAGAGAGCTTCTGCTCTCTGGCAATGGCCCGGTCGACCGACCTTCCAACGGTCAAAAAATCGACCGTTGGCAGTCAACCGTGCGGTCGACCGTCAGCAGCCAATGCTGCTGAGTTGGCTTCCAACGGGCAGATTTTTGGAGCCTATAAAATTAGGCTCCCTTGGACTGTTTTATACAAGATTTTAAGTAGGTTTTTGAGCTATTTTTTCATACACTTAAAAGTGTTTATCTCCACTTATTTTAGAGCCAAATACTTTCATATCAAAAGGAAAGTTTTCAAGAGTGTTTCGTAAAAGAGTTTTCTTGAGTTTTCACCACAAATCAATCCTTGTTTTTCTCACACACACTTGAGCTATCCATTGATATCAATCCTAATAGGAGAGTTGTTGTGAGAGTGATTTTAGGTGATCAAAAGTGTTTAGATCACCAAGTGTTTCATCATTGTATTTGAGGAGGCGAACTTGCGGCTTCGCGGTGTTTCGAGTTCTAGTGAGAGCTCGGTGTAGAGGTGCGGCCTCGGCAAGCTAGTGTGCATGGGTGTGTTGTTCTCTGCGGAAAAAAGAGAGGAACTATAGAGTCCAAAGGAGTTCGTTCTAGTGTGAACTCGCTTGTAGGTGTTGCGGCACTGAGTGATCCGTGGGATCGTTTTTAGTGGAAATCCTTCATAGTGTTGAAGGCGGAGACGTAGAGCAAGGGTGCTCGAACCTCGAAACAAATCTCCCGTGTTTGCGATTGCTCTCTCTATCTCTCACTTGTCTTTATATCTTGCATGCCTATATTGCCTTATCTTTATATGCTTGATATATCTTGTGTCTTATTGTTATATGCTTGGATTGTTTGCTCACACTTGTATTCAACAAAGAAAGCCATAGCGGCACCTCAACTCTTATCTAGAGGAATCTTGAGGAGTTAGTTCAGAGCCCTTCATGGGGAATCCGGCTACACTCTTGTGTTATACCTTGTGTGTTTAGCTTAAGAATTTTGAATTGCATAAATAGTTTTTATGCCGCATTAATTCACCATTAGATTAACTAGTCACCTATTCACCCCCCCTCTAGGTGATTTCAATTGGTATCAGAGTCAAGTGCTCTTGATTTGGTTTAACAACCTAGAGTTAAAGATCCTTATTTTTTGCTAATCACAATATTTGTACACACACATGGATTTCATGTCACCTCTCACCTTTGACATTCTTAACATCCAAACTTGAAAAGTTAAGATGTCATTATACCTCAAAGCCCTAGGCATTCATGTTTATTTTGTCACAATTAAAGATGCATATTGTTTAAATGGCACACCTTGAGGCTAATACAAAAGCCATCCATGCTTTAAAGTCAACCCTAAATGATGAATATTTATCTATGGTTTCTAACTTTGATTCAGCTTTGTAGTTTGGAACACTATAGTCTCTCTTGGCGAACAAGAACAATACTATACGGGAAGCGACTCAGATGTTGAAAGTGAGGCTTCCAACGTATGCTACATGGTCCAAGGGGATAACCCCCTTGAGGTAAACTCTGAATCCGAGTTAGAAGAGGATGTTAATATGTCTTATAATGAACTTGCATCTTTTGTCAACAACTTCTTGAAAAGTATGACATGATTAAAAAGGATAATAAGAAATTGAAAAATAAATTTGATTCCATATTAAAAGAAAATGACTCTTTTAAAAATAAATTGGAATGCATTTTTAAAGAAAACGATTTTTAAAAAATGAGAATATTTCCTTGTCTTCTAAATTAAATGATCTTTGTGAAGGAAATACCTCTTTGAAAAGTAAAATTATGTTGGTGAAAAAAGAAAAAGAAGTTGCTTTGAATGAAAACAACTCCTTAAAAAGAAAAATTGTTGAAAAAGAAAAGAAAAATGTTTCTAACAAGAAAAAGAATGTTGATTCTCATTCTCACTGATTGGTAGTCAAAAGTGCATTTTTATCATCATATTTACCATCACATTTTCATATTTATTCATTTAATTCTGCACATTTATTAATAATTAGTAATTTATTGTGTGCAGCCTCGAATTGTTATTTTAGCAATAAATAAAGCCTAAAGAGCCCAAACCCAGATCCAAGCCCATGTTTGAAGCCCAGGTGAAAAAGCGCAATTACAAGAAGTCAAAATGCAGATACAAGGGCTAAAAGTTGCAAATATCAGAGATTAGGGAAGGATAGACTTCTATCCAACCCTAGGATGAGAATAAAAGGCCAAGATAAGAGAAAAATTCGTGGGAGGAAGATTTGAAGAAATCTGGATTAAGGGTAACTTGATTACCAAGTTACCTCGAAAATCCAGATTTAAAAGGCCAGGATTACAATTCTAGAAGCAGGCGCCCACATGGACGGACCAGGAGAGGCCACGCGCCAAAGCGCGTGGCCAGAAGCACAAAAGTGCTGCGGAACCGCCGCAAATCCGCGACACTTTGATAAGATCCTGATCCCAAATTTCGTGGGCAGATTCGTCCGGGACTCTGTAGCCTTCTGCATCTATAAATATCTCCTGCAGTGCAACGTAAAGAGCGTCCAGCGTCCAGCAAAGGGCCAAAGTTCAGATTTTTAGGGTTTCTTCTAGGTTTTCTTTTCTTTTTGTAATTTTTATGTAAGTGAGGGAGATGGCTTTGTTGAGGGTGACACCGACAGATGATTCTCTTCTCTTCCATTGTAATCAATAAAAAGGTAATTTTTATTTTGTTCTTATGTCGTTGCTTTTCTTTGTTTCTCTTTCTTTTCTACTGTGTTTCTTTTTGTTGATCTTTGACGAGCACGCGAGCGTTTACCGAACCACAAGTATACCGAAGATTAGTAGGTTCCAACGATATTCCATGGCGATGTTCTCCTCCTCGAGGCGTATCAACTCATGCTTGCCTAAGGCTTGATGACCTAATGCGACAACGGACTGAGTTCGATCCCAAGGTTTATACGTTCAACGCCTCCGAAATAAGGTAGAAAGTGTTAGGTTTCGCATATTTTCTCCAACCAAGGTCAGTTTTCTATTCTTTTCTTTTCTTTTCTTTTTTGTAGATCAAATCCACACCTCTCCAATATTCTTTCCCACAACTCATTGTAAATACCACTTTTCTTTGTAAATACCATCGTGACTAACAAATTAACTAAAAAAGATAAATTTTTAGAGAAACTTGCTTAACGCTTCTATCGCAGTCCCCTTGAGGATCACGACCCGCATAGCCCTGCTACCGCGGATTAGAACTGATTCCTCGCATGATCTATTCTTAATCTAATATTCTAATTTTTGTGCAGGAAATCTCAGTCAACAAATTGGCGCCGTTGCCGGGGAGGGACGGTAAGTTATCTCTAAAACAAAAAAATTTAATTTTTAACTAATTTTTTATTCTTTTCTGTTTGCAGGTTTGGAGAACAGGAACAGAAACTTATCGCAGCAGTGGACATATAGCTATCCTGTGCCTCTGCCCTCGAAGGCAGAGCACAAGGACCTGCAACTTTGCCGCGGAAACGCGGCCAGAGCCGCGGATCCGCGGCAATTGCAGTGAACTACTCACTGAATTTTTTGCAGGTCTCTGTAAATTAAAATACTGCTTACTGATATATTCTGTTTTGTTCTGTGATACACCTGTAAATTGCTAATAATTCAACAGTAAAATATTGATTGTTAAAATAAAAATTTGATTAGACGTTTGCATATTAGGCACGTGTCTTTTCAATTATTTTTATTTACTGTTGAAGAGTGCTGGAGGAGCAAGGTACGTACGCATTGCATGTAGAATAGGATTCATCTCTTGGTTGATTTTCTGCTTTGAGTGATTCTTATCTATTTATCTTGTACACTTGCACTAATTCATCTTAAGGGCATAACCCATTAACAAGATAAGGTGGGGATTTCATCACCCTTCCTTAGCCCAAAAATCATATCCGAGCACTTACTAACCCAAGCCTAACTTAAAAATTAGTAGACGTTGGCCCTAGGGACATCTCGGACTCAATTAGGAGATTATCCTAAGGGGAACGGTTGTTGGAAGTTGACTCCTGCCAAATCAGTGTCTAGGAAGGGATTGAGGGCCGAAAGCCCGAAGTGTGGTGGTTATTTATTAAGGAACGTCTTTGACGGAAAACCTCCCACCACTCTTGCCCCGACCTGGCTGATTAACTTGTGGTCAAAGTCTACACCCTACCTCCCGTGGACAGTCTAACCAGTTAGGAGTCGTCTAGGTCATAGGTCTACCCTAACTTAGGTTAGAATTTTTCTTTTTGTTTGTTGTGTTTGTGTTGGTGTGATATGGCATATAAGAATAATTCCAATTTTAATCCATATTACACCCCTAACTATTATTCGGATATTACCAACCCGGCATACCCTAACTTTGACCAATCTAGTGTGCCGGAATGGTCTTATCCGAATGAATATAACCCACACCCCCCATCTTATGACTATAATTTCCATAATAATTTCAACTCGTCACAGAGTTCATGGGGTTTCGAGTCCCCCGAGTCTAATTCTCAACCAAATTGTCCTCCATATCCATCTAGTCCACATTCTTTCAATGATTTATACTTAGATCCACCAATTCATAATAGACTACCATCTATTGGGGAAATGATAAGTATGCATAAGTCCAAGCAACAATCACCATCAATCTTAGATAGGATGATGCGTGAGTCCACCGACTCACAATTTCATCATGATGACACTTCATCTTTTTAAGACCAATCAGAACAAGATGATCCTATCGACTATAAAGAGATGCTAGCTGCCATGACTGAGGCTCAATTAGCCCGTGATCATGACATAGATTTGATGGTTCAAGCTTTACATGCTCACAGTTCGGCCGTTTCTGCTTTCATTGACCACTCACTTAGAGCCGACGAACCAAGTTGCTGTGGACAACAAGATTCTAATTCAGTACCATCATGTGAACTTGCCGAAACTCCAATTCTTGATAACTTGGCAAGTTTTTCCTTTCCTGAATTAGAACTTGAGCTTGAATATGATCATGATCTTCCACTTGATGATTCAATTTATTTCCTGATCCAATAATGACTCCAGTGTCTCCACCTGATTTCACTTTTCCCGAGTCAACATTGGATCCTATTCCAATTCATTATGAAATTGAATCACCCATTTTATGATCATATTGAACTTGACCTAGATTCTCACAATCTCTTTACTTCTGAAATTGATTGTACAATTCTGACGGACGATGTTGACCTTAGTTTTGAAGAATTGTATGGCGATGAGCTAGAATTCCTTAATATTGGAAGTAAAGAGATATCATCCATATTAGGTCACATTCCATTGTGGGAAGAAGATTGTGGACTTGAGTTTCAATTTCTTGACTTGGACCCAATTCTTGAACCTAGCCCGACTCCTGAGCCCTTACTTGATTTGAGCATTTTCCCTGAGTCGGTATTCGTTTCCGCACCTATAATGTCCAAGTCAATAATTCCATCCTTTCATACTCCATTTTGGGACAAGGAGTTGAGACAATTAACTCTGAAATATATTATGAAATTTGGAAATTTGATGGGGTGAAATACTAAAAATTGATTATACATATATTTTAGTGGGTTATGTAAGGAAAGTTTCTGGTGGGTTCCACCAAATTATTTGTTATCTTGATTGGGCCGCATTTCGTGGACCAATTAGACCACCTCCAGAACCACCACCCTAAGGTAACTTCTGCCTTCCCTTGTTCTGTTTCATGCATATATGCATTCATTCATACATTGAGGACAATGCATGAGATAAGTGTGGGGGTGGGCTTTACTAACATACTAACATAGGTAGACACTAACAAAATTTGCTAAAAAAAAAAAAATGTTATAAAAAGGAAATATTTTGACTTATTTTTTGAAAGAAATCTAAGTTAGTTTTAAGGATTAGGAAAATCATGATTAGGATTTCTAAAAACTTGGTCAAAATAAATAAATTGTTTAATTTTAGGTATAGGAGAGAAATTGAATAAATAATTAGTCTTGATTTTTACCTTAATGAAATGTGCATACCAAATGCATATCTAGGATTCTAAGACAAAGACCTTGTGCCTCATATAAAAAAAAAAGAAGAAAAAAAATCACCAATTAAGCTGATACATGTGCCTCAAGAAGCATAAGTATTCATGCCTAAAGGTGAGTAAATAAAATAAAGTCCTTAGTTTTGGGGCCTAGTTCACTCGAATTTGAGTCCGCGGGTGTTTTCTCACTTGGTGCCCTAAAGCCAACCGTTTGGGAGTCATCGACTTTAATTCGTTACATGGGTGGATTAGAAAGCCTAAGAAGACTAAGAAAAATAATATATGTATTAACATATCTAATAATCAATTAGTTAGGTATGAGGGCCTCAAGAAGCCTTGATACTTATACGAAAGAAAATTAGATGAGTTATACATGCCAAAAAAAAAAAAAAAATTATATTAACACATCTAATAATCAATTAGTTAGGTATTAGGGCCTCAAGAAGCCTTGATACTTACACGAAAGAAAATTAGATGAAGTTATAAAAATAATAAAGAGGCATGAGAGTCCAAGTAAGGAATTCCTAGTAAAAACATAAGGATGCATATGACTTTTGTAACGAAAAAGACTATATTAGAAATTCAATTTTAATCCTTACCTAAAATGAATAACATTTACTTTATAAAGACTAGGTTTGAAGAATGAATAAAAATGATAATCCTAAAACTTATAGACTACTTAGTCTCTTCAATAAAATTCAAATATTTTCCTTTTTATGGATTTTGTGGGTGCAATCCGCTGAAAACCCTCACGAGACAACACTCGTCCTCTAGGGTAACCTAGAGGTTTAACGACTTGTTGCACGTGCTAAGTGCAATCGTGATTCCTACGAAAGTGAGTTAGGTTAGATTAACTTTTTCTTTTCTTTGTTTTTACTCGAGGACGAGCAAAAAGATAAGTGTGGGGGTGTGATTGGTAGTCAAAAGTGCATTTTTATCATCATATTTACCATCACATTTTCATATTTATTCATTTAATTCTGCACATTTATTAATAATTAATTTATTGTGTGCAGGCCTCGAATTATTATTTTAGCAATAAATAAAGCCTAAAGAGCCCAAAAGCCCAGATCCAAGCCCATGTTTGAAGCCCAGGTGAAAAAGCGCAATTACAAGAAGTCAAAATGCAGATACAAGGGCTAAAAGTTGCAAATATCAGAGATTAGGGAAGGATAGACTTCTATCCAACCCTAGGATGAGAATAAAGGCCAAGATAAGAAGAAAATTCGTGGGAGGAAGATTTGAAGAAATCTGGATTAAGGGTAACTTGATTACCAAGTTACCTCGAAAATCCAGATTAAAAGGCCAGGATTACAATTCTAGAAGCAGGCGCCCACATGGACGGACCAGGAGAGGCCACGCGCCAAAGCGCGTGGCCAGAAGCCACAAAAGTGCCGCGGAACCGCCGCAAATCCGCGGCACTTTGATAAGATCCTGATCCCAAATTTCGTGGGCAGATTCGTCCGGGACTCTGTAGCCTTCTGCATCTATAAATATCTCCTGCAGTGCAACGTAAAGAGCGTCCAGCGTCCAGCAAAGGGCCAAAGTTCAGATTTTTAGGGTTTCTTCTAGGTTTTCTTTTCTTTTGTAATTTTTATGTAAGTGAGGGAGATGGCTTTGTTGAGGGTGACACCGACAGATGATTCTCTTCTCTTCCATTGTAATCAATAAAAAGGTATTTTTATTTTGTTCTTATGTCGTTGCTTTTCTTTGTTTTCTCTTTCTTTTCTACTGTGTTTCTTTTTGTTGATCTTTGACGAGCACGCGAGCGTTTACCGAACCACAAGTATACCGAAGATTAGTAGGTTCCAACGATATTCCATGGCGATGTTCGCCTCCTCGAGGCGTATCAACTCATGCTTGCCTAAGGCTTGATGACCTAATGCGACAACGGACTGAGTTCGATCCCAAGGTTTATACGTTCAACGCCTCCGAAATAAGGTAGAAAGTGTTAGGTTTCGCATATTTTCTCCAACCAAGGTCAGTTTTCTATTCTTTTCTTTTCTTTTCTTTTTTGTAGATCAAATCCACACCTCTCCAATATTCTTTCCCAACTCATTGTAAATACCACTTTTCTTTGTAAATACCATCGTGACTAACAAATTAACTAAAAAAGATAAATTTTAGAGAAACTTGCTTAACGCTTCTATCGCAGTCCCTCCTTGAGGATCACGACCCGCATAGCCCTGCTACCGCGGATTAGAACTGATTCCTCGCACGATCTATTCTTAATCTAATATTCTAATTTTTGTGTGCAGGAAATCTCAGTCAAACACTCACCATGCTTTTCATGCTACTATCAATAAAAATGAGATTAAAATTTTAAAAAATAGAATAGATTGTTTGAGCTCAACTTTGAGTAATTGTGCATTTAACCATAAAAGATTGGAAATAAGTTTCAAAAGAAATAAGCTCCACATGTTCATACACATCACCAACAACATGCATATGTACACTTTGCACGTCATGATCACACTCATACACATATGCATGCTAGGGTGTACAAATGTACACATTGCGGCCGCAAAGGCCATTTGGCAAAATTTTGTTATGATAGAATTAATTCTTTAAATTTTGCTAATAAGAATGTTTTGGTTTTAAATAAGACTAACCCCCGTGGACCCAAAAGAAAATGGGTACCAAAGTCCCTACCTCTTGTGTTTGATGTAGGTGTGGGCTCTCACATGACGTGAGAGGGTTGGTGTCTTGTGGTAGATGCATGAGCTTGATGGACACTACAAAGTAATGTACCGCTATCAAGGAAGTTTGGTGGGAAGACCACCATGTTTTGGAGACTTAGAGTATACTTCTTTGGTTTGGTAACTATCTCTAAACTCTATTTTATTTACATGCTTTTACATTGATGATTTTAAGCATGTTCATGTTTTGTACTTCATGTGGTAAAAACTTGTTTAGATGTAGTATTTGTCAAAACTTATGTATATACTTGTACAAGTAGTGGGCAACAATTGATTCTTATATGTTTATACTTTATTGCTCATTTGTACCTATTACATGTACATGTATAGCCTAGTTTTAATGATTCCATCATTTACACTTGTTATACCTATTTTTATGCATGTTTTTGCTTCATGTATATGTATTCTTTGTCCATAACTAATAAATATACATGTATACACCTTGAGTCACTTGCCTTCATGCAAATACTATTATGGACTCTTTTTATGTTTGGGATATGTATGCATATTTTTAGCTTTGGATAAATTATACATATACCTTGAAGTTTATTTTTTAAATGAAAAATAATTTTTTTTATGATTTTCATATGTGTTTGATAAAAAGACATTCATGTTTGTTTTAAGCCTCATTGATTATTTTCATGAAAATGCTATTTACATGATTCTTGTACACTCACACCTTATTTGTTTACTCAGACGTTGTCTTCATGAGAAGTTTTGAGCTTTATAGATTTCGAGTTTCAACACTTATGTATTAGGTATGATTCATGAGATGCATATGATTTGTTTTCATGATTTGAAAGATCTTTAACTAGTTTTTTAAAATTATTTTAACTAGTTATTTTTTCTTCATTTGGTAGTGTTTTTAATATACAATATTTTTCAAACTCTTACTTTTGAAAACCCCTACCAACCCCTTTTAAGGGCGGATGGATGGGCGACCATGCCTTATATGCCTTATTGAAAACTTTTTATCATGTGCATGTATAGGGTGGTTATTTATGAGCTATACACTTGATCATCATTATATTTTCAATTGGTATCACAATTGATATTATTTTGTATGCTCATATGTTTTCTTATATATATATGCTTCAATTTTCAAATAATATCAATTTTTATTGGTATTTTCATTTTCATACATATATATGATTTGATTGTGCTTGATTTACTATAGCCTTACTGTTTAAAGCACAAATTATGTTTATGCTAAGCTTGCTTTGTATCTTAATTTCAATTGGTATCTCAATTGGTATTTTAAATAAGCTTATGCATTATTTTCAATTGGTATTTAAATTGGTATCAAAATATACTTCATATTGTACCATTTATTTGATATCAAAATTTATAATATACTTCAATTAGTATCAATATATTTCAATTTTAATTGGGTTTCGGTTTTAATTGGTATCAAAAATGTTTTACCTTTCATTTGGTATCAAAATTTACCATATATTTCAATTAGTATTAAAATATAAAATATTTTATTTAATTGGTATCAAAATTTACAAATGTTTCAATTTCATTTGGTATCAAAATTTTCAATTTCATTTGGCATCAAATATCTTGTGATATCTTAAATTTTTTGATTACTTACAAGTGGTATCTTAAAATTTGATTTAAGAAAATTCAAAATTTGTCTTTATAGTGATGATTAAAAATGTTTTGATATGTATTGTCTATATGCAAGGGGAGCTTAACATCTCTTCTATATATAAATTCATGTTGAGTGTATCATGTATTGAGGAGCTTGACATCTTTTCTTTATGTGATACACGTGTGTAGGGGGAACTTCACATCTATGCATTGCATATTATGCTTTATGTGAGTTAAGGCTTTGTCATCTCTTCTTCATGTAATGCATGTATGCAGGGGAGCTAACTTAGCGTCTTCCTCTTCATGAATCTATATCGCATATATATCCTTATTCTTGATTTGTTTTATTTTACCCCTTTGTTGATGATTGACAAAAGGGGGAGAAAGATTTTGAGTTTATATATGCATATTTAAGTTTTTGCATATATTAAGTTTATGCATCTTGTGTTTTACAAAATAGGGAGAATGTTTTTGAAAGTCTAAATAAAAAGGGGGAGAAGGTTCTTGGGAAAAGATTTTGGATGTTTACATGTTTCTCTCACCTTGTTGATGCATATTTATTTGTTTAGTTTTATGCACTTCATTGCAATATCTATTTGTTTATTGTTATGCATGAGTTAAGGGGAGCTTCAATGAAGCTTGACTTTAATCCATGCATATATAACTCCATGAGTCTTGTCATCATAAAAAGGGGAGATTGTTGGCCCAAAGACCCATCACTCTAGTTTTGATGATGATTAACTAATGTAGTTATATTACTAATGATCTTTTGTTTATTTAGTCTTAGATTTGTGATCAAGATCTTAGTAGGTATTTAGCTTCAATAAAGAATTTAAAGTCAAGTTTTGGAGTTAGCAAGGATTCAAGAGCTTGTGCATCAAGACCACATCAAGTACTCAAGAGGAGTCTAGCTCATTGGATCATGCTTTGGACCAAGTTAAGAAGAAGAGAAGATTTTCAAGAGAAGATTTTCAAGGAAACTTGTGTCTAGGTTTGTTTTGTTAAGATTTTGTTTTTAGATAAAATGTAAAGGATAGATTAGTTGGTGGATTGCTCAAGTACATATACACTCACACACAAGATTTTTATGTGTTTCATTAAAGAGTTTTTGTTTTGGAAAAAATACCGGTTTGGTTTTTGGAATCCAAAGTATGCATGTGTTTTACCAAAACCATTTTAGTGCTTAATGACAAAAACATAGATATTTCATTATATATGTGTAGTGGATCATATTCATACACACTAAGCTTTAAAAGTGTTTAGAATATCATATTTTATATTTAGAGAAGTTTAGAAAAAATCTGTTTTCTATTTGGAAAAATCAATTTGGAAAAATACGATTTTTTTATGAAACCAAATTTCAATAACACAAAATAGTTCAAAATGTTTGTAACATGTTTTGATTTTACTCAAACATGTTTGTATATCAAAGTATAATACTGAACTTATTTTTTTAGATTTTTAGAGATTTTATGGGATTTTATTCAAAGCAAAATAACAAGTTTTTTATCCCTATAATCTGCTGGACCAGCCTTCTGCCGGTCGACCTCGGTCGACTGCTCCGGTCGACCGATGTGTACAGACGTGCACAGGTTGGGCCGGTCGACCGCACGATCGACCGCCAGAGAGAAAGCTCTCTGGAAATGGCCCGGTCGACCGTTGGGCCATTGCCCAGTTGGCGGTCGACCGGCCTTCCCAACGGTCAAAAAATCGACCGTTGGCAGTCAACCGGGCGGTCGACCGTCAGCAGCCAAAGCTGCTGAGTTGGCTTCCAACGGGCAAATTTTTGGAGCCTATAAATGGGGCTCCCTTGGACTGTTTTATACAAGATTTTAAGTAGGTTTTTGAGCTAGTTTTCATACACTTAAAAGTGTTTATCTCCACTTGTTTTAGAGCCAAATACTTTCATATCAAAAGGAGAGTTTTTCAAGAGTGTTTTGTATTTCTTGAGTTTTTCATCACAAATCAATCTTTATTTTTCTCACACTCTTAAGCTATCTATTGCTATATCAATCCAAATAGGAGAGTTATTGTGAAAGTGATTTTAGGTGATCAAAGTGTTTAGATCACCAAGTGTTTCATCATTGTATTTGAGGAGGCGGACTTGCGGGTTCGCAGTGTTTCGAGTTCTAGTGAGAGCTCGGTGTAGAGGTGCGGCCTCGGCAAGCTAGTGTGCTTGCGTGTGTTGTTCTTGCGGGAACAAGAGAGGGACTAGAGAGTCCAAAGGAGTTCTAGTGTGAACTTGCTTGTAGGTGTTGCGGCACCGAGTGATCCGATGGGATCGTTTTTAGTGAAAATCCTTCATAGTGTTGAAGGCGGGGACGTAGAGCAAGGGTGCTCGAACCTCGAAACAAATCTCCCGTATTTGCGATTGCTCTCTGTATCTCTCACTTGTCTTTATATCTTACATGCTTATATTGTCTTATCTTTATATGCTTGATATATCTTGTGCCTTATTGTTATATGTTTGGGATTATTTGCTCACACTTGTATTCAACCAAGAGAGCCATAGCGGCACCTCAACTCTTAACTAGAGGAATCATGAGGAGTTAGTCCAGAGCCTTTCACGGAAAATCCGGCTACACTCTTGTGTTATACCTTGTGTGTTTAGCTTAAGAATTTTGGTTTGCATAAATAGTTTTTATTCCGCATTAATTCACCATTAGGTTAGCTAGTCACCTATTCACCCCCCTCTAGGTGATTTCAGAGGGGAGCGAGAGTGGCGGGTGACGGGGGGGGGGGGGTGGTGTGGGGGGGCGGCGTGCGGCGGCTGGGAAGGGGGTGGTGAGGGGTGGGCTGACCGTGCCAAACCCGTGCACGGGCTTGGCACATGGTCGGCACGTGCCAAGCCTGAGACCGGGCTTGGGATGGCCCGGGCGGGTCGTGGGCCACTTTTACCCAAACCTGAGTCCAGCCAATGGGTGAGCTGAACCCGGGCCGGGTCTGGCCCTAGTACCACCGGGTCAGGCCGGGCTCATGCCCACGCGGGTCGTGCCCATGCGGGTTGCCGGCCTGGCCCGGCCCATCCTATCCCAATTGGCATCCCTAGTTAGTATGTAGGTCTTGAAGGATCTAGGAGGAAGGCTCAGAGAGGTCGAAAGAGATTTTAAAATCGGGCATAATGGTATGAATTTACTTGTATGGAGTTAAGACACTTGAAGAATAATGCTACTAAAGAGATTAACCAACATCAATTAAATGAATATTACCTGGAACATCTTAAAAAGAAATATCCACATGCGGTGAAAACTATGGTAAAGATGAAAGAAAGATTGATGGTTCGCAAACAATGTCTTTCCACAACGTTTATGTCCTCCAACAGATGGTAAACCCTGCACAACAAAGCACAATTCAATTAAACCACCGTAAAATATACAAAGAAGTAATCATTTCAAGCATCTCCAAATGTTTCTTTTTTCAATTAGAAAAATCTCTTTAGACAATTACAAACTAAGAAAAAAACATAAATTGTGTTGCCAATGAACAAATAGGATCAGAATATAACACAGTTGGAGCATTTATTTTCTAACATTGAGAGTAGTGCTTATTAAAACATAAGCAGAAACAATGTTTGCATTCAGCTATACTCGGCTACATATAAGATCCTTTGACATAGGTTATGATGTATTTTAACACAACCTCAACATGATTTGGGAGAGGTATCATGTGCTTTTAATAGGTCATATTAGATTGGATGTATGGAAAATTTCTTTGGTTAAAGATTGGAATGTTAGTCATAGGCTTTATTCATTTTTTTTGCTTTTGATAGAGTATGCCTTATGCAGCGCTGACCATTTAGTTTTTGGTACAATACATATAGAAACATATATATTGCCATGTCAACATATTGAAAATACATTCCTGCTAAGTTCTTAAAAGAGAAAGTTCTAACAATTTGAACTTGCTTCTAGACTCTTTAATCTAGAAGTGTGGAATGTTGCAACTTGTTGCAAGGGTTATGTTGCATGAGTGCTCATGTAGCTTTGCTAACCCACATTTTTCATTCAAGGTTTAATGGCCAATTTATCTTGTCCATGCTTCCTGTAGCATGGGATCTGGCACCAACTTAGAGGCTCAATACTAGGATAACCAATTTCTCATGGAGCTTTTCAAATATAGTTGGGTACTCTAGGAGAGCCAATTTGATAGAATACCCAGAAGATAATGACGACAATGATAAGAATAGCGAAAAGGTCAAGCCAACAACCCCACCAATGGAAAAAAAATTATGAAGTAATAAACTCACACAAATATCTTGATTGAGAAATTATAAGACAAAATAATCACCATTTGCCTTGTAGAAATTGGAAGAGACCAGGCATATAATTATATAAAAGCAAAAGTAAGAACTTAGATATGAACACACATACACAAGCAAGCTGATCAACATGTCACAATGTAAATCAACACTATCACAGTAATATAGGTTCGCTAAAATGCTGAAAGTCTTATGTAGTTTAGCAGAAGAATTTTAAAAATTAAATAAAAAAATTCATAACACGGTATCAACCTAAAACTGCTTGCCCCACACAGCTTCATGACAATTGTACCACCTAAGACTCTAACAATATGAGGTAACAACAATAAATTTATTGACACACAATTACATTACTAGCCGATGCCATAAGAAAAAAATCATTAACATGCAATAAACTACTCTTGATGATTTCTTTACTCTAATAAAATGGGAATACAGGTGACGGATTAAAATCAGAACCCCCAGTAGTATCTTTACGGATGTTAAAGTGATGGAAATAGTGTCATGGTTATTATTAATTATAGACAAAATTTGAATTTGGAAAGTAAAAATTAACATAATAATAAAAGTGATGTACAGACTTTCTTAATCATCCATTCATACATGCTAAAATTGGGGAAATAGAATTGGCTATTATTAACACAGGTCGTAATCTGAAACAACCCTTGTCAAAGAATTGCAACTAAGTTCCCCATGAATTCTGTTCTTTTGTGGATAGTTCTACCAAAAACACCTCGATTACTGGGTTTGGAATGGAAAAAGACGATACCTGGATCAGATTCATGACCTAAAGCATTTGCGTGAAAATTAATCCACTCCACTTGGTACAAAACTTTTGTCATCAGTTTTTGTCGTCGTGGTTCATGAGCAACTAAGTGGTCCAGGCCAAAGCAAGCCAATAGAATCATTTTCAAGCATAAACTTCTGCTTTGTGGTAGGCAATAAAAACCACTATGCTGTTTCTAAAGGGGTACTTGTTCATTTACTTGGAGAATTGTTAAGGAAGGTCAAATTTGCTCCAATCCTAGTGGAAAGTTTTGAATTCCCTCTCATTAAAATTTGACATAAAGATAACCCACTAAACATATACAGTTGAATTGGGATCTTTTCTCTCTGACTATTTTCTGAAGCTGGAGTGAGAAAATGTATGTTCTAGGATTTGCAATGTACTATGTGTGTGTCCAGGGAAACATAAGGGAGACACATGACAAGTAAATTGATTCTTTTTTCTAATCTGATAATTTTCTGAAATCTAGGTGAGAAGTGAAGGACAAGGATCTACAATGAGCCAGGTTTACACGATATTCAGGAAAATTTAAGGTAGACAGACGATGAGCGAATTGAATTTTTTTCTCTAATTATTTTCTGAAATTTAAGTGAGAAATTTAGGTACGAGTCTGCAATGGGCCAGGTTCACATGAGTTACAGGGAAAAGCAATTTGATCAATCAGTATAATGACTTCTTATGGACTTATTTACAATATTCCTACAATGAGAATTGTATCCCAAATATGTATAGTCCATTGAGCAGGAAGAACAGTTGTACAACAATAACATGCACAACAGAAGTTTTCAGTTCCAAAAAGACTAATCAAAAATCAAATGCTAGTCTAATGAGTCAAAAATGCATAGACATATTCAAGGAAGAAGAAAGAGAAATTATGCTTAAACGGAAAATAAAGAAAATATGTCCAGAGTATCATAACAGCAAAAGACACAGCAACAAAACTGTGTGAAAAAAATTGGGACATCAAAAATAAAAGGTGAACAAAACCAGCCAGCCCTAAAAATGGCTTAGTCATATCCTAATCATGTAAATAGTCACAGTTTTAGTCAAAACATAAAATAAAAATTATTTTAGATGACGAGTGAATTGAATCTTTTTTTTCCTCTAATTATTTTCTAAAATCTGAGTGAGAAATTCAGGTAGGGATTAGCAATGGATCAGGTTCACATGAGAGATACAGAGAAGAAACAACTTGACCAATCAGGATAATGACTTCTCATTTATAATGACTTCCTATGGACTTATTTATAATAATCCTACAATGAGAATTGTATCCCAAATATGTGTAGTCCATTGGACAGGAAGAACCACTTGTAAGTTGTAACAACAATAAAATGCAATGATAAGTTTTCAGTTCCAAAAAGAATAATCAAAAAAATCAAATGTTACTTTCATGAATCAAGACATACATAGACATATCCATATCTAAACAAGAAGGAAGAGAAATTATGCGTAAACTGAAAAATAAAGAAAATATGTTCAGAAATAGACTTTGTTAATCATCCATTGCTACTCGCTAAAATTGGGGAAATAGATTGACTATTATTAACACAGGTCTCAATCAGAAACTAACCTTGTCACTGAATTCAACTGATTCCCCCATGAATTCTGCCCTTCTGCAAACACTGCTACAAAAAACATCTCATCTGCTGGGTTTGGAATGAAAAAAAAAAATGATACCCAGATCAGATTCAGGAACCCAAGCATTTGCATGAAAATTAAACAAATTAAAGAAATAAAAAAGTTAGCTTCTTTCTCTCGCTGAGGATCAAGAACGCAAGCATAGCGAGGGGAAGATGAAGAAGACAACCCTAATATGGAAAGAACAGAATTAAAAAAAATCAGAACAGAACAGAACAGAACATAAAAAGAGAAAAAGAAATGAAAATTTATCAATCTTTACTTATTTAAACCGTGATTATTACCTTAATTAACAATTAGGTTAGTGGAATCATCAATCACTTGAATAAATATCAGATCAGATGGCGATGAGCGGCCACATTCAGCTGTTAACATCGACCCCTCAAAAAAGGAACAATCAACATTTACAAATATCTCCAGCCATCGCAAACAAGGGGGAAATCAGAACGAAATCACAAGAATAAGAAGAAATGAAGAAGAAAGAAGAGAAGGGAACAGAAAAATGACCTCTTGATTTTGATGGACATAGGGATTTCTTCCCATCTCCAGATCGTTGGTGATCACCAGCCCCTTGATTTGCTTGCATCCAGATCGGAGAAAGAGGTCAATTTCTTCTTGATTTTGGGTTAGGGTTTAGGGTTTTTGGATTTGGGGTTTTCGGTTTCCGAGAGAGGGAGAGCGAGCGAGCGAGCGAGAGGTTTACAAGGGGGTATTTATTAATAAGGCTGAGGGAGGCATTAATCTAACGGTTAGCTTAATAGCTTAGGGGTTAAGCTCTCACCGAATCAGACTCGGACGGATTTCAAACTAGAGGCGGTGTTGAGCCCAACGGTTATTTTTTTGAATTTCTATCTCGAGGTTTTATCACAAACGCCCTTTTAGCTTCTGGGAATTATATATTTCTGTATCTGGCCTTGTGTTTTTGAATTGTTTTGCAAATATACTCGTTTTCAACCGTTATTTAGTGAAAAATAAATTTATGCATAATTTTAACAAATTAAATAATATTCGAACTAATTTTTATGGTTTACAACTTGAAATCTTAGCTCTATTTCATCAATATGTTAATGCTATTTTATTAATCATATTTCTTAATATTACATTGCATATTAATTTTATTTAATTAACTGGTATAATTATTTAAGTTTTTTAGATGCTCAAAATAACATAGATCCACTTCACCAGAGTAGACTGTTAAAATGAATAGGGATTTTAACATCATGTCCTTCCATTTTTAAAATTATTTTGATCTCTATTGTCTGGTCTCTGTTGGCCCTACAAGCTTTGGGTATCGATAGAGGATTCATTGACGTGGAAGGCCCAACATGAAGATGGCTCTGCACTCATGTGATCCCATTAGACGAATTTAACAAATTACAATCAACAGCTCAAGAAGAGCACGAAATTTATTTACTAACGAAGCCTTTTCAAAGCATTCATAAGCTTGAGAATATCGATTGAGCTGAAGAATATTTGACTGGGTCAGGTATTATTGACATAACTTGTTTTCGATTTTGGGAGCCTGTTTGCAGAATCTAACTAAGAGTTTTTTTTACACAAAGAGGAAGTGGGTGGTTAAAAAAAAAGATCGCATAGTGTCTATAATGAGAAATCATTTGATAAGCATTTACTAATAGCTAAAGAGCACTTTTGTATTTATGTTATTTCTACCACATTTATTACATGTTAAAACAAAAATATCGAACTCGATTCTGGGAGCACTAAGCAAAATTGTGAACTCGATTATCGGCCATCGGATGAGGGAAATAGATCTGATGGTGGGGGTGCTGTTAGTTAACTTAGTTGGGGATTCTGGCCATCTCTCTCCTTGTCGGTGACGGACGCCTCCTCTTTGCATCTTACGCCTCCTCCTCCTCCAATGCTGCAGCCACCGCCTCCTCCTTCCTGATCATTCTCCTTCCTCTTCTGCTCTCTCTCGTATCTGTCTTAAAACCCATCTCGATCTCCCATCTCAATTCCTTCAAAATTAAGACACATAGGAAATTAAATATAAGATAAAGAGAGATATGATTATAAAAACTAAAGGATATGTATGCTAAAAACCCTTAAAATAATAAGAATAAAGAATACATAGTAATAAAATTCTGATATGGAAAGAAATTACGTATATGATGACACATAGGTAAAGGAAAAAAAACAGAATAAGTCTAATAGTGTCCAATATAACCCCAATATAGACAAATAAGTCGTATAGTGTCCACTAATAAAAATTTCATCCTTGAAGTAGTCTAATTAGAACTTGTGAACCAACTTCCATTTATATATTTGTAATAAAATTTCATCCTTTTATTTTCCTTTCATTTTTCAATTAGGCCCAGCCTACTACTTTTAATTCTTATTACCTTTCTCTTTTAATTCCAAGCCCAATAGCCATAGCTCACTTCCCTCTCTCTTATATAACTTCTCTTCTCCCTCATCTTTTCTTATGAAAACGCAAACCCATGCTTTGCCGCCTTCTCCTCATAGTCCCAAAGTTCCACCTTCTGCCTCCATTCCTCCTCTCTTTGTCTCCCCTCGGATGGAGCCCTACAACCGATCACCGCCTCCATCACCCTGCGTGGCCAGCGTCATGCTCGAACATCGCGCCTCCTTCTTCTTTACATGCATAACCGCTGTACCGCTGAGACCGCCGCAACGCAGAGTCACCCTGGCCTCCCGCTGACCTCCTATGCTCATCTCCTCCTCCTTGCTATCGCTGATCCCCACGCTTGCGCCCTCCTCCTGCTCACTCCCCGCCGTGAGCCCCGCTGCGAGTAACTGCCCCATCTCCCCACCTTCCTCTTCTTCTCTTCACCTTTTTTTCCTCTATCTACTCCATGTAAACTCACGATCATCGCCCTGCATCTCTTCTCCGTTCGACCTCAGATGCACCCTCCACCATGACAGCCTCCCCAAGTCCCACCTTCACCACCTCCTCCACGACGACCCTGGTGCCACCCTCTCTCCTTTGCTTCCATGTTGCCACCAGTGCCACATCCTACTCTTTCGCACATGCTTGTATCCTGTTGTGCCGCCTTAACCCACGATCAAAACCTTCCTCCTCCTTCAACCCTGTGGCCGCGCTCGCAGCGGCCATGACCACTCATGCCGCCACTAACTCCGTTCCATTCTTTCTTTTCACCTGCACATCCACCATACCCTCTCTCCCTCTCCATGTAAACGCTTGCGTCACCGCTGCCACTGAGCTGCAACACCCTCGCGCCACCTCTTCCACCACCAACTTCTTGACGTCGTCGTAAGCCCAGCACTGCTTCCTTCCTCTCCTCCTTCGCTCTGCTATCAAACGCCAACCAGCCCTCCACCTAAACGCACTACAACCTCCTCTCTCCCTTCTTCTCCCCATGCAGCCCACTGCCCAAGCACTGGCAATAATCGGTGACAATACCTAAGTCTACTGCCTCCTCATTGGCGCCCCAACTGCCACAAGCGCCACCTCCCTCTTCCCTTGGTTGTCGCCATGCAGCGGGGCCACATCCTCTGCCTTCTCCTCCATATAACAGCCTTCCTCCCCTGCATCTCTATCTCATTCTCTTTCTTTTTTCCTCTACAACCCAACCCGAATCCCTTCCTTAAAGCCAACCCAAATCTGATAGTAACCCCACCCGATAGCACTTAAACCTAAACTATTTCTTAAAGTAATCCAAACTCAACCTACAATCCACTCTAGATCCTGATCCAATTTCAATTATAGACCCGACCTGCAACCCTTTTGTTTTCAACCCAAATCCAGTTCAAACTCATAAGTACAGTCCAGGCTTGTTTGCATTCGGGTTTGGTTTTCAGGCGATTCCTCAGTCGTTCGGATCCCAAATTGAGCTATTTTTGAGGCGTTAGAACTACAGAGGAAAGATCTATTCGTCAACGATCACTCTGTAAGTGTTTCGTTTATCTATTTAAATTGCGTCCGTGTTTCTAATTATTTAAAATGAAAATCATGTTTTAAACAAATTGTGTTATGTATAGATTTTTTGATTTGATTTATCTATTATCTAACTAAATTATTGTAATTATCCATTTAAGTTAACATGTAGTGATTACTTGTTTTGTTACTTGATTGAATAATCTGAAAATCATGAACATGGTTGTGATAAGTTTGAAATGGACAATTATGGTAAAATATTGATCATGTTAATGTTATTGGAATCACTGGGATAAATGACTGTGATACTGGAAACTGTTTGGAGATGTTGCACAACAGATGTTATGTGGGCTGATTGGATGGAAAAGAGTTAAATAAAGAAGAATAGTTTCTGGGATGCTTTTGTCTCCCCTATGAATACGGGTACTTGGAAAGTTATAGCAAACAATAGAGAACAAGCAAAAAGGTACTTGCTCAAGAAAATTGGAGATGGAAAGATTACATTGCCCTGGATGATCCATAGTTGAAATCTGGCTGACTTGTTAATCAAACATCACAACATATTATAAATGAAACAGGGGAATTACAAATGTCAGTTGTAATATTCCAAGTTGTAATATCTAAATTAATATTTTATAATAATATGTGTTCTTTCTTTCCTCTTCTTTTCATATTAATTTTTACTCTCTAAACTGAGCCCAGCCAGTTTTCTTTCTCTCTCTCTCTCTCTCTCTCTCTCTCTCTCTCTCTCTCTCCTCTCTTTCCAATTGAATTGAACCCAGGCCCATTAATTTTTCATCTCATTTTTCTTCCTAATATGAAGGCCCAAATCCCAGGTCCGTAAGTTAAAAAAATGAAAAAAAAGAAATTAACAAACTCAAAGCCCAATAACCCTAGCCCATTTCTCCTCTATTCTCATTTTTCTCTCTTTTAAAACCGAGTCCACAAGCCTAATCCCCCAAGCCCAGCCCAAAGGCCATATCTCTCTTTTCCCTTCTCATTTTCCTTTTTCTTCGTTTTATTTTTCTTTTGGCCAAAAAAGCCTAAGCCTACTTTCTCTCATCTTCTTCCACTCTCTGTGTATTAACCTTAACTCTCAAAACCCTAAACAATCGCCACTCTTCCTGTAATATCTCCCAACTAATGATACTATATTTTTGTTTTTATTAATTTATTTGAATTTACTTATCATTATTATTATTGGTTAATGTTTTGTGTCGGAAAAATGAAAATAATGAATCGTAAAATTTTCTTGAATCAATGAAAGATTACAATGAATTAATACTCCGATTACAAGAGAAAGGAGATGTTCAAGCTCAAATCTCCATTTTATTTAATGCTGGGTTCTTGTTGTGACGATGGAAAGTGATTCTTGTTTTTCATTGACCGGGTGAGCGTCACAGTCTTTTGAGAATCTTCTCTTCAGACTATGGACGGAGTAGCACAGCTCCTCTCCAATAAAATCTCAAAGAAATTTGAGGCAAAAACAAACTTATACTCAGCAAGTTGTTAGAAGAGTTTAATTCTAAAGTATTTGTCAGCTAGAAGCTCTGATTAAGATTCTCCAAATCCACCAAAACTTTTTTCGACCCCTCTTCAGTAGCGAACTGAGCTTATTTATAGGGATTTCAGGGGTAGAACTTTCCCCTAAAAATCCTCCATAATGGGGGTTAACTCCCTCATTACGTGGGCAGTAATTGACCCAGTAATGAGGACAGTTACAACAGTGACGCAGGGTTCCTCTGTAGTTGAAACACGAGCTTCGAGCCTCTTGTTTAGCCGTTGAGGTAACGCTTGAGTGAGCTTCGCATTTGGTTGAAATGTGAGCTTCAAGTTCTGCGTCAAGCTTCATGTGAGGTGCGAGCTTCGGGCTCTGCGTCTTGGTAGCAATGTAGAGACGCGAGTTACAACTTTCACGTCTTAGTACCGCGTTAGTGGCTGTGAATAGCCTTGCGTCTGGAGTTTGGACTCTGATTTTTGATGACTTGTTCTTAGTTTTTTGGACAATCTGCAGTTAACCTATTTTGTATATGTGTATAAATACATGTATGTATTGTTGGCCCCAGGTTACAATCACCGGTTTTGGAGTTTTGATGATTACAAAACAATATAGTTATTTGTACTAATCATATTTTAGTGTTTTAGTGTGTTTCAGGGTTCTAAGGATTCAAGATGTTTTCTTCCCTAAAGAAAGGTATTTTTGACTCAAGTTGACTCAATTCGGTATCAAGGATTCAAGCTATTCAATAATGCATATGGAGAAGCCCAAAATTGAAGATCTTGTAGTCACCTAGAACCATTGTAAGAATTAGTATGTTAAAGAGTAAGGTTATGATAAGTTGGCTCAAGAAAACACACACACACATTTTTGCTTTTCAAAATACAAGTTTTGTTTTGGTTAGTTGGATTAGGTGCATATCTTGATTGATATACATGTCTCAAAATATTTCATATTTTTATATCTAATGTAAAACATGTATTTCAACTCCTATAGCATGTTACTCAAATCTCAGACCATTTAAAAATATTTTCAAAATTCTTCAAAGTTCAAAAATATTTCCAAAAAAATCTGTTTCAGGCCTAACGGTCGACCAGGCGGTCGACCGGATCTATTTCAGGCCAGATCGGTCGACCGGACCGATCGACCGGGCCTTGTGGCCTTGGGCGTGCACGTCTGTGCACGTCTGCTGGTCGACCGGGCCAGTCGACTGACAGACCTTGTGGTCGACCGACCTTCGACCGACTACAAGACCCTTAGTCTCAGGTTTTGTCGGTCGATCGGCCCGGTCGACCGACAGTTCAAATATTTTCTCTTGTTTAGCCTGCGGTCGACCGAGTCCAACGGCTCTTTTGCCATATAGACTGCCGGTCGACCAGCCCGGTCGACCGCCAGCCGCCAGCAGCCCCCAACGGCTATTTTCTTGGAATCTGTTTTCTGTTTTGATTTTGATGTATCTTTCAGCTATCTCTGATTTTCTTGTGGCTATAATCTGACCTATTGACCTAGATTAAATGATGAAATGCATTTAGCAAATCCCTATAAATAGATGTCATTGGTCCTTTATTGGATACAAGAAAAATCCCCATTGTTTATAAGTTTCAAAATAAAAGAAAAGTTTTCTTGCTTTCATTCTCAAAAGTGCTTTCTTTGGTTAAAAATTTCAGTTAGTTTACAAGCTATTTTACTTCTTTACAACTGAAATTTTTCTCACTTCACTTCTTGAGCCAAAAATCATCTCCACTCTATAAGAAGTTGTAAGAGAGAGTTTATGGTCTTTTGATCACCAAGTGACTTGTCTTTTCTTGTGTTGAGATCCCCCTTGTGTAGAGGTTGGATTGGTGGGAGTTGGGTACTCCGGTCTTGTGTAGACCAATTGTAATCCCCTTGGGTGTAAAGGTTCTGGTGTGGAAATTCCCTTTGTGAATTTAGTGGAAATTCTTCACGGTGGTGGAGGCGGGGACGCAGAGCAGTGGCTCGAACCTCATAACAAATTACTTGTGTTTGCGATTGGTTTCCTATTGCTTTTCATTGCTTCACATTCCTTACTTGTGATATTGTTTGTTTGCTCTTTACCATTTCAATCATTTCATTGACTTGCATTTTTTGGTCTTTACTCATCTCAACAAGAAGTAATTACGCGCCTCAACTCATAATCTAGAGGAATCAAAGAGGAGAAGTTCTAAAGCCCTTCACGGAAAATTCGGCTTCAATTTCTTATTTTGAGTGACCGTTTGCATCATTCATACTTACTTGTTTAAAAAGATCACTAGATTAGCATTAACACCTATTCACCCCCCTCTAGGTGTTTTTCAATTGGTATCAAAGCTTTGGTCTCTAGGCTCTTGGCTCAACAACCTTAGAGAGATCCTATATTGCTAATCACTCTATTCATATTTCATCCTCATACACTTAGTAAAAATGACCGAAGGAATTAAGACCCCACCCAAGTTTGATGGCCTTAACTTTCCTATATGAAAGGTTAAGATGACCGTGCTTTTGCAATCCTTACGGAGCCGGGTTGCAAAGGCGGTGACTAAACCATTTAGCGTACCCCTTGGTGATGAGGACACTTGGTCCGATATTGCCACGAAAGAGTTTGACGCTAATGCTAGGGCACACTATGCCTTGCTTCAAGCTCTTAATGATGATGTTATTTCTAGAGTCATTCATTGTAAATTCGCTTATGAGATTTGGACTCACTTATTAGTCACTCATGAGGGAACCTCACAAGTAAAGAGGGCCAAAGTCGATCTTCTTCGTTCCTAATATGAAAACTTTTCCTTGCAAGAGAATGAAACCATAGATGATATGGTTACTAAGTTTACAAAGATTACTAATGGTCTTTCTTCTTTAGATGACGGCATTGACAACGACCAAAAAGTGAGGAAGATCATCCGTGCACTCCCTCCATCTTGGGAAGTCAAAGCCACAACTTTGAAGAAGCTCAATGACAAGGAAGAAATAGAGCTCATCGATCTCATTGGGAATCTCAAGACCCATGAGATGGAAAGAAAAGCAAGAGAAGAGATGGCTCCTCCCAAGAAGAAAGCAATCGCCTTCAAAACTCTTCCACCTACTCTGACGAAGACGATGAGGAAGAGGATGATGAAGATCTTTCCCTTCTTGTAAAGAACGTTCGGATAATGTACAATAAGGCCAAATTCCAAATAGAAGGAGATGGCAAGGTAAAAAAGAGAAGAAAATTATTTGCTTCAATTGCCGGAAGCTGGGTCACATTGTTGCGGAATGTCCGAAAAACAAAGGCAAACCCTCCACCTCCAACAAGCCATACAAAAAGAAAGCTTTAAAGGCTACTTGGGATTCGGAGAGTGAATCTGATGAGGAAGTCTACACCGTCAATATGTGCTTCATGGCTAATGAAAGCACAAGCAAGGTAACTCCCGATACATCCATTGAAGATTGTGAATTATCTATAAATGAATTAGGAGAAGTTTTTGAAGAACTATCTCATAACTATGATTTTCTCAAAAAGAAATACTTGAAAATGAAAAAGGAAAATGAATCACTTAACCGCAAAGTTTTCATTCTCACAAAAGAAAAAGATGAATTGTTTTCTATTTTCCATTGATTTTGCAAAGGGAAAAACTTACAGAAAAGGGGTCGAGGAGCTAAATTACAAGTATTCTAAAAAGATTACAAGTAGATCTCCTCTGAGATTCTGGAGAAGTGTGCCGATAGGAGTCTGGTCAGCGCGCGACCACTTTGTCCCTTTGACGATGCGATCGATGAGATTCCCGTCTCGCCTGGTTCGGGGAATCGGAGAACAGAAGGTTGGTAGAACCCTCTTGTTACTTCTCAAACCGCCTCCACTTAGGAATTCCTTCTCGCCTGGTTTCGGAGATTCTTTGAGAAGAAGGTATTAGGGTATCATCACCCTGATTAGAGAAGCAGTTCTCTAAAGTCTCTAAATTATTGGAAGCAAGAGAATAGATATCTGTTTAGCCTCTCTCTGTTTTTTATTTTTTCAGCCTCTCTCTCTTTTTTGCGCGTCTCTTTGTGCGCTCTGCCTGGTGTTTGTGCGCTCTGCGTGGTGGCTCTTTATAGGGAGAGCAGGGGTATAATTGTCCCTTGAAAATATGGAAACAGATTGAGTCAATCTGTTTAAATCTAGAAAGTAGCCTTGCTACGAGGCTAGAATCAGCTTCTGCGAAGCTAGAAGGTCGGTCTCCTGATCTGTTTTGATCCTTTCCATATAATTGGAAGATCTCACCTGATCCTCTTACTCGTTTTAGGAGAGTTAAGAGATTATGGAAAGCAACTGCCAAATTTGATCTCCGATTTGATCTTGATTAGATTTGATCTTGATCTTGAATTGATTTGATCTTATCTAGAGATTTAATTGGTCAAAGGTTGACCATAATAGACCCGCAGCGGAGCTGCTATGCCGAGCTCGCAGCGGAGCTGGAAGGAGCATCCGGCGAAGTCAGAAGAAAGCTCTTCAGCGGATCTAGATAACATCTTTGGCGAAGGTACTGAACATCCTTCTGCGCGGTTGCGTGTAGCTTCAAGCGAAACTAACTCTCTGCGGAGTTAACTGAGTACTTCAGGCGAAGCTGTAAGTTAGCTTCCTGATGGAGCTTTGAACGGCTCCAAGGCGAAGTTGGGCGATCTTAGCCTCTCAGGCGAGGCTATCCCTTTGGGCTCATGTGATGCTAAGTGTTGAGCTAACCTAGCATCTTAAACCTGCTGAGGTCTGTTCAAAGATAATCTGAGCTCACTGTCTGCTTCACTGGATCAGTAGAGTCCAAGTTGCTGATCTGTCCCTCAGAGATGGGTATAGGACTGGTCGTCAGCTTGTCTGTCACTTGTCTTTTGTAAATGTCAACAAGTTTAGACGTTGTTCAGGCTAGTCAGAATCTTGTCTTTTTTAAAGTGTCAACAAGACCCCCTTCAAAGTTTTCGAAAGTCTGCAATGGAATGGTTCAGGCTTCGAAATACTTTGAATTGCTTTGATTGCTGGTATGTGAAGTACGAACTTCGCCATGGTGGTTGAGTTCAGCTTCGCTTTCAATCCTGTTTTGAGATAAATTCGCCGAAGAATCATGTAAATTCGCGACTCTGAGTAGCTCCGCATCTGAGTAGCTCTGCGTCTGAGTAGCTCCGCGTCTGGTAGCTCCGCGTCCGAGCCTACCGGAGTAGATTCGCTTCAAATTGGTCTTGGAACATCGTTCCTTTCCCGAGGCCAACAACCTTTTGGCTAATTACGAGAAGGATTATTTCTTTTCCCGAAGTTGAAATAACTTCTCTTGCATTAACGAGGGAGATCATTCCTCCTGTGCGCATTTCTGAAGGAGACTATTCCCTTTCTCAAGGCTCAATAAATGCCTTAAATTCGCTCGCGCTTCTATGCTTGAAGCAGCAGTGGTGCGATCAGGCCTTGAGGCCTATAAATAGGACACTTGAAGTCCTCTGCAGAGAAGCAGTCTGTTCATGACTTCTCCTGGTTGTTCAGAGAAGTATACTCAGATCTCTGAAATAGGGAGGGTGCCCACTCTGGTCACAAACCGGCCAAGAATTGGTAAGTCTCGGTCATCCAGAGACTTTACCAATGAACTAATGACTTTAGGGAGTTTATCTCCCTTAATTTTGCTTTAACAGCTGCCTCAGGGATTGATTTCCCTTGTTCTTCATTTTGTATCTGACTGATCTGCAGAGAATGGCTTAAGCCCTGTTTCCCAGCTTCCCGGCGAAGCTATCATTTTCGCTTGATCAAAGAAAGACCATTGCATGCTTGTCTGCTAAGTTCGCCACATAGGCAAGGATTGGGACTTAGTCTCTTCAAGTTTGAGCCAGTCTTGCCATATAGGGGGGCTAAGACTGGGTCCCTCTGGATCAGTCTGGCTTAGCCATATAGGCGAGGCTAGGACTTGGCTTATGCTGAGCTAGCCCATCATCACTGTGCAAGCGAGGCTATCCTCTGCTTAACTTGAAACTGAAATCCATCCTTAAATTGCAATTGAATCGGATATAAATTGTTTCGCCCCAAAGAATTTGCCTTAGCATATCATGCTTGCATTTTTTCTTTTGACTTACTGCTAACTTGTTTCCAGTTTGGGTTGCAGTGAGATATGTTCGCCAGTCTTTTGACTTGATGAAAGAGACCAGAAAGTTGCCTCTTGCTTTTCCAAATGAAACTTTAAATCCTAAGCAGGAGGAACAAACTGGGGAGCTGATGTGTGTTCCCGGAAGAGATTGTCAGTCGCTTATCTGAGATGATCCACTTCGAGGCGGGGCTGGTAGTCGCTTATCCGAGATGATCCACTTCGGGAAAGCGGACGTCACCTGTAAGGTCTCGATCCTTATTTTGCCAATTTTGATCAAAGAAGATCCGGCTTTCTGGTGGCAACCGGTCCTTTGCCAATTTTCATCAAAGACAATCCAGCTCCTTGATGGCAAAATCTGCCATTATGCGAAGGATTACGGTCTTGTGCAGAAGGAAGGCCTTTCGTGTCCAGTTGGTTTGGCTTGGAAGTAGATATGACCACTTGTATGCCTTTGGAGCAAATGATTCTGTTGTACGAAACACAACCTTGATGTAGTAGTATCAATGTACCTTCCCTTTTGAATCAATAAAAGTTTACTTTCTGCTTATCTGCTTTGTTTCTCCTTCTTTTTGACTCGAGAAGACCTGAAGCGGACCAACTTAGGCAAGTCTTTTCTCTAGGAGGAATTTAGAAGCTCTCAGCGGAGCTACACTTCCGGTGAAGTTGGAGACAGATTTTCAAATAAGTCAAGAGCCAGTTCCTGGCGAAGCTAGCACGGAATTTCCGCGAAGCTAGAGATGTGCTTTTAGCGGAGCTAAGGCACGTTTCTCAACGAGGTTATTCAAGCGTTGCGCTAAGTCAACACTAGACTCACAGCGGAGTTAGCCCTTAGTGGGGCTGAAGTAACGCTTCTCGGGAAGGCGCTTTAGGCACCGTTTCAAATTAATTTGAAATGACTGCCTGCGCTCCTTTCGAGGCGTCGTTTAGGCAATCATCAGCCTATAAAAGCCTGATCGGGCTTGAAAGAGAAGGCACTTCTCTTTTGAATTTTTAGAGAACTTTGACTCTCTTCTTCTTCTTCTTCTTCGTTCAAGAATTCAAGAACTTCTACAGTTCTCCAATGGCTCCCAAGAGACGAGCAGGAAAAGAGGTAGCGACCTCTACGACGGAGGGTCCTTCTCCTCCTCCGTTCATCGAACGACCTATCGCTGGTAGGGATTTTTCCCTTTTGATCAGAGATTTTCATCTCTCTTTTAAAGCCAATTTTTGCTATCTTCTGATGAACCCAGAGCGATCAATCATGGTCTGGGGATCTTAGGGAGTTCAACTCCTTGATTTCTTGGTTGGGTACCTTAGAACCGAAGGGTCTCTTCTTCAAGCTTCCAGGCGAAGCTATCCCTTAGGCGGTTCACATCCTATTGAATGATAGGGTGCGAAACTAGCCTTTGGAGTGTAACTGAAAAGGACCTTAATGCCCTTAAAATAGTCTTTAGGCAATAGCACCCTTCTGCCAAAGTTAGCCCCTGGGGCTTTGTCGCATTCTGTTGTTCGAGGCTAAGCTTCCAAGGCGAAGCTAACACTTTGACATTTTCCTGCATTCTGCCTTCGTGTGGAGTGCGGAGTTACGCTGCAGCTGCGAAGCTAAGCTTCGAGGCGAAGCTATCATTAGGCCAGCTTCGCTTGGAGAGCGAGGCTATGCCTTAACAAAAATTGCATTCTTGTTTTAGCTCTTGTTTGGCTGATGAACTAATCATAATTTCTCTTTGTTCTTGCAGTGCACTATACGCCTGGTCCTCTGAACAGTCTCTTTGGCACAGCCAGGGGGCTAGATGGCAATATCAGCCTGCAGTTTTAAGGACAGGCTTCACTATTCAGCGAGCGAAGCTCTCCTGCTCGGGATACACTTATTCATGGTGGGGATCAACGCACCATGAGGAGCATCTTAACTACTGCTCCCCTCGAAGATTCTGACCGAAGAATCTATCGGAAGCCCGACTTCATGTTCGGAGATGCAGCGCCAGACCATGATCGCCAGCTGCTAGCCGGAGAGGGGCAGTGGATTTTCAAATTAGATGGTGAGAAGTTCTATCTCCCGTCTAGCAAGCGGCATTTTCCCCTGTCCTTCTTTCAATGCGTGACGAGGGCTCGAAAGATGCAGTGGAAAGTGAGTCGGACTACTGAATCCGTTCACGTAGGGAAGTTGATAATTCCCTCACCCGGTTACACAAGAACGGGGCCTCCTCGCTGCATATTGGGTCTCCACCCTGGGAATGTACTGCCAGATACCTCAGTGGGAGAAAATCCTGCGGTGGCTCAGACCTTTGGAAATCAATTCTTTAAGGTTGGTGGCAATTATCCGGCCACTGATTTCAGGACTCCGGGATGGATTCACCCTCCGAAGGCATGGTGGAGGGACTTGACTCTATATTTCCTTGCTTATTTTGAGGAGGATCTGGAGAGGCTGGGGCTTTATGAGGCCGTCAGGGTGACCTGTTATGGCATTCAGATGAGCCTAGCGAACTTCTACGCCATCCTTGAGTTATACTACCCGGCTACAGGGACCTTCTTCACCCCTGTTGGCGAATTGGGTATAGCTCTGCACGAGATGTGGGAAGTCTCTGATTTGCCTTTGGGGTCTCTCCCATATGAAGAATATTTCCCGTGTGAAGCGGAATTGGCACTTCTGGAGAAGCAGGAGCCCGCTTTGCTTGAGACCTACCGAGAATTGATGTGCCACCTCTACATTTGTTCCAGTATGCATGGGAGCCATAAGGGAGCTTCATGCAGTTTGAAGAGCTGGGAAATTATTTGTTCCCTGACATGGAAAATACTCTGAAGCGGCTCATTGTGGAGTTACAGATGAAGACATCTTTCGTCGGATGCAAGAGCACTCTCAGGGGGATTTAATTCTGGAAGAAGATGACGGCCCCTATGAGAAAGGCGATATTCTTCGGAGTTTTCACCACCAGGCTCGTCGACCGACGTCCCGGAAGGCACTTCTGGCTGGTTTCTTGACGGTCTCGTTGAAGAGATGTGTGGTGCCATCTTCATCTGGAGATGTCATTCATCCGACTATCTTGTTGCCTGCTGTTCGTCTAGCCCATGGTCGTTCTCTTGGACTTCTTCCAGCCATGGTGTGCTGTATTCAAAGAGGCCTTCGCGCATTGACGGAGGCTTTCTGTAGGCCACCAATAACAAAGCGGGGAAAGGGGACTATCTTGCCTCGCGACGGGCCAAATCCCAGAATAGGGCTGCCATATACTTATCTAATGGCATGGTTCGCGCTTCACTGCCCTTCCATCATCCAGGCCGGAGAGGAACCCCCAGAAGGTGTTCGAACGGCGCTTCTCCGTCGATTCGAGGGGTGTTCATGGTCGAAGACTTACGTGGCTGCGGTCCGTAAGTTACTGTGCCGTCATGACGTCTATAGCCTTTTCCGCTGCTTCCCCTACATTCGCGACGCGGGCTATGGTGAAGAATTCAAGGATGTGGGGGAAGGGCAGACGTCATTGAGCCGGGGAATCTTTGAGTAGCTGGTTAGTATCCGGCCGTCACACTTGTTGTATAGAAGTGGAGACACCTGTTACCTGGAGCCCTATATCCCGAGTCAGTTTGCCTGACAGTTTGGGTATGACCAACTGTATGAGGGTAACCCAAACAGCAGTCTGGCCTTCATGGGGAGCCTTATCGATGGAGCTCGTGCCTGGCGGTTCTTCATTGCTGGCTGTACTGAGGCTCGGCTGTGCATGCCGCTGAGGACTCCTAACCTTCTGACGACCCTGGGATTCTGCCAGTGGTATAGAACTTCAAACTCCACACCCACTAGATTTTCTGTCAATTCCTCTGGTGTGAAGTTAATTTCTCAGCGGCTGAAGCGGAAGGTCACTGAGAAGAGCGAGGGTAAAAGGGTCCGCGTTCCAGGCCTCGGGGAATTCATTGCTGTTGATGACAGTGAAGCCTCGATGCAGGAAGTCCTCGCTTCGAAGCGAATACAGGTGCTGAGGCTCCAGCAGCTGCTTCTGGTGGGGTAGGCACGACCCCCATAGAACATGCTGATGTGGAAGAAGTGGAGGAAGAAGATGCTGACGTCCGCTTTAAGCGAAAGCGGGAAGGTGGATCTCCTAGGAAGAGGGTAGTGAAGAAGCCTCGTCGCTACGCTCCTACGGTTGTTGCAGAGGGTGAATTATCTGCATCACGTCCTCCTCCTGCCCCATTAGTGATTAATTGTCGGTTCCTAAACCGACTACTGGTAAAACTGCTCCGGACCCGGGTATGATCAAGTCTGTTCTTATAATATACTTCTTATGTGTCCCAGACAGCTCATGGTTTGTTTTATGATTCAGGAACTGAGGCGGTGAGAAGCCCGAGAGCTGAGGCTGCGGAGAACAGGGGGAGCATTATGATCCCCTGTTCACTTATAGAGAAGGGATGAAGCTGGCTATTTCGCTGTCTCGGAAGGGTCTGGAGATGATGCGGCTGATGTAGGTCCTTCGGGCGCTGGGACTTCAAAAGGAAGTCCCGTAGCTTCTAGCTCTTTTGGGTGGACCACGGAGGGTTCGGCAAGTGAAGGTGGGCCGGCCATTCGTGTTGATTCCGCCAAAGATTTTCCAATGGAGCCTGCAGGGACTGATGCAGCTGCCAAGACGATTGAGGCGATATCATCTTTTGGTAGTGTTTTGACTTTTTGACTCTGCTATTTGTCATGCCTTGTCTAAACAAAGTCTTGCTGCAGGTGTTCCGCCTCTGGGTGCGTCGACTTCAAGAGAGCCCACCCGTCTTCCTGAGGGATCCAGGGGTGAAGTAAGCACTTCGACCGCGATGGATGCTGCTGAGTTGGATGCTTTGTATCACGACCTGCCCTCCTATCAGCCTGAACCAGCCAGAGGAACTGAAATTGAGGGGACGGTATCATGGAACCAATCTCACTTCCAACTATATCATGAGTGAGATGCCATCGGTTTCGCCAGCGCCGCCTATCTTGCCAGGTGCGGAGCTGAAGGTGATTACCAGTCCTACTTCTCCCACACTGGTGGTTGAGCCAGTTCTCCCAGAAATAGTCACTAGTCCTACCTCAGTCGTGGCTAGTGTACTGGTTTCAATGAGGACTCCTCCGAGATCACCGACGACCTCTCATGTTGCTGCAGCCAGTGCTTCTACTATTCCTTCCACAGTAGTGTCGATAAAGCCAGTGGAGACTCATTCTTCAGTGGCTGCTCGTTTGCCGGGAGTAGTTGAGGCTGAAAATGAATTCGTGGCCGAGTTAGTCGACAGCTTTTATAAGAGCTTGAAGCGATCTATTGCTTTGATCCTTAAGGGCTCGACTACCTCGTTCTCTGCTTTAAAGGTGGTCCTCTCCCGAAGCATTGACAGTATCCGAGACTTTGGAGGGGATGGCCAGGCCGCCGCATTGGAGCTTCTGGTGGACAGACTTGAGAGGGATGTGGACGAATGGCGTCGTCTTAGCCATTCAGATCTGGAGTCTTCAGTTAACGAGCAGCTTGCGCACCTTGTTGCTCAGATGCATGAAGCTCATCTTGCCGCTCAAGAAGCTGTTAAGGCCATTTCTTCTGATTTGAAATCCTTAGAGACAAGGAAAGTAGAGCTCGGGGATGCCATAGATGCTTCTAGCAGTGCCCTTCTTGACGCTGAGAACAAAATTGAAAAGGCCAAGGAGATGATCAGGAAGGCTAATCTTCTTTTATCCAAGGCTGAACCAGTGCGTCTTGAAGAGACTGCCTGGCTTGAGCAGCTTAAGGCTCAGAATGACGAAGTCTTGGGGCAGGAGGTAGCACAGAGGGCAACCTTGGTTGAAATTGAAGCTCGCTTGGCCCAGACAGCGAGCTTTAATGAGGCCGAGCTGAGGTCGCAGGCGGTTATCAGGGCTGCTGAAGAGAGGAAGACTAGGCTGGCGACTCTTGAAGGACGGATCAAGTCCTATGAAGCACTATCATAGCTTGTAATATGTGCCTTCATGTATCCCTCTTTTCGGAATCAATAAAAGTAATTTTATTTTGACTCCCCTGTTATATTTCCAACTTGTTTTAGCTTCTGAATTCTTGTTTTCAAGTTGTATCGCAGCCATTTAAGGAAAATAGTCCTTACTGGACTAAAAGACGAGACTTGGCTATCTGTCGGTTCAGAGGTCGCAATGACGTAACCGATTAAGAAGCCACCAAGCTCGAAATAGTCCTTGCCGGACTGAAAGATGAGACTTGGCTATCTGCGGGTTCAGAGGTCGCAATGACATAACCGATTGAGAAGCCACCAATGCTCGAAATAGTCCTAGCCGGATTAAAAGATGAGACTTGGCTATCTGCCGGTTCAGAGATCGCAATGACATAACCGATTGAGAAGCCACCAAGCTCGAAATAGTCCTTGCCGGACTGAAATATGAGATTTGGCTATCTGCCGGTTCAGAGGTCGCAATGACATAACCGATTGAGAAGCCACCAAGCTCGAAATAGTCCTTGCCGGACTGAAAGATGAGACTTGGCTATCTGCCGGTTCAGAGGTCGCAATGACATAACCGATTGAGAAGCCACCAAGCTCAAAATTTGTCATATGATGACAAAGAAATAGTCCTTACCGGACTGAAAGATAAGACTTGGCTATCTGCTGGTTCAGAGGTCGCAATGACATAACCGATTGAGAAGCTACCAAGCTCGAAATTTGGATGGAATCTGGAAGAAATTGTCAGAGATATTGTTAACGTGACAACCAGAAAAGTCCAGCAAAGACTGAGTGGGACTCAGAAACTTGTTGGGGAGCTAGGAAATGAATTCCATGGAAGATCATATGTCAGAGGTTTAATGTTAACGTGACAAAAGAACTTCGTAGGGATTCAGAAAGCAATTTGTCAGAGAAAAACGAGGAGATCACTGTCATAGGTTTAATGTTAACTTAACAGCGAAACGGATGTCAGAGGTATACTGTTAAACATAGCATTAAAGGGGTCTCGTTCTCGCGGAGAGAAACGAGAAAATCACTGTCATAGGTTTAATGATAACTTAACAGCGAAATGGATGCCAGAGGTATACTGTTAAACATAGCATAAAAGGGGTCTCTTTCTCGCAGGGAGAAACGAGGAAATCACTGTCATAGGTTTAATGTTAACTTAACAGCGAAGGGGATGCCAGAGGTATACTGTTAAACATAGCATAAAAGGGGTCTCGTTCTCGCGGAGAGAAACGAGGAAATCACTGTCATAGGTTTAATGTTAACTTAACAGCGAAATGGATGCCAGAGGTATACTGTTAAACATAGCATAAAAGGGGTCTCGTTTTCGCAGGGAGAAACGAAGAAATCACTGTCATAGGTTTAATGTTAACTTAACAGCGAAATGGATGCCAGAGGTATACTGTTAAACATAGCATAAAAGGGGTCTCATTCTCGCAGGGAGAAATGAGAAAATCACTGTCATAGGTTTAATGTTAACTTAACAGCGAAGGGGATGCCAGAGGTATACTGTTAAACATAGCATAAAAGGGGTCTCGTTCTCGCGGAGAGAAACGAGGAAATCACTGTCATAGGTTTAATGTTAACTTAACAGCGAAATGGATGCCAGAGGTATACTGTTAAACATAGCATAAAAGGGGTCTCTTTCTCGCAGGGAGAAACGAGGAAATCACTGTCATAGGTTTAATGTTAACTTAACAGCAAAGGGGATGCCAGAGGTATACTGTTAAACATAGCATAAAAGGGGTCTCGTTCTCGCCGAGAGAAACGAGGAAATCACTGTCATAGGTTTAATGTTAACTTAACAGCGAAATGGATGCCAGAGGTATACTGTTAAACATAGAATAAAAGGGGTCTCGTCTCGCAGGGAGAAACGAGGAAATCACTGTCATAGGTTTAATATTAACTTAACAGCGAAAGGGATGCCAGAGGTATACTGTTAAACATACATAAAAGGGGTCTCATTCTCGCGGAAAGAAACAAGAAAATCACTGTCATAGGTTTAATGTTAACTTAACAGCGAAAGGGATGGAAAGATCTTTATATGTGGTCTTACCATTCCATGGATGAGAATTGGTAAGTGATTTTGGAGAGGGAATCAAATGGGAACTGGTCCCTTAGGATTTTTACCAAATCCTCAGCTGTTAACGGATTTGATATGCCTTTACCAACTATCGTTTGAGTCGGGCTAGCCATGCTATTCCCCTCAGCATGATGAGTTGTCGAGGACTTATGTTGGGCTTAAAGGCCAGCATTTTCCTCTACCCTTAACCATTAAAGGTGTTGGATCATGTGGTTAGTGCATGTAACCTTGATTCTCCTTTGAGACAACCAGTGTATGACCAGGTTCCTACCGGTTTATGGTTGTATGATCTCGTTTGGAGGAAGAGAGAGAGCTCTTTCTGCGTACCTTGGATTTGAAGGTCTTGATCAGAGGTGTAATGTTAACTTGATGATAAGAAGGATCCTTAATCAAGGATAATACTTCTTTAAGAACTTGCCATTGATCGGCATCATGAGTAAATCACCATCTGAAGTCATAAGGCGATATGCTCCGTTTGAATAGACTGTTTCTATTATAAACGGTCCTTCCCATTTAGGCTGAAATTTGCCTTTTGTTTTGTGCGTCATGATCATTGGTCGTCTGACGGCTAAAACCAAATCTCCTTTCTAGAAGACTCTTTGTTTGACCTTCTTATTGAAGGCTTTTGAGATCCGAGCTTGATATAACTCGATGTGCTGTTGAGCTTGTAAGCGCTTCTCATCTAAGGCTTCTAGCTCTTGAAGACACAACCGATCGTTGTCCTCTGATGTGATCTTAGTGATCAGAGCAACTCGTAATGATGGCATCTGAATTTCCAACGGTATGACTGCTTCACACCCGTATACCAGGAAAAAAGGCGTATTGCCTGTCGGGGTCCGCACCGTGGTTCGGTAGGCCCAAAGACGTTCACCAAGCTTTTCATTCCAATCTCGCTTATTCAAGGAGACGAACTTTTTGAGTAACTTGATGATCGTTTTGTTGAATGCTTCCACCAAGCCATTAGCGGCGGGATTATAGGCAGTTGAAGCCACATTCTGAATTCGGTATTTATCGCAGAATGATAGAATACCTGGTTATGAATTGGGGACCGTTATCATGGATGATCCGCCTAGGGACACCAAATCGATGGATGACATGGTGTTTGATGAAATTAACCACGTTAGAAGTTTTTACTTCAACAGTGGTATGGCTTCCGCCCACTTTGAAAAGTAATCGGTTATTACTAAGATAAACCGGTGACCTTTTGTCGAAGAGGGGCTGATTGGCCCTACGACATCGATTCCCCATGCTTCAAATCGCCACAAAGCAATAGTTGGGTGGAGCAACTCTGAGGGCTGATGTATGAAGTCTGCATAAATTTGGCATGCTTTACACCTTCGTGCATATTGGATGGTATCGGCTATCATGGTTGGCCAATAATATCCATGCCTATGCAATCTGTCTTTAAGTTTTGGACCTGGCTGATGAGCTCTGCATATGCCGTCGTGTACTTCTTTAAGCACTTCCTGTGCCTCTAAATTAGAAAGGCAACGGAGAAGGACACCGTCATATGAACGACGGTAAAGTGTCTTCAGAGTTGGATCATAGTAAAAACGGAGAGACCTTCGTCTAATAGATGCCGCTTCTTTAGGATTGTCTGGCAGCAAACCATGTAGAGCATAGTCAATGAAAGGAAACCGCCAATCTCTCGGCTTAAGATCTGTCGAGATATTATAAACCTCTTTGGTTCTTAACATATGTTTGGAATAGACAAGGTGTCAAGTCGCCACTGTAAGGTGATACTCGGTGTCGACTGGCAGGGCTAGTGATAGGTAGTAAAAAGTGCATATTTTTTAATACATTTGCTATCACATTTTCATATTTATTCCTATAATTCTGCACATTTACTAATATTTTATTATTTATTGTGTGCAGGCCTTGAGAAATAAAAATAAAGGAATAAAGCTTTAAAAGAAGCCCAAAAGCCCATGTTCAAGCCCAATGCAAAAGTTGCAATTATCAAATGTCAAAGTTGCAATTACAAAGGGCAATAGTTGCAAATACTAAAAGAAGGGGGAAGGATAGACTTCTATTCAACCCTAAATACTTGCAGGATGAGATAAAAGCCAAAGAAGGAGAGTGCAAAGATAACAAATTCGTTGTTAAAAGATTTGGATTTAGGGTAACTTGCTTCCCAAGTTATCCCGAAATCTCAAAATAAAGAGTCGGTACGCCAGATCTAAGAAGATAAACCCAGATGGACGGACCAGAGGAGGCCACGCGAGAAGACGGTGGCCAGCTGCCACACTTTGGCCGCGGAAACGCGGTCAAAGCCGCGTTTCCGTGGCATTCTGGATGAAGCTGGGCAACCGTTTTCGTGGAGGAATCGTATTGGGACTCTACCTCCTTCTCCACCTATAAATACCTCTGCAGACGCAACAGAGAGAGCGTCCAGCGCAGTACAGGGACAAATCTAGGGTTTTTAGGCTAATTTGTAGTTAGGTCTTTATTTTTCTTTTGTAATTTTTATTTTTTATGTAAGTAAGAGAGAGAGAGAGGCCTATGTTGAGAGTGACACCGATTTACCCTCCTCTTTTCTTCCATTGTTTCAAGCAATAAAGGTAAATATTTTATTTTATGTTCATCGCTTTACTTTCCTTTTCGTTTTCTTTTCCTTTTCTACTTTACCTCTGTTGGTTTTTGATGAGAATGCAAGTGAATTCCAAAGCACAAGTATAACAAAGTCTTTGTGAGTGCCAACGATACTTCATAGAGATGTTCTCCTCCTCAAGATCCGTATCACTTCATTCTTGCCCAGCTTGATGATATAATGCGAACAAGGGACTGAGTTCGATCCTATGACTTATGCGTTGAACGCCTCCGAAGTAAGGTAGAACATGTAAGGTTTTCAGGTAATTCATCAACCAAACTAAGGTAAGTATTTCTTTTGTTTCTTTTGTTTTATTTCTGTAGATTAAATCACCCACACTTAATCTTCCAACTCTTTCTTTCCCAACTCATTGTAAATACCGCTTTCTTTCTAACCTAACTTTAACTATTATTTTCTTATTTTCTTTTTAATAACTAAAAAAAGAATTTTTTAGAGAACTTGCTAAACCAGCTTCCATCGCTAGTCCCTCCCTGAGGATCACGACCCGCATAGCCATTGCTACAGCGGATAGAATTAAGCACCTTGCACATCTTTATTTTCAAATCTGAAATTCTTTATTTTTGTGTGCAGGAAAATCTCAATCAAAATTTTGGCGCCGTTGCCGGGGAGGGACAGAAAGTTATTCTCTAAAAAAAAAAAAACTAATTCTTTTATTCTTTCTGTTTGCAGGTTCAGAGAACAGGAAAAATAACAGCAGAAAAGGACATATAGCAACTCTGTGCCTCTGCCCTCGAAGGCATAGCAGCAGAGCCTACTACAGAGCCGCGTTTCTGCGGCAATAGCCGCGTTTTCGCGGCCTGAGTAGTGAACTACTCACTCTGTTTTCTCCAGGTTGCTGCAAATGGAAAGATTTGTTTATTGCTCTGTTAACTTTTCTCTGTGATCACCCTGCACACTGCTAATTAATTAACAGTAACCTATTTGTTGAAAAAAAAATTAGACTCTTGCATATAGGCACGTGTCTATTTAATTTTTTTAATTTCTGTTGAAGAGTGCTGGAGACAAGGTACGTTCGCATTGCATATAGACTAGGAAGCACCCTTGGCTGATTTACTGCTTTTGAGTGAATATTTGTCTATTGCTTTACACGTGCACTAAATTGACTTAAGGGCTTGTCCTATAAATAAGATAAGGTGGGGATTTCATCACCCTTCCTTGGCCCACAAACAATCTCCTCACTCACTAACCCAAGCCTAACTAAAAATGAGTAGACGTTGGCCCTAGGGACATCTCGAACTCAATTAGGAGATTATCCTAAGGGGGAACGGTTTTGGAATTTGACTCCTGCCAAATCAGTGTCTAGGAAGGGGATTGAGAGCCGAAAGCCCGAAGATTGGTGGTTATTTAATTAAGGAACGTCTTTGACGGAAAACCTCCCACCAATCTTGCCCTGACCTGGCTGATTAACTTGTGGTCAAAGTCTGCACCCTACCTCCCGTGGTCAGTCTAACCAGTTAGGAGTCGTCTAGGTCATAGGTCTACCCTAACTTAGGTTAGAATTTTTTTTGTTTGCTTATTTGTTTGTTTTCTTTTTTTCTTTTGTTTGTGTTTGTGTGATATGGCATATAATAATAATTTTTCCAATTTTAATCCATATTACACACCAACCTCTTTTTCGGATATTACCAACCCGGCATATCATAACTTTGACCAACCTAGTGTGCCGGAATGTTCTTATCCGAATGAATATAACCCATGCCCCCCATCTTATGACCATAATTTTCATACCACTTTCAACTCTTCACAGAGTTCATGGGGTTTCGCTTCCTCCGAGTCCAATTTTCAACCAACTTATCCTCCGTATCCACCTTGTCCACAATATTCCCAAGATTCATACTCAGATCCACCCATTCAGAATAGAAAACCATCTATCTTGAAAATGATGAGTATGCATGATTCCAAGCAACAACAACTATCAATCTTAGACATGATGATGCGTGAGTCCAAGCAACAATCACAGAATCTGACAGACTCACAATTTCATCACGATTGTCCCAACAACACTTCCTCTTTTCAAGTCCAATCACAACAAAATGATACACCAATCGACTATGAAAAGATGCTTGAAGCCATGACTCAGGCTAGATTAGCTCATGATCATGAAATAGATATGATGGTTCAATCTTTACGTTCTCACCGTTCGGCCATTTCTGATATGGTTAACCATTCTGTTAGAGCCGACGAGCCAAGTTGTTTTGGACAACAAGATTCTAATTCAGTACGATCATTTGAACTTGCCGAAACTCCAATTTTTGATAGTTTGGCAAGTTATTCCTTTCCTGAAATAGAACTTGAGCATGATTATGATCATGATCTCCCACTTGGTGATTCAATTCTACTTCCTGATTCAATAATGACTCCGGTGTCTTCACCTGATTTTACTTTTCCCGAGTCAACATTAGATCCTGTGCCAATTCATCATGAAATTGAATCACCCATTTTTGATGATCATATTGAACTTGACCAATTTTATAATTTTGAAAGTCCTATGGATAAATTGGCAAGTTCTCATTTTTATGATATTGAACTCAATGAGATATGTGACCTAGATTCTCAAATCTGTGATCAAGCTTAAATTCCTGAATCATTATTGACTCCTGTTTTGTTACCCGACTTAGGTAATATTTTAGAGTCAGTTTTGATTCTCACACCTATCATTCCTGAACTTGAATCACCAATATTGAGTCACATTCCATTGTGGGAAAATGATTGTGGACTTGAGTTTCAACTTTTTGACTTGGACACACTTCCTGAACCGAGCTCGACTCCTGAACCCTTACTTGATTTAAGTTTCTTTCCTGAGTCGGTATTCGTTCCCATACTTCTGACGTCAAAGTCAATCATTCCATCCTTTCACACTCCATTTTGGGACAAGGCGGTTGACACAATTGACTCTGAATATAATTATGAAATTTGGAAATTTGATGGGGTGGAATTGTTAAAAAATAATAATACATACATTTTAGTGGGTTATACAAGAGAAATTTCTGGTAGGTTCCGTGAACTACCACATTATCTTGATTGGGTAGCAACGCTTGGCCCAATTAGACCACCACCGAAACCACCACCTTGAGGTAATATTTGCCTTCCCTTACTTCTTTTTTCATGCATACATTCATACATTGAGGACAATGCATGAGATAAGTGTGGGAGGAGGCTATACTAACATACTAACATAGGTAGATACTAATAAAAAAATTTCAAAAAATTTCAAAAAAAGGAAATATTTTGACTTATCTTTTGAAAGAAATCTAAGTTAGTCTTAAGAATTAAGAAATCATGATTAGGATTTCTAAAAACTTGGTCAAAATAAATAAATTGTTGAATTTTTAGGTATAGGAGGAGAAATTGAATAAGTAATTAGTCTTGATTTTTACCTTAATGAAATATGCATACCTAATACATTTACATATCTAGGATTCTAAGACAAAGACTCTTGTGCCCTAAAAAAAAAAATCACTGATTAAGCTGGATACATGTGCCTCAAGAGCAAAAGTATTCAAGCCTAAAGGTGATTTTATGAAATAAAGCCCTTAGTTTTGTGGCCTAGTTCACTCGAATCCTTAAGTCCGCGGGGTGTTTTCTCACCCGGTGCCCTAAAGCCGACCGGTTTGGGAGCCACTGACTTTAAGTTCGCTACATGGGTGGATTAGAAAGCCTAAGGAAACTAAAAAAAAAGAATTACTTTTATATGTACTAACACATCTAATAGTCAATTAGTTAGGTATGAGGGCCTCAAGAAGCCTTCATGCTTACACGAAAGAAAATTAGATGAGTTATACATATTAAAAAAAAAGAAAAAAAATATATAATAATTATAATAAATAGGCATGAGAGTCCAAGTTAAGGAATTCCTAGTAAAAATTCATAAGGATGCATATGATTTTTGGTAACGAAAAAGACTATACAAAAAAATTCAATTTTGACCCTTACCTAAAAAGGAAAACAATTTACTATATAAAGACTAAGTTTAAGAATGAATAAAAATGAGGATCCTAAAAACTTATAGATTACTTAGTCTCTTCAAACGTATTTTAAATATTTTCTTTTTTATGGATTTTGTGGGTGTCATCCGCTGAAAACCCTCACGAGACAACACTCGTCCTCTAGGATAACCTAGGGGTTTAACGGCTTGCACATGCTAAGTGCAACCGTGATTCCTACGAAAGTGAGTTAGCTAGTTTAATTTTTCTTTTCTTTTTGATTTTTACTCGAGGACGAGCAAAAAGATAAGTATGGGGGTGTGATAGGTAGTAAAAAGTGCATATTTTTCAATACATTTACTATCACATTTTCATATTTATTCCTATAATTATGCACATTTACTAATATTTTATTATTTATTGTGTGCAGGTCTTGAGAAATAAAAATAAAGGAATAAAGCCTTAAAAGAAGCCTAAAAGCCCATGTTCAAGCCCAATGCAAAAGTTGCAATTATCAAATGTCAAAGTTGTAATTACAAAGGGCAATAGTTGCAAATACTAAAAGAAGAGGGAAGGATAGACTTCTATTCAACCCTAAATACTTGCAGGATGAGGATAAAAGCCAAAGAAGAAGAGTGCAAAGATAACAAATTCGTTGTTAAAAGATTTGGATTTAGGGTAACTTGCTTCCCAAGTTATCCCGAAATATCAAATAAAGAGTCGGTACGCCAGATCTAAGAAGATAAACCCAGATGGATGGACCAGAGGAGGCCACGCGAGAATACGCGTGGCCAGCTGCCACACTTTGGCCGCGGAAACGCGGCCAAAGACGTTTTCGTGGAGGAATCATATTAGGACTCTACCTCCTTCTGCACCTATAAATACCCCTGCAGACGCAACAGAGAGAGCGTCCAGCGCAGTACAGGGCCAAATCTAGGGTTTTTAGGCTATTTTGTAGTTAGGTTTTTATTTTTCTTTTGTAATTTTTATTTTTTATGTAAGTAAGAGAGAGAGGCCTATGTTGAGAGTGACACCGATGTACCCTCCTCTTTTCTTCCATTGTTTCAAGCAATAAAGGTAAATATTTTATTTTATGTTCATCGCTTTACTTTCCTTTTCGTTTTCTTTTCCTTTTCTACTTTACCTCTGTTGGTTTTTGATGAGAATGCAAGTGAATTCCAAAGCACAAGTATAACAAAGTCTTTGTGAGTGCCAACGATACTTCATGGAGATGTTCTCCTCCTCAAGATCCGTATCACTTCATTCTTGCCCAGCTTGATGATATAATGCGAACAAGGGACTGAGTTCGATCCTATGACTTATGCGTTGAACGCCTCCGAAGCAAGGTAGAACATGTAAGGTTTTCAGGTAATTCATCAACCAAACTAAGGTAATTTTCTTTTGTTTCTTTTGCTTTATTTCTGTAGATTAAATCACCCACACTTAATCTTCCAACTCTTTCTTTCCCAACTCATTGTAAATACCGCTTTCTTTCTAACCTAACTTTAGCTATTATTTTCTTATTTTCTTTTTAATAACTAAAAAAAGAATTTTTTAGAGAACTTGCTAAACCAGCTTCCATCGCTAGTCCCTCCCTGAGGATCACGACCCGCATAGCCATTGCTACAGCGGATAGAATTGAGCACCTTGCACATCTTTATTTCCAAATCTGAAATTCTTTATTTTTGTGTGTAGGAAAATCTCAATCAGCTAGCGTCTTTGCTAATGCAGCAAGAGCGTCCGCCTTAGTATTCTGAGATCGAGATACGTGCCCATGTAGAAACCATCAAACAGATTAGCCAATTCGATGACTGTGTGATAATAAGGCACCAAATCCTCGTGACGGACCTCATATTCGCCTTTAACTTGATTGATAAACAGTTTTGAATCGCCGTAAGCTTCGAGGTTGCGTACCCCCATTCTGTGGGCGAGCTGAAGACCAATTAGTAGAGCATTATATTCCGCTACATTGTTGGAGCATGATTCCGTCAGAGAAAATGCTCTAGGAAGGACATGATTCTGTGGAGAGATAAACACAACCCCCACGCCGGCAATAATCTTGCCTTTAGGGCCTATTCGTGATGCTCCATCGAAGAACATCTGCCAAACTTCATCCTCTGAAGTTATATTAGACTCGAAGACTTCATCTGGAATATCTTCATGAAGTTTTGAGTGTTCCGGGACTGGATGAGCAGCCAAGAATTCCGCAAGGGCCTGGCCTTTAACCGCCTTTTGAGGGATAAAGATCATGTCGTATTGAGACAAAAGAAGCGTCCATTTAGCTAATCTTGAATTCAATGATCCTGGCTTCGTCATGAGAAGACGCAAAGGATTCACTCTGGAGATGACATGTACGGTTTGGCCGACCAAATAGTGTCGTGTCTTCTGAACGGCAAAGACCAGAGCTAAACACTCCTTCTCGATAGGATTATAGCGAGATTCCGCTCCTATCAGAGTCCTACTCAGATAATAAATGGCCTGTTCGTGACCATTGTCATCTTTTTGAGCAAGGAGGGCACCAAGAGAATGGTCCATAGCTTTCACATAAAGCAAGAATGGCTTCCCGATGTGGGAGCCACTAAGACTGGAGGTTTTATGAGATATCTCTTGATATCATCATAAGCTTCCTGACAAGTTTGATCCCATATGAAGGAAGCACCCTTTTTCATAAGTCGGGTGAACGGTTGACAACGGCCTGAGAGATTTGCAATGAATCTTCTAATATAAGCCAGTCTACCTTGCAAGCCTCTAAGCTCTTTGAGATTCCTCAGTGGATGCATGCTCCGGATGGCTTTGACTTTATCTGGGTCAAGATGAATTCCTTTTGATGTAACAATAAATCCAAGGAACTTGCCACTCGAAACTCCCAAGAAGGATTTTGTCGGATTCATCTTCAGTTGATGAGCCCGCATTATGCGAACATCGTTCTTAAGTCACGAAGATGGTCATTCTTATTGCGACTTTTGACAACAATGTCGTCGACATAGCATTCTACCATTTTTCAGAGATGATCACGGAAGATTGTACTCATTGCCCGCTGATAACTTGCTCCGACGTTCTTTAGCCCGAAGGGCATCACAGTGTAGCAGTATACCCCTAATGGTGTTCGGAACGTAGTATGCTTCTCGTCGTCGGGATACATCTTAATCTGATTGTACCCTGAAAAGCCGTCTATGAAAGACATTCTTTCGAATCCACAGGTATTGTCGATCATGACATCAGTGATGGGCAGTGGGAATTTGTCTTTAGGACAGGCGGTATTGAGATCACGGTAGTCGATGCAAATCTGTATTTTCCCATTCTTCTTGAGGACGGGAACGATATTAGCAACCCAATCTGGATGCTGTTCCTCCCGTATGAAGCCACATGCAATGAGCTTATGAACTTTGACTTCAATAGCCTCCATAATATTTGAGTGAAACCGACATTGTTGCTGCTTAACTGGCTTGACGTCAGGTTTGATATTTAGACGATGCATGGCTACTTGTGGATCAAGTCCGGGCATGTCTTCGTAGTTCCATGCGAAGACGTCTATATACTCTTTTACGAGTATTATTAATTCTTCTTTTTCTATAAGTGATAAGCTCTCACTTATAAAGATGGGTTTAGGGTGATCTTAACTACCCAAGTTGACCTGCATCACCTTGTCTTCAGTGGGTGGTTCGCGCAGTTCGAATCGCTTTTCCCATTGGAGATCTAATTGCTGAGCCCATGGTTCCCCATCAGTAGCTTTCGCAGGCTCCAATTGACTGCTTGAAGTCGTATTAACGGTGAGATTCTCGAACATCATTCCCACACTGACATCTGAGTCCCACTCGGAGGAAGAGGCAGAATGTGATGGAATCGGTTCGCCATCCCTGAATTGAACCGTTGCTGGTGATGTGGGTGTAACGTATCCCAACCCCCTGCGTATGTTATCATAGTAATTTGCAGGTTTCTCTTTTGGCATAAAGTTACGCAGCAAACTACGCCTTCCTTTTCCGAAATTCAGGCCCTCTCCATGCTTTAGGTTGTACCCCATTTTCTTCATCATATGGCGCGCTGGTCGCGCGTAATGGAAGAATTGTGGGGTGTCTGAGTCTGAACTTGAATCTGTGGCTGTGAACCCTCGTGGTTGGGCTCTACCAAATATTATTGGTAACTGACCTTCTTTGGATTGAGGGATCACTAAAACGGCCCCTTCTACCGATTCCATGAGTGCGCCGGATGCACTTGGTCTAGGTAAAGGCATGTGCAGAGAGCTATCCGTGATGGATTCAAACAACCCAATACTCACAGGATAATCAAAGGAAATATTATCATTAATTACCCATTCGCCTCATCTTCAGAAGGAGTGTTACATTGGGGATTATTAAGACATGCTATAATTGGTTCGCCAATCAAAATGGCCGGCATGTCTGCTTCGGATTCTGAATCCGCCTCATTGCCACTATCACCATCGTTCGGCAATGATTCTTGGGATGTTTCACCGGTCTCTTGATACAGGAGAGCGTCAGTGAAGTAATTTTCACCCCTTTGAATGGTTGTTTCTCAGCGAAGACAGTTCGCACTGTTGCATCATTTTCAACATATTTGAAGCACTGGTGCAGAGTAGAAGGAACGATCCAGTTGGCGTGGATCCACGGTCGTTCCTAGCAGCAAGTTGTATAATGTGTCAGCGTCAATGACATAGCACGTCACTTCTGACTTCAGGCTCCCGATTCGGCAACGGAGTCGAATTTTCCCAAGTGGATAACTACTCCCGGCATTAAAACCGTATATTGTAGTAGTGATTGTAGACAACCTATATAGTGGTATACCGAGGAAGTAGAGAAGCCTTTTGGGGATGATGCTGAGTGCAGACCCCGGATCAACCTGTACCCTTTCAATGCATGTTGAACCGATGTATCCGGTGTAGTACAGAGGTCGATCGTGCTTGTTGTCCTTGAGAAGCATATCTTCCGCTGTAAAAGTAATAGCGGGTACCCTTGACTGTACATGATGGCATTCAGGGCTAGAAGACTGAGCATCATCTTTAGGGATCTCTGGCATATATGTCAGGAATGATTATGAATCAGTCAGCGCATCTCTGAGTGCTTCTCTTATCTCTTTTGAGAGACGAAGGAGCTCGTGTATTGTAATACGAGCCAGGATATTAGCCAGTTGGGCCAATATGTCAAAACAAAAGGGCGTGTCAAGCCTTGGGCCTGAAAGCTTCTTCAGGACATGGTCGAACCGGACTTCCTTTAGCTTCTCCTTTCCCTTGGTTGGAACTGAAGCGGATGCTGGTACTTGTACTGACGTCGTTTACTGTTGTGTCTCGTTAGTAGCTTTCTCATACTATTTTAAGTATGATTTTCCAGATCGAGTACCCGTCTGCTGAGGTACATCAGCGCTTTTCTCCTTCAGAATCGCTGAGAGAAGCTGATGTAAGATTGTTATCGTCTGGCAGGATGGAGATGACATTGCAAGATTTGCCTTTCGACTTGGACTTCTTTGAATCCCATTGTTCGTCTTGGACAAGGTCTGGGTGTATCCACATGATTTTCCCTGTCTCCAGTGTCAAGGGAACAAGACCCTTCCTTATTATCTTGAGTTTTAACTGCAGGATGTGTGACTTCCAGCCGCGACGCAGGGACTGGATAAGTCCCGTCAGGAACTATGACCTTTGGGGTTTTGCCGAACTCAAGGGTCACCATATTTGCAGTGACTTTCTTTTGTTCTGACTTTAGTGTCAGGACCCCGGCGTCGATCAAAGCTTGAATTGTGTCCTTGAGGACAAAGCACTTGTCGGTAGGATGGTGAATCATCCTGTGGAAGAGAGTATTTGGGATCGTTCGTGCGTCCTATTTCATTTGGACGTCGAGCATCTGGCAGCTTCAATTTATTCCCTTTGTGGAGTAAATGGAATATTGTGGCCACCTGATCGTCTTTGAAGGAGTACTGTTTCGGAGGAAACTTAGACTTCTGATTATTAAAGCCGCTCTTCTTGGCCTTGGACTGAACATCCCCTGACAATTCTACAGACATAGTCTCTTTCCCTTTGGCTTGAGAAGATTGCGCCATGTCGCCACGTCCTTTATTATTCATACCCCATTTGCCTTTGGGGGTGGATGGTTCGAACTTTTTAGCCAACTTTTCGGCTATCTCGGCTTGCTCGACCAGTTCTTTCCAGGTATGGGATTTGACAGCCCCATGTGAACCTCTACTTGGTCTAAGAAGTTGTGCCTGCACGTCTGTAAGAGCATGGATAATGGCATCCCTGCTGGGCACATCAAAGACAAGTTTCTGAATCGCTCAATGTAGTCACGGACAGATTCGCCCTTCTTCTGCACGGTAGAGAGGAGCTTGTCCATGGTTACCTCGGTATCGTCCTCATAGAAACGAGAAAGAAATCGGGTTTCTAAGTCGATCCAGGAATTGACGGAGCCCGGAGGGAGACTTCGGAACCAGTCAAATGCTACCCACTTTAAGGTGCCAATGAACAGCCTAGCCATGATAGCATCATTGTCTATAACATTACCGGTCTGAGACCGGAAATAGTAGATGTGCTGGTTTGGCGAGCTCTTACCATCATACGTGTATAACGTTGGTGGTTTGAACTTTGGTGGGTATGGTACTGAATCCCACTCCAGCGGGTAAGGACGGACTGCCCCTACTTTCTTTAATTCATCCCTCTGAGCTAGGGATGCGATTTCAGCTTGGATGCCGTTAAGGACTTCAGCGTCCAAAGAAGAACCCTCCTTCGACTTCTCCGTCCTTGGCTGTTCATTGCTAAGATGTTCTTCCTCATCATGGTTACTCCCGGTGTCATTATTATTCCGGTTATTGAGGAGTTGAGCGAGCATCTGTTGAATGTTGTCCAAAGCTTCTTGCTGGGTCTTGGAAGTTTGCTCCTAAGCTTCCAAACGTTGACGAAGGTCATCATTACCATTATTAGCCATATTCACTGATACTCTATCTGTTCGCACTGAGCTGACTGTCGCCGAAGAGGCATATCCACTGTCTTCGTCCTCTTCATCAGACCATTGACTGATGCTTTCATTGGTTTTGGTGAGGTTACTGCAGTTGAAGAAGATGGCTGTTCATAACTGTAGGGTATTGCAACCCTCGATCTGGTGTTGCAGAAGACACCTTCGTGTACCAAGACTTCGCCCAAGCCGGGGCTATAATCTGGATCTGGGGAACTGTAGGGAGTGTCGTGGGACGCTTGTCTGCCCCTGCGCAGCTCTCGTCCTCTTTCGGTCATGTTAACGGACGCAGAGGGCAGATCTCGTGATATGCTCCTTTTACGATGTTTCACCGGGGCCTGCACCGTCAGTCGATCAAAAACTGATCGTCGACTTGGAGGAGTGGCGGGGATTGGTCCTAGCCGGCAATGGACTGAGTGGACTGTCACCAACTGACATCCCACTTGTTGACAATAGGAGGAAGAAGTTTGGAAAGATTCTGACTTCCGTTTGCTTGTCAAGAATTCCCGCAAGTCAGGCCCAGTTGGGCCTAAACGATCCAGCGCAGAGGCTCTGTTGGGTTGCACATAGGATGATGTCCTGTTCTTCTTATCACCGCAGAGGGGATTAGCACTAAACAGTGCTTCAGCTCTAGCTTCGCGGCTAAGAACCTTGGGAACGTCCTTGGGTGTTGGATCCGCATAAGCACCGCTGTCAACACTTAGGGACAATCCCTTAGCTCCGCTACAAAGCGTGGGCTCAGCGCTTGATGGACTGGGGAACAGAGCACGCTGTGGTGCTTTATCTGCTATGCTGCTGCGAAGGCGATTAGCCTTAGATAGTGCCGTGGCTCTAAATTCGCGGCTAAAAGCTTTGAAAACGCCCTTGGGCGCTGAAGCTGCATAAGCAACGCTATCAGCACTTAGGGACAATCCCCTAGCTTCGCTGCGAAGAGCGAGCTTAGTACTTGAAGATCTGGGGAACGAAGCACGCTGTGGTGCTTTGGTTCCAGCTTTGCGGCTATGAACATCATGCGTACCCTGAGGTACTGTAACTTCGCTCATGAGAACGAGGCTGGCGCGAGGCGTTACCGCTCTTGAATTGGGCGAAGGTATGGTCGCCGTTGTGACTTCGCGGCTAGCAGCCTTGTTGGAGCAGGCATACATCTTGCCTTCATAAGAGAGACGCACTTGTGGCGTAGGTATGCCTGAGGCTTCATACAGAGCCTTCTGCTTTGGCCTCCACATCTGCTTTGACAAGGGAGGTTCGCAGGGAACCTGACTAGCCATCGCGAGGCTGAGGGGTGTTGGCAGAATTCTGCTTCCGGTTTCTGTTCTGAAACCTTAGCCATGGAGACCTTTCTATGCTTCCGTGCATGAAGCATTAGACCACCCCCAGAGAGGACTTCTTCAAATTTTCATGGTCAAAGTGAACGACCAGGTTCTCAAAAGTGATAGGCTTGCACTGCGGGCCTGCTTCCTTGTTGCGCCGAGGACCGCGGTAGGCTCGCAGAGAGCCTTATCTGTCTTCGCAGAGACTTGCTTTGAAGATTTAGCCAGAGGGGCTCTGGCCACACCGGCTTCCTCGAATTCAGAGATAGACCCGAAGGTCTGTTCGTCGCATTGCGACACTCGATTCTCAACAGTGGAGAAATCATTCCCCAGCGGAGTCGCCATCTTGTTTTCCATTGATTTTGCAAAGGGAAAAACTTACAAAAAAGGGGTCGAGGAGCTAAATTACAAGTATTCTAAAAAGATTACAAGTATATCTCCTCTGAGATTCTCAAGAAGTGTGTCGATAGGAGTCTGGTCAGCGCGCGACCACTTTGTCCCTTTGACGATGCGATCGATGAGATTCCCGTCTCGCCTGGTTCGGGGAATCGGAGAACAGAAGGTTGGTAGAACCCTCTTGTTACTTCTCAAACTGCCTCCACTTAGGAATTCCCTCTCGCCTGATTCTAGAGATTCCTTGAGAAGAAGGTATTAGGGTATCAGCACCCTGATTAGAGAAGCAGTTCTCTAAAGTCTCTGAATTATTGGAAGCAAGAGAATAGATATCTGTTTAGCCTCTCTCTGTTTTTATTTTTTCAGCCTCTCTCTCTTTTTGCGCGTCTCTTTGTGTGCTCTGCCTGGTGTTTGTGCGCTCTGCGTGGTGGCTATTTATAGGGAGAGCAGGGGTATAATTGTCCCTTGAAAATATGGAAACAGATTGAGTCAATCTGTTTAAATCTGGAAAGTAGCCTTGCTGCGAGGCTAGAATCAGCTTCTGCGAAGCTAGAAGGTCGGTCTCCTGATCTGTTTTAATCCTTTCCATATAATTAGAAGATTTTCCCTGATCCTCTTACTCGTTTTAGGAGAGTCAAGAGATTATGGCAAGCAACTGTCAAAATTGATCTGAGATTTGATCTTGATTAGATTTGATCTTGATCTTGAATTGATTTGATTTTATCTGGAGATTTAATTGGTCAAAGGTTGACCATAATAGACCCGCAGCGGAGCTGCTGTGTCGAGCTCGCAGCGGAGCTAGAAGGAGCATCTGGCGAAGTCAGAAGAAAGCTCTTCAGCGGAGCTAGATAACATCTGTGGCGAAGCTACTGAACATCCTTCTGCGCGGTTGTGTGTAGCTTCAAGCGAAGCTAACTCTCTGCGGAGTTAACTGAGTACTTCAGGCGAAGCTGTAAGTTAGCTTCCTAATGGAGCTTTGAACGGCTCTAAGGTGAAGTTGGGTGACCTTGGCCTCTCAGGCGAGGCTATCCCTTTGGGCTCATGTGATGCTAAGTGTTGAGCTAACCTAGCATCTTGACCTGCTGAGGTCTGTTCAAAGACAATATGGGCTCACTGTCTGCTTCACTGGATCAGTAGAGTCCAAGTTGCTGATTTGTCCCTCAGAGATGGGTATAGGACTGGTCGTCAGCTTGTCTGTCACTTGTCTTTTGTAAATGTCAACAAGTTTAGACATTATTCAGGCCAGTCAGAATCTTGTCTTTTTTAAAGTGTCAACATTTTCAACTCTCACTTCTACTCAAACGGATTTTGATAACTATAAAATTTCTTGCAAAGGTAAATTTTCACAAATTGATGAAAATGAGATTTCCATGCTAAAGAAGAAAATTGATTCATTAGGAGTAGTTTTGAAGAAATGTGAATTTGATAAAACTAGACTAGAGGCTATGTTTCCTAAGAAACATGTCCCAAGAAAACAATCACATGCTACTCATACTCATGTTCGTAAATTACAACCTTTACATCATGCTAAGCACCTTAAACATGCCCACACTCCACACACTCATCATGCAATCATGTATGGTAAAGTTTATGCATGCACATATTGTGGCCGTAAGGCTCATTTGGTTAAATTTTGCTATGATAGGATAAATGCATCGCATAATCATGTTTGGGTTCGGAATACTAACATTCAAGGACCCAAGAAAGTTTGGGTACCAAAGTCAACAAATTTTTAAATGATGTAGGTACATTTCAAAGCCCAACGACGTAAGGAGTGGTGGTATCTTGATAGTGGTTGCTCAAGGCACATGACTTAGGATATCAACAACTTCGCAACCCTATCAAGATACCATGAAGGTGGCGCCGTCACCTTCGGAGATGACACCAAAGGAAAAATCATTGGTATTGGAAATGTTAAACTTGGTACATCTCCTTTAATAGAAAATGTTGTTTTAGTTGATGGCCTCAAACATAATCTCTTGAGTGTTAGTCAACTTTGTGATAAAGGTTTTAATGTTGTTTTTGATGACCTAGCATGTAGTGTATTTGATAGACAATCTAATACATGTAAATTTTTCGGATTTCGTGAAAACAATGTATACATGATTGATATGTCTAAAATGCTATGCAATGCTACTTGTTTGAATGCCCTCGATGATGACTCTTGGTTGTGGCATAGGAGATTAGGTCACATTTCTTTTGACCATCTATCTAGATTAAACAACAAGGAAATGGTGAAAGGTATTCCTTGCTTGAAATTTGAAAAGGACCGCATTTGCGATGCGTGCCAACTTGAAAAATAAACCAAGTCCTCTTTCAAATCAATCAAGGATATCATGACATCACGACCTTTGGAGTTGATCCATATGGATTTGTTTGGTCCTACACATACCAAAAGTCTAAGTGGGAATCGTTTTGCTTTCGTTTTAGTTGATGATTTCTCTCATTTTACTTGGTTTTCTTTTTAGAACATAAAAATCAAGCATTTTCACATTTTTAAACCTTTAAGAAAAGAGTTGAAAAGGAAAAAGATTCTTCTATTTTAAGAATAAGAAGTGATAGAGGTGGTGAATTCAATAACCAACCCTTTACCACTTTTTGCGAAGAACATGGAATTAAGCATGAACTATCTTGTCCTAGAACTCCACAACAAAATGGAGTCGTTGAGAGAAAAAATCGTACATTATAAGAGATGGCTAGGACAATGATAAATGAGTATAGTCTCCCTCATTATCTATGGGCCGAGGCCGTTAACACATCTTGCTACATATCAAATAGGGTTTTCTTATGCAAAAACACTTCTAAAACATCTTTTGAGATTTATTATTCAAGAAAATCAAATGTTTCATACTTTAAAGTTTTTGGTTGTAAATGTTTTGTTTTGAATACTAAAGATAATTTAGGTAAATTTGATGCAAAATCATATGAAACAATTTTTATTGGTTACTCTAACACTAGTAAAGCTTATAGAGTCTTCAATAAATCATTTTTGACTATTGAAGAATCTATACATGTAAAGTTTGAGAAATCTAATGTGTTTGTTCAGAATGTTGTAGAAATAGATTCTCTAAATGAAGACATGGAGAAAATTACTTTGAAAGACTCACCTACTCTTGAAGACAAGCCAAAGGTTGATGAGAAAAATGAAGTTCAAGAAGTTGAAGTGGAGACAACTCAACCACTTCCAAAAGATTGGAGATTCACTCCACATCATCCCAAGGATCTTATTATAGGTGAAGTATCAAAAGGGGTAACTACTCGATCTAAACTTCATGATCTTTGTGGGCACTATGCATTTATTTCTCATTTTGAACCAAAGAATATCCTCGAAGCCGAGGGCGACTCATTTTGGTTGCTTTCCATGCAAGAGGAGCTCAATCAATTCGAGCACAACCAAGTTTGGCATCTTATTCCTAGGCCCCATGATAGACCAACAATTGGTACTAAGTGGATCTTTAAGAACACGTTGGATGAGTCGGGTAATGTTGTTAGGAATAAAGCTAGGTTAGTGGCCCAACGTTACACTCAAGTCGAAGGTATCGATTTTGAGGAAACTTTTGCACTCATAGCACAGCTTGAAGCTATACGGATGACACTTGCATTTGCTTTATATAAAGATTTTAAACTTTTTCAAATGGATGTAAAAAGTGCTTTCTTAAATGGATTTATTGAAGAGGAGGTGTATGTTGAACAACCCCCCGGGCTTGTTGATCCTACACATCCAGATTCTGTTTTCAAACTAGACAAAGCTCTTTATGGTTTAAAACAAGCCCCTAGGGCTTGGTATGAAAGACTTTCTTCATTTCTTATTTCTAATGATTTTACTAAAGGAAAAATTGATACTACCTTGTTTACCAAACATGTTGAAAATGATATACTTATAGTTCAAATATATTTTGATGATATCATATTTGGTTTTACTAATGAAAATCTTTACAAAGCTTTTGAATCATGCATGAAGGAGGAATTTAAGATGTCTATGATGGGCGAGCTTAACTACTTCCTTGGTCTCCAAATCAAGCAAAGAAAGGATGGGATTTTCATCAATCAAGCCAAGTACACGAAAGAACTTACTAAGAAATTTGGGCTTGAAGGGGCTAAGACAAGCAAAACTCCCATGGCTACCACCACAAAACTTGACAAGGAGGAACAAGGTACAAATATAGACATTAAACTCTATCGTAGCATGATTGGTAGTTTGTTGTATTTAATGGCTAGTAGGCCGGACATTATGTTTTGTGTATGTCTTTGTGCTCGATTTCAATCGTGTCCTAGAGAGTCCCATTTGATTGCGGTAAAATGCATTATTAGATACCTTAAGGGCACAATTGAAATGGGTTTGCGGTATCCGAAGACCGGACAATTTTCAATGACGAGTTTTTCGGATGCCGACTATGCGGGTTGTAGAGTGGATAGGAAGAGTACAAGTGGAACATGTCAATTTCTCGGTAATTGTCTTATTTCATGGTCTTCTAAGAAACAAAATTCGGTAGCCCTCTCAACCGCCGAGGCGGAGTATGTTGCGGCGGGGTCTTGTTGTGCACAAGTCCTTTGGATGAAACATACTCTCCTTGACTATGATTTGCATTATGACCATATTAAAATATTTTGTGATAATACTATTACTATTCATATGACTAAAAATGCAAATCAACATAGTAAGACTAAGCACATTGACATTCGGTATCACTTTCTTAGAGATCATTATGAGAAAGGTGATATTGAAATTAATTATGTTTTTACCGATTTTCAACTTGCCGATATTTTTACAAAGGTGATAATAGATTTTCTTTTATTTGTGGTGAATTGAATGTTTGTGTTATGGATTCATAAATTTTTTTTAACAATGTTAACCCTTTTTGATGTATGACGAAAAGGGGGAGAAAAAGTTAGTATATTGTTTTTGAGTTTTGAGTTATATGTCTTGTGTTTTGAATTATTGTTTGTTTACTTTTGAGTTATATGTTTTGAATTATTATTTCTTCTTATGCCAAGTTTTTAAACTTCATTCATGTATATAGCCATTCATATATATAGCATGATTTGAGGGGGAGTCTCCAAGCTCCTTTCCCATTTTTTTTGTTAAATAACTCATATGTTTTGTCATCATCAAAAAGGGGGAGATTGTTGGCCCAAGGTTACAATCACCCGGTTTTAGAGTTTTGATGATTACAAAACATATATAGTTATTTGTATTAATCATATTTTAGTGTTTAAGTGTGTTTCAGGGTTCTAAGGATTCAAGATGTTTTCTTCCCTAAAGGAAGGTATTTTTGACTCAAGTTAACTCAATTCGGGATCAAGGATTCAAGCTATTCAACAATACATATGGAGAAGCCCAAAATTGAAGATCTTGCAGTCACCTAGAACCATTGTAAGAATTAGTATGTTAAAGAGTAAGGTTATGATAAGTTGGCTCAAGAAAACACACACACACACACACACACACATTTTCACTTTTCAAAATACAAGTTTTGTTTTGGTTAGTTGGATTAGGTGCATATCTTGATTGATATACATGTCTCAAAATATTTCATATTTTTATATCTAGTGTAAAACATGTATTTCAACTCCTATAGCATGTTACTCAAATCTCAGACCATTTAAAAATATTTCTAAAATTCTTCAAAGTTCAAAAATATTTTCAAAAAAAAATCTGTTTCAGGCCAAACGGTCGACCGGGCGGTCGACCGGATCTATTTCGGGCCAGATTGGTCTACCGGGACTTGTGGCCTTGGGCGTGCACGTCTGCCGGTCGACCGGGCCAGTCGACCGACAGACCTTGCAGTCGACCGACCTTCGACCGACTGCAAGACCCTTAGTCTCGGGTTTTGTCGGTCGACCGGCCCGGTCGACCGACAGTTCAAATATTTGCTCTTGTTTAGCCAGCGGTCGACCGACCGGTCGACTGAGTCCAATGACTCTTTTGCCATATAGACTGCCGGTCGACCGGCCCAGTCGACCGCCAGTCGCCAGCAGCCCCCAACAGCTATTTTCTTGGAATCTGTTTTCTGTTTTGATTTTGATGTATCTTTCAGCTATCTCTGATTTTCTTGTGGCTATAATCTGACCTATTGACCTAGATTAAATGATGAAATGCATTTAGCAAATCCCTATAAATAGATGTTATTGGTCCTTTGTTGGATACAAGAAAAATCCCCATTGTTTACAAGTTTCAAAGAAAAGAAAAGTTTTCTTGCTTTCATTCTCAAAAGTGCTTTCTTTGGTTAAAATTTTTCAGTTGGTTTACAAGCTATTTTACTTCTTTACAGCTGAAATTTTTCTCACTTCACTTCTTGAGCCAAAAATCATATCCACTCTATAAGAAGTTGTAAGAGAGAGTTTGTGGTCTTTTGATCACTAAGTGACTTGTCTTTTCTTGTGTTGAGATCCCTCTTGTGTAGAGGTTGGATTGGTAGGAGTTGGGTACTCCGGTCTTATGTAGACCAATTGTAATCCCCTTGGGTGTAAAGGTTCCGGTGTGAAAATTTCCTTTGTGGATTTAGTGGAAATCCTTCACGGTGGTGGAGGCGGGGACGTAGAGCAGTGGCTCGAATCTCGTAACAAATTACTTGTGTTTGCGATTGGTTTCCTATTGCTTTTCATTGCTTTACATTCCTTACTTGTGATAGTGTTTGTTTGCTCTTCACCATTTTAATCATTTCATTGACTTGCATTTTTTCGGTCTTTACTCATCTCAACAAGAAAGCAATTACGCGCCTCAATTCATAATCTAGAGGAATCAAAGAGGAGAAGTTCTAAAGCCCTTCACGGGAAATTCGGCTTCAATTTCTTATTTTGAGTGACCGTTTGCATCATTCATACTTATTTAAAAAGATCACTAGATTAGCATTAACACCTATTCACCCCCCTCTAGGTGTTTTTCATGTATGTATATATATTATGTTATTAATTATTATTATTGGTTATTATTATTATTGTCGTTATTATTGTTTCCCTTTGTCCAGAATCTAAGCCCAATCCATATAACGAATCCTTTCCTTCTCCCTTCAGTTTCTTCCCAAGCCTAAAACCAAGCCCACATCTTATTTTCTTTCTCCTTTCATTCTCTTTTATTTATTTTTTTAGCCCAACCCAAAATCTACATGAGACCAGCCCACTACAACTCACTCTCACATTTTCCTTTTATTTTTATTTATTTTATTTTTTGCTCAACCCAGCCCAACAAAGCCTAAATACTATCTATTTAATCACTCATCATCTCTTCTTTCTCTCCTTCCCCACTTAGAAAACCCTAATCAAAAAAACTTCTTCCCCCTTCCATCATCGCACGCAGACCACGGACTGTAGCACCCACCTCGACCTCCGTCTCCGAGCGCCAATCACCGTCGTGGGCGTCGAACCCAATGCCCGTGCCTTCGCCAGGGCCGAGTGAGCTCCATTGTGCCCCTCTTCTTCCTTTACCCATGTAGCCCACGCTCCTGCAACCTCCCATCATTGGCTTTCCCTTTCATTAACCTACCTCCATCACCATTGCCTTCACCTCCGCCGGCAAGCTCCGTGCAGCCGACGCCCTCCTCCGAGCTCTCCCATCCTCGCACTCGACATGCCGCTCGAGTTGTCATGCATCTCAGCACAACCTCTTAACCTCTCACCGCTGTACACCATCTCCATCGCCTCCAAGCAACACCCCCACAAACCATCTGCTTAACCTCTACTGGCCTGCACCATCACCCTCACTCTTCACCACCATCAACCACCACAGCCACCTGACAATCTTTACCTGTGCCTCCTCCTACCCCTCCTGTGTGACCACCAACTCAACCATAATCCTCACCATTCAATGCTACGAGCTATCTTTCTTTCTCTTCTCTGTATCCGTCCCGCTCTCCTTCTCTATCTCTCAAGTTCTCTCTCTCCCCCTTTCTTTGTGCCCTGTGTGTTGTGTATGTTTGCGTTCATGTGTATGTGTGCGCACATATGTGGATATGTGTGTGTGTTATGTTAGTATGTATATGCACAAGTGTATGTGTATGTCTGTGGGTGTCTTTATCTCTCTCACTCTCTGTGTGAACGTGTACGTGTGCATACGAGCCAGTTGTGTATGTGTTTGCTTTACGTATGTTGTGTTAGTACGTGTGTGAGTACCCTCTCCCTCTTTGTATGTATGATTATGTTTCTATATCTCTCTCCCAATATCTTTCAGTCTCTCTCTCTCTATGTGTGTCTGTGTCACGCCCCGCTTCCCAAAATACATGGAAACGGAGTCGCGACGAAGGTCGCGACGTATATACGCGAGGAAAATACCCCACGCATACACGCTAAGCCTAAAGTAACCTGAACAAGCTACAAAATCTACTATGATAAGTCAATATCACTGCAATATGACATATAAATATCTAACACAATGATAGCAGATGAATATAAGAAAGAAATGACAATAGGATGTGATATAGATAGAATCAGGAAAAATAACATGAATAAGAGAGTAACAATACCTATAATCAAGAAAAGAGAGACTCCAGCTTCTCGTAACGCGTTCGAGCTCAATGAAACCTGAACAATATAAGAAAATGTCCAATACCCTGGACGTGCGAATTCAGGATCGTCAGAAGCGACCTAATGAGTGTGTGTTTAAAGAGAAAGGTGCTCGTGCATAAAAAAACAACGTATGAAATAACATGATAATCTGAAAATAAAAGGTAACAAAATAATCAATATCAGTAGCAAACTATGAACGATATATAACTGATAACATGACAACAGGGAACAACTAATGTCAAAATGTATAACCTAGCATATGTCACTAGTTTGATGTACAATCCTATATCTATCATAGGTTATACATGTATATATAGTCGGGTGATCACGGTTAGTCATAACACATTAATAGTTTATCATTATTAATTATGTCAATGAACACCAATTGCCACATGTAATAGACGCATCCCATACTACGCCTACCACACATGCCAATCGAGGTCCTCAGTTATTGAAATTGATCGGTTGGAGACATTGTCTGTGTTTTAAGTGGGTCCCGTGCATACCCGGGACCACGGCCCAGACTCCTGGCGCTGAACCAGGACCTATAGCAAGGTAGTCAGGAACATGTATAATAGGAACAGGTACATGTATAACATGTATAACAGGAACAGGACGGGGTGCTAGTCACCCCACGGGAACCCTGCAGTGGAACCCTCTTTCGGCTGCGCAACCTAAATCCTAGGTCCACCCAAAATACAGACGCTGTCTCCTCCATCAATCTCCCCAATCCCAGTGTAAGTTGTTTAATCTCATGTTATTAGTTTATCAAGATTACTTAATATGCATGTTACTTGAATCACTAGGATAACTCGGTGGTAGTCACGGTAACAATATCAATATGTGTAATCAGGATACCGATATAACAGGAATATATAACAAGTATAACATGACGGTGTTGTTACCGTGTAACAATATTTTCCCAGCAATTAAGTAACATGGACAATAGTATCAGGTAGATATCATGTATAAACAATCAAGTTTCTTATGTAAATCAAGATATTCAGGATGAGTAATAACCAAATACATGAATATCAAATCTGATAACTAATACCAATTATATCAACCTCAAGATCGAGCTGAGTCAAGTCACAGTCTAAGAGGTATCAAAACTAGACCTAAGCAAACAAAGATAAACTACCAATGAAATGGCACAGATACAAGCTCCTATCAACTGCATAAATAAAGTGAATGATCATGGATGTCTCATGAAGTAGTACAAGTAATCACAGAAAGTCACATGAAATGATAAGTGTAACATGTAAATGCATACCGACAACAGTGAATAAGGAATTGCACAAGAACGAACACTCACAACACAATTAAATAAAATTAAACAAAAAGGTGAAACACTCACAAAATAGAATTATAGAAGGAAGAGAAAACACTCACAAAATTCTTATTTACTTGAAGAAGAAAGAGAACACTCACAAAATAAAATTATACAAAGAAAAGAAACACTCACAATAAAATTAAATAAAATTAAACAAATAATTGAAACACTTACCTGAACTCGATCACAATCCAAAGCACTGAAATTCTAGGATCCCGATAAATCTACATAAAATATTTTAATAGAAATTGTTAGGATCTTTTATTTATTTAATCTTGATCAATTAACTTATGGTTGGAAGTATGATCCTCTGGATTACATGAAATTAATAGATTTAATTTGACTAATTTTAAATCTTCTTTTATTGGATTTTTAATAGGCTTTAAATCATTAGAATATTTATCGGGTCTAGATGTACCATTAAGGAGAAATGATTTTAAAGTGGGTGATTTGAATTAATTTATATTTATCTTAGAAAGGAGAAGTGTTGTAGAATATTATTTATATTTTTCTCTATTTTTATTTTGATATTAAAATGCAAATTATCTATTCTTTCTTCCTTTCTTTCTTTCTTTTCATTTTTTTCTTCTTCTTTTTTTAATACACAACAGCCCAGGCCTCTCGGCCCAGACCCAGTCCAGGTCCAGGCTGGACTAGGCCAGGCCCAGGCCTGGTCCGAAATTCTTCTTTTCTTCTTTTTTTCCCTGGGAGTTACTGCACAGGGGCTGTCCCTGTGCAGCCCAGCCCGCACCCAGGCGGGCCAGCCCTTGCAACCAAGCCCGGGCCAGGACAGGCCCGGGCTGATTAGCCCAGGGCCAGCCCCGGGCGGGCGTGGCCAGGGCCAGGCTAGCCAGGCCAGGCCCGGTGGTCTGGCCTGGCACTGCACAGACCCGCCTGGGTCTGCGCAGTGGCCGCGACAAATTTTTGTTTGTTTTTTTTTGAATTTCTTTGTTAAAAATAATTTGAAATATATATATATATTAAAATTATAAATTGGTAGATCTTCACTTATATTTTAGTTGGATTTTAGATTAGGTTTTGATGCATAAAAATATTCATGGAGATCATGGTATAGACATGATTATTAATAAACAATTTATATCAATAATTTTTTTTAGAAAATAAATTACTTACTTGGATTTGATTTGTTCAAATCAAGGCTTTGTAGGGTATTAAAATTATGATTATATAAAAATTATTTTAAGTAAATTTCTAAGAACTATTAAATGTATTATGGTGAGTTTTGCCATATGGGTATAGATAGTTGAATAACAGATTGTTGAGATTAATAATTTATTTATTTGGTTCTAATTTAATTTATTTTATTTTTAAGAAAAACTGAAATAAATTTCACAAGTTAGATCTACTTACTTGAGTTGTTCCTCCTTATATGCTCCTCAATCCTTGCCTCGAAACCCCTTTTCGTTCACTTTTTCGTTCACGATCCTCTTAAGGAGAAAGGAAAGATGAAAGACGGGAGAGTTGGATTAGGGTTTCTCTTGAGGTAGAAGAGAAAGAAAGGGGTTAGGTCTTTATATAGGTCATTAGAGATTTTAGAAACCTGAATTCTAATTAGGTTTAGATTGCTTAATTTAGTAAGTTAGGATTAGAATTGAAGATTGCTAAAAATCTCAAGGAGATCCTATTTAGATGTGATTTTTTTTAGGATTTAAATTAGGATTAGGATTAGGATTGGGTTTTAGGTTAATGGGTAAGGATCTCATGGTAATGGGTTATGTATTATATTTGGGCCTTAGTTAAAAGAAACAAGTAATATGAAGAATAAGAAAAATAGATAGTGGGCTTGTGGACTTAGTTTAAAAGGAAAAGAAAATAAAATGAAAAGGAGAATGGGCTGAGCTTATTGGGCTTGGAATGAAAATAATAATACTATCCATATAATTTAAAATAACTAAATATAAACAATAAGAGTCTACAAGTCATAAATAATAATAATACTAATAATGATACAAAATCAAGTTAATTAATAATAATAAGATAATAGATAGAATTTAGGTAAATATTTAAAAATAATTATATGGTATTATTAAATAGGGGATATTACAGTCTGTTTGTATGTTGTAGTTATACGAACCTGAGCAAATATTTCAGATTTGAACCCAGTAACAGAAGATTCAAATTTATGATTGCAGAGTGCCGATACACTAAGCAATTTAAAAACCTGACACACGAGATGATTCGAAAATCCGAACCATTTCGTGCAGTGCAGACCTGACGGCGATTCTAATCCGAATTCACATTTCATGTGAGTATTTGTCTTAATACTTTATTAATTTGTATGTTTATTTGTGTCATTTTATATGATATTAGTGAGTGTTTATATTGTTTGTGCTTTTAATTTATTTAATTTTGTGGTCTTCTATCTTATCAACGGATCATCTATTATTCGCTATTTAAATTGTGTCAGCTTACCTGCAAATATATGAATTAATTTCTAGTTCAATATTCTGTCCTAAAAATGTTCATGTACACCTACATTTATTTAATTTACATGTTTTATATCTAGAGGAAATCCTAGAACTCATTTAGTGGAATGTGGAGTTGTTGCTAATCTTGAGTAATGGTTTTAGTTATTGTTAAGTCTAGGACAAAAGATCATTAATTGGAGTTTATTATTCGGTGGGAGTGTTTAAATAAGTTGGAGATAATAGGTTAGGTATACACTTGACGTTTAAACATATATAAACTCTGTATTTTGTCACTGAAGCGTTAGCGTTTCTATCATTTCATGTGTAGTCGATTACCACTTGGATTCTTATGTAGTTGTAATAAATCTTAGAATGCAATTCAGTTTGATCTTGAGATTGGATTAGTTTGTGGTTGTGGTTAAATGGTAGATTCCATGTGAATTACTCGTAACATTTGATTTCTCCTATTTGATGATGATTCAGACCAGAATTTAATTAGATATTGAGGATCGATTAAATAAGATGTAACTTTATTAAAAGTCTGAAACTTTTATTATTTGGATCGGCCAGTAAACTCGATTGGAGAATGGTTTGACTTGGGATTAAAAAATATGTGTAGACTGGATTAACCTGATTTAGTTGATTTCACATATATATACATATATACATACATATATATACACACACACATGCATACATACATACATATATATATATATATATATATATATATATATATATATATATATATATATATATATATATATATATATATATATATATATATATATATATATATATAGACATATATATATATACACAGACACATATATATACATACATATATATATATATATATACACATATATAATAGAGTTGTTATTTTGGTTTTATGGATCTGCAATTGAGTTGATTAAAGTGGGAATGAACTAATGATCTTGATCGATTTGGGTAATAGAGTTTTATTAGATGTATGTTATTTCATTGTGTTGAGACTTGAATATGTTGATGGATATAGAGGATTAGAATAGCTTGATATAAATAAGAGAACTACCTTATGGACCAATTGAGCTTGTGGATTGAAAATGAACTGAATACTTGATGGTTTCAGTAACTGTATTGAGATTAAGAGTTAAGAAGCTTGTTTAGTTATATCCTACCACGTTTGGATGAGATATTGATTAGCTCTAGATGTGAGTGCACCTTGATAAATCGTACATATCATGTGATAGTTAAATTTATGTTACTAAAATTATTGGAAAGATATTGTCAAACGATAACACCACCATCTTGTTTATATTGTTGCATTTATATCACATTTCCATTGTCATTGTTACCGTTATCGTCATCGTATTGTCTCAGTAATCAAGGTAATATGGATATTGATGGATTTAAGTAAAATAATTAATAATGTAATTGGACAACTTACACCGAGACTGGAAAAATTGATGGAGGAGATACGTCTGTATTTTAGGTGGACCTAGGATATGGGTTGCGCAGCCGAAAGAGGGTTCCACTGCAGGGTTCCCAGGGATGACTGACATCCCGCCATATTTATATTGTTATTGTTCATATATTGTGTACCTGGCGGTACGGCCTGGTTAAGCACCGAGAATATGGGCCATGGTCTCGGATATGTACGGGACTCACTTAAAACATAAATAATATCGTTTCGAAAACATAGGACCCCAATTAACATGTATAGTAGGCGTAGTATGGGATGCGTCTACTGCATGTGGTAATTGGTATTCGCTAACGTAATTAATAACAAAACTGAATCTTACAGACGGTATTATAGATTGAATCTGATACATACACGGTATAATAGACACCTGATTGTATACCTAATTCTAGTATAGACTGTTCTCACTGTTGTTATGTTATATTTGGCATATTATTTCTTATTTAGTATATTTTATAGCAGTATCGTAGAGTGTTCACATGTTTTATGCACGTGCACCTCCCCTCATTTTAAACACACATTAGGAGTTTTCTGACATCCCTGGATTTGCATATCCAGGTCTGAGATTATTCTATTTTGTTAATCAGGTATTTAGACGGGATCACACACATTGCGAGGAGCCCGAAGTTCTCTCTGCATGATCACCCGATGTTGGTTATGGTTATGGATTTCCTTTTATTCATGGTGATCCCTTGATTCTCTACATTGTTTTGGGCTCAGCTTTATTCTATGTTAATTATTCATAGAATAATGCTACCATGTGTAGAAATGTATATGTCATATTGCAGTGATCATATCTATCATAGTTGATTTATATAGCTTGTTCAGATTACTTTAGGATTAGAGTATATGCGTGGGGTATTTTCCTCGCTTATATACATCGCCGACTCTCGTTGCGTCTCCGCTCCAGTATATTTTGGGAAGTGGAGTGTAACAAGTTTTTCTTGGTATCAGAGCCAAGTTCGACGTTCAACTTTTGACACAACATACCTTGTTCTTACCTGTGACGTGAGATGAGATATATTAACACTACAATATATATTACTATTCACACAATGATGTTGAGTCCACTTGGTAATCGAGCGTCCCTTCCTTTGAAAATCTATCTGTCATGCCCCGTTTCCCAAAATATATAATAATAGGCATGCGACGAGAGTCGACGACGCATAAACAAGAAAAATACCCTACGTATACGAGCTAAGCCTCAGTATGAGAAAATAAATACAATATATACAATTATTCCAGCATCAAATAAGTACAAGAATACTTACAAAAGGGGTTAGTGATCATAATAGATATAAAAATAGAGGTAAATAAGAAAATAAAGATAGAATAATAAGGATACCTATGAATAATATAAGTGATGAGTCTCCTATTTGTATCCCGTGAAATATCATGTACTACGATATCTCGAATCTCCAACCTGGGCATGCAAACCCAGAGTCATTAGAAAGCGACCTAATGAGTGGTAAAATGAAGAAAGCAGTAATAAAATACTATAATAATATTACAATCATGATAACATATAATACATGATTAAATGATAGTGATACACTATAAGTATACCAACAATCAATATATATTTATATATAATTATATCAGAACTATAACAATATAAATGCCTAGCATGTTACAACAATGTTACCTTTACGATATTATACAAAACCTAATTAAAACAATAATGATTGTAAATCAAGAAAAGTTTATATTTAACAATTAACATTAAATTATTTAATAACAATTCATAGATTTTTATAAGCAATATGAGTTAGGATAAAAAAATTTAATTATACATATGAAATCAGTTTGTGTTATTAATACGTATCAAGTCTTAATTCTTTTATATTTACCATCTATACTAACGTACTAGCAACTCGATAATATAGAGATGATAAATATAAACATCTCATCAAATAGACAAAAATAATTATGCCATCATGTTTGTGATTATACAGGAACAATGTGTCTACAGAGAATACATGAAATAGAAAATACATGGAAAGCAGATATACATGTACATAAGTAGTCTGTCTCCATATGAAGCATAAAGTAAACAGGTGACATGGTGCTGGGTAAGATATCAGATAGTATAACAAGTATAAATGAATAATAACATACATTATCACGCCCCGCTTCCCAAAATATGCTGAAGCAGAGACGCGACGAGAGTCATCGATATATATACGCGAGGAAAATATCTCACGTATACACGCTAAACCTAAAGTTATCTAAATAAGTTATATAAATCAGTAGTAAAGGCAATAAAGCCACTGTAATAATACGTATAATGTTTTCACATATGATAATATCATTCTACGAATAAGTCAAATATAACAATATGGAGTCCAAACAATAGAGAATTAAAGAAAGTCAACAGAATGAAAAAGAAGACATGAACTTTACCAAAGAATCTAGTGACCAAGCAAAAGAGACTCTGTACTTCTCAGATACAGATGATCTTCTCAGATACCTGCTCAGTAGAAGTAATACCTATATACCTGGATGTGCAAATCTCGGAAGTCAGAACTCCCAATGAGTGTGTAAAATGAGAAAAATTGTACATGTATAATCGCGTGAGCATACTATAATACTATCATGAAAATATACTGGATACGAAATAGCATGAATAACATGATAATAAGAAGATAGTATAGTACAATAAATATGAATCAGCATATTACAAGTATCATGATAATATGCAATACTGATTAGTCTCTAAAATTGCATATTTCATACCACATCTTCACATTTATTTAATATTAAATCCTGTTAATAACACCTGTCTTATATGTTTCTAGGTCTATGGCATGAAATGAACAAGAAGCCCAAAATCCCATTTAATTAGTGATTAAAAGCCCACAAAAATAGCCATTGACCTTGGAGGGTGATTTTGTCAAAAACTGGGTGCCCAAATCCGGAATCTAAGAAGTACAACCGACAGGGGGACAAGCGGGGAGCGTGCAGCAGGTGGCGCCGCGCGCGTGGCACCAGGATTACTGCGAAAACGCGGCAATCCGTGGCAAGAGCTTGGAGTCGCACGTCGTGATTTGACGCGCGGCTCTGTACATGCCCCTGGTGCCCCCTTTCGCCTATATATATCCTGAGATTTCCAGAGCTGGAGGGAGAGGAGTTTTTAGGAGAGTTTTATGGTTTTCTTCTCCATGTTGTCATTTTTAGGGTAGTTTAGGTTAGTTGTTCTTCTTCTTCCTCTTTGTATTTTTCATTTCTTGTAGATCTTGTAATAGGAAAGAGAGTGGTACATGGGTAGAAAGTAAGAGTTCTTATAATGGAAGGTGACAATCTATGAAAGAATCTCTCTGTATCTCTTCTTGTTTTTCTCTCTCTACTCCTTTTACATACTTAGCTAATCTTCTCTCATGGAACTTACTACTAACCACTAACTTGCTAACTTCTTACTTGATAATCCACATAAATCTAATAGCCTCTACTTGGTCTTGCTTCTGCAAGAGCCATTGATGGCTCATGATGATGGATTCTAACACTCTAACATCCTAACTCTCTAACAAGCTAACATTACTTTATTCCATACTTTCTCTTGTTTAGTTTTGATGACTTAAGTGTAGCTTGTACTTGTTTGTTGAGTTTGGATGTGATGAGTTATCTTATGGGTTAAGCTTTGAAACGCTCTTGAACCGAGGACTAGTGATGGCCAAGGATACATGTGAGGCAACTATTACTAAGAGATTAGCATGGTTAGTGGAGCCATTAGTAGTTAGCAGCCATGGGTTTCTTTCTTTTTTACTTTGTTTTAACAATATATCAAAAATCACAAAAATCATCTTTTCTATGTTTTCCACTTCTTTGTTTTCACTGTACTCTTCTCTTTTCATTCTTTATTTTTTTTCTTTTGATTCTTTAAAATGTTAGAAACTTTAACACATACGTGAATAGACGGGTAAAGCTTCTATCTCTTCCCGTCCCTGTGGATTCTACCTGTTTAGCCTCTATGCTGTAACAGAAGTATCGAGGAAGCCAAAGCACGCACTTTTAACTCGTGATTTCAAAACATACACTTTTCGTGCACGGTTTTCCCCGATCAAATTTTGGCGCCGTTGTCAGGGATGGGGACGGTTTGATCTCACATTTTTGTTTACTTTTCTTCTTTGTTTCTGGTGTGCATGTAACATTTTTAGCATTGCAGAAAGTCCACACTTCTTTTGTGTGGTTGAATAAATTCTTGTATATTATTATATTCTGTGGCTGGTTTCTGTTACCTATGCACTATAATAATTTAAGAACTAAAATACGAAAATTAGATGCTTTAAAATTGTTAGACATTTGCATCTAGGCACGTGTCAATTTCAATTCAAATATACTGTATTTTGTTCTTGTGTTGTTGTCTTGACGGAGGTGTACATATTGCATTGCATATAGTTAGGACAAACACGCGGGTGATTTACTCTCTTTATGTATTCATTCTTATCTATATTGCACACTTACACGAATTGAACTTAAGGGCAAAATATAATACAACATAAGGTGGGGAAGTCATTACCCTCCCTTAGCTCAAAAATCACCTCTCCACTCACACAATTCAAGCCTTAATAAAAATTGCTAGACGTTGGCCCATAGGGACATCTCGGACTTATTTAAGAGATTGATCTAAGGGAAAAGTTATTAAAAGTTGACTCTTATCAAATCAGTGTCAAAGGTTGGAGATTGATAGACGAAACCTCAAAGAATAGTAATTTGGCATAATTAGGCCCGTTGCTCCGGTACAGATACCTCCCACTGATCTTGCCCCTACCTGGCCGATTAACTTATGGTCAGATTTCGATAATGTACCCCCGTGGACAGTCTAACCAGTTAGGAGTTGTCTAGGTCTAAGTCTACCCTAGCATAAGCTTATTTTCTTTTTCCTCTTTCTTTATTTGTTGTTTGTTTGTTTTTTTGTAAATTGTGAAATAAATTTTAATAACAACTTTTTCAATCCTAATATGAATCCATATTTCACCCCGACCTCATTTGGCTCGGATAACTCCGGCCCGGCTTACAATATGAACAAACCATATATGCCAAATTGAGATTATTTGACTCAATATGTGACCCAGTCCCATACTATGTACTGTTGGCCCAAAGGCCTTCCACTCTAGTTTTGATGATGATTAAACTCATGTAGTTATGTGTACTAATTATCTTGTGAGTTTAGTTTCAGATTATTAATCAAGATATTAGTTGATGTTTAGCTTCAACAAGATGATTTGGAAGCTTGCACATGTTGATTCAAGAGCCCAAGCGTCAAAGATCATACATTGCACTTGCTCGGTGAATCAAGAGTTTTTGGATCGAGCCGACTTGGAGATTGCGCTCTAGCTTGGAGATTGCGCTCCACAAGAAGACTTAGGTATCCATAGTTTAGTTTGAGTTTAGATCCTAATTGTAAAGATTAGAATAGTATGATAAGCTCAAGTTCACAACACACACCTTTCATGTTTTGATTTTCGGTTTAGGTTTAACCGATCTTGGTTTTCATGAATAGATTTTTTATCAAAACAAGTTTACATGGTTTATGTATATTAGATTTGTTCTATATACATGCATGCTTCAATTGTTTAGACAAACTTTGTTTGATAATCTATTCCATGTGTTTTATGTTTTGGTATTTACAACAAAACATATTTTTGGACTTAATGACAAAAATCATGATATATATATGTTTCTTGTATATTGAATTTCTATTCATATACAATATGCTTCAAAGTGTTTAAATATCATATTTTTGTATTTCAGATAGGTTTTGGACAATGTGTATTTTCTATTCAAAATCCGAGTTTTAGAAAATACAAGTTTTGGTTTTTGATAAATATGATAAGATACAAAAATAGTTTTAATTGCTTGATATTTGAGTCAAAACTTTTATCACATGTTTATATATTAATGCAAAATGCTAAAACTATTTTTGGGGATTTTTAGTAATTTATAAGAATTTATTTGACATTAATTTTCCTCAGATTTCAGACCTGACTTTTGTCTGCCAGGCTTGGCCGGTCGACTGGTACGGTCGACCGCACCAAAGAAGCCAGTCGACCGTTCCGGTCGACCGACGTGCACGGATACGTGCACGCTGGCTGACTCTGTATCCGGTCGACCGAATCGGTCGACCGACGGAGAGCTGTTGGCTCTCAGGAATTCTCGGTCGACCGAGGCGGTCGACCGGTAGCCACAACGGTTCAGAATTTGACCGTTGGGCGGTCGACCGGGCCGGTCGACCGGCAGGGTAAATCTGGCAAATATTCTGTAAACGGCTAGTTTTCTAAATTGGCTATAAATACCCCATTTGAGAGAGTTTTTCTCTAAGAATTTTTGGGCTAAAATTTTCTATCTCTCTGGTGTTTTTGCTACAAGAAAAAAAATAGGTTTTTGGATTTAAAGTGAACAATCTTTTGTGTTTTTGATTAGGGTTTGAAAAACCAAAGAAAAGGGATTTTGGGAAAAGCTTTTGTTTGAACTTCTATATCTTGATTTCATTTGTTTCCCAAAGGTTTTTCTTTGAGTTGCTGGTTTCATATCCCTTGGTTTTCTCCACACTTGAGCTAAAAATCTACTATCTATATCTATAGGTTATTTGTGTGGAAGAAGAAGTTGTTTGTGGTTGTTGTTGTGACCACCAAGTTGTAACCCAATCTTTTCTTAGCTTTGTGCTTTGGGTTGTATCCCTCTAGTTGAGAGGTGATCCTTGTATTGGTTGGTGATTGGGAGTTTGTTGTATTGGTTTGTATATTTGCCTCAAGGAGGAGGTTGTGATTGTTGGAGTTTGCCTCAGGGAGGAGGTTGTAAAGAGAGGAGTGTTGGGTACTCCTTGTAAAGGGTCCTAGGTGGACGAGCTAGTGGAAATCCTTCGTGTGTCGAAGGCGGGGATGTAGAGCTGGGTGCTCGAACCTCGATAACATATCTTTGTGTTTGCGCTTGACTCATTGGCTCTCTCTACTCTCTCTTTACTTTGTGCCATTGCATTTATTTACATTGCTCATTCATTTTTACTTGGCTTGGTTGTGTGCATCACTTGTTGATAGCACTTGAGTGTAATTTGCAATTAATTTTTAAATTCCGCATTTAGTTCATAGATTAGCATTGTCACCTATTCACCCCCCCTCTAGGTGACTTTTCAATTGGTATCAGAGCTAGTGCTCCTGATATTTAGGTTTAACCACCTAGGAGTGATCTTGGTTTGCTAATCTTCATTTGCATTTTCATTTGCACTCATACTAGTTTGCACTCATGGCTAGCCCTCCTGTAATACCCCGTTCCCGGAATACGTACTTAGTTGCGTATTCAGATTTTCGGTCGTATTTTTTCGATTTGTTTCCTGTATTTATTCTGTATTATGAATTCCTTATATGATTGTTTTGTCTTGGATTTGGATTCGTGGATTCGGAGTCAGCCCTAGTCTGAACCGAAGGCCCGATCCTAGAGTATTACTCGATTTAGACATTCTGATAATTAGAATTGACCGATTTCAGTTTAAAAATCATTTTCCAATATTTTAGATTTTATATGATTTTCTGGAATTTTCTTGGATTAAAAGGAATTTCTTCAAAACCGGTGTCGGCCAGTGCCGCTGACCGATTCCTGGATTTTTAATTCTTAAACGGTTTGGAATTTCTAAATGATTCTTTAGACATTATTCCTTAGAATCATATTTTCTACCTACATTCTTTTTCTGAGGATTTTTGGATTTTATGAAAATTCCAACGGAGTCGGTAAATTATTGATTCCAGGATTTTTAGTTTTAAAACTATAAAGTATTTCTTCGAACGGATTTCACTATGATACTTAGTATAATATTCTTGATTTTTTATAATTATTTCGGGTCGTTCTGAGATACTTGAATTTCGGACGATTCCGGCATTTTCCGAAATGTTTTCCGCGTCCATGATTTAAACCCGGGAATCAGCCTTTTCAATATTTTTCATCTTTCAAGTCAAAGAGAAATATCTTCTCATTGTAATTTCTTTTCTTTTTCCTTTTCCTTTTTCCTTCCTCCACAACCACAAGCTTTTCTATTTTCCAAAAATCCCACTTCCTCCAAAATTCCAACACCACACACTTCCACCTACTTCCTCCATTAAATGCATCTCTTTTTCTCTCTCTTCCATGGCTTGCCAAGTGTGGCTAGAGGAGACACCTCATCCTCCCTTATTTGCAATTAAGTCCTCTCTTTTGTTTAATTGCAACTCCTTTACAAAATCTCAAACCTATATAAACTTTCCCTTTACATTTCTATTTTTTCCTTTTCTTTCTTTTCTCCTCTCATCTCTTTCTTCTTCTTCTTCTTCTCCAAGAGAACCGGCCGACCCAACCTCCGGCCAGCCACCTCCGGCCACGTCGCCAGCGTGGACTCCTCCCAACTCCGGCCAAGCTCCACCTCCTCCATCACCAACAACAACAACTTCTCCATCTCCTTCTTCCTCAAGGATCATCACCAACTCTACCTTTCCTCTTCCTCTCCATCATCAATTTGGTGAGTAATCTTCCTCATCTAGACTTGATTTATTCTTAGTATGTTTGTATTTTCATATCTTGTACAAATATGTCTTCAAATCCATGATTAATTAGTCATCAAACCAAAACCCTAGAAATCTGTTCTGTTTACTGTTTCCAGTCGATTAGTCGACTGGACCTAGACATTAGTCGACTAACTTATTCTGTCCTGTGAAACACAATTCTAGGAAACACAGTATTAGTCGACTTACCTTAGATCCTAGTCGACTAGAGGCCCTTAGTCGACTACACCCTTGACCCTAGTCGACTAACCCTTCCTGGACCAGAAACCTTAACTCTCTGTATCCCAGATTTAGTCGACTTAACATAACTGTTAGTCGACTTGTCATGTCTGTTAGTCGACTACCCATATGACCCTAGTCGACTAACTTTTCTCTGAAACCAAACCCAACTCTCTGGAACCCAGTTTTAGTCGACTATAACTTACTGTTAGTCGACTAACTCCACTATTAGTCGACTACTCTTCCATCCTAGTCGACTAACTTTGCCTGTCTGTCATAGTTGATTCCTTTCTTGAACATGAACCCTACCCTCTAGACTTATATCATGTATAGGTACTACTTGACTTGTCATTTGACAAACATCATCTTACCTTCTCTTTTTCTCTCTCCTCTTCTCTCTACATATTTATATCAGGTTTTGTGGCGCATCCCAAGCTTCCGTGGATTACGGCTCTTTCGGTATTCTGGAGTTTAGGCGAGTATTCTCACTCGCTACTTTCTTGTATGCGAGTAGTCTCGCTCTTCTCTATTTGAGTTTCCTGTTTTGTCGGATCGATAAGTATTTCGCTTCTTATTTCCATATTCATGTATTGCACTACATTGCTTATATTATGGTAGCTTCATCTTGTGCTTGTACCATGCTTATGATATGCTTGCTTCTTTATCGTATACCATGCGTGGCCGACCCTTCGTGGTCGTCGGGCTTTGAGTCACTTCCATGTTACTACTTGTCATTGCTTCAGACTTGTTAGTTGTATGCTTCCTTTTAACACATGTATATCACCTGACCATCTAGTATGTTATCACCTGACCACCTGACATGCCACCATCTGGCAAGACCATCTTGTTATGTCATGACTTACCCAGACTTATTATCAATCCATTGTTATGCATGTTACTTGATATACATCACCATTTATCATGCTATCTCTTGACACCAAGCATGATACACCGATTCTTATAATTATCACGATAAAGGGAATGTAGTACCTGATTACTGTTATGTACTGATCACTGTTATGTATTCTTGTTATGATATTGCTCATTCCCGAAATCTGATAATTATGTTCATAAGCCATAAAAAGGACAACTTGTATGGGTATGGGAGGAAGTGATGGATGCCGGAATGATATCTTGCTTATAGTGGTGGGGTATAAAAGTATGTATATACATATATATATATGTACTGGCGGTAGTGAATCTGAATTACTGAATAGGGGGACTTTGGGCCTCCAAAGCCGGTTCCAGGTGTATGGAAACCACTATAAGAAGTTCTATCAGTTCTCCATCTACTTCCGTTAACAACCCTCGACTTGCTTATATATGGATGTATGTGGGTTGGCCGTACACCAGGTCACATACCGAGATATATGGGTCAGACGAGTAATAATAATAATAGGTGTTTCCTGTGACCCCAGTTATGATTACTGTTATGATTCCTGTTTTGATACCTGTTATGCACTCTTGTCACATCTGTTATGTATCCTTGTTATGGCTACTTTGCAACTCTGATTCTATACGCTTAGATATTCGGTGGCATGAGATAACGGTATATAGATGAGGGTTTCCTTGTTTGGATTATTCCTTCGATGTACTAGTCTCATGGGACCGTAACCTAAGCGTATACAATCAATTTGCTTGTGATCAGTTTTACTTCGGATTTCCTGTTTTACGATTGTTACGTTATACCCGTTCTTATATATACTTCATTTGTGTTCTAACCCTCCTATCTTCTGTACTTGACTCTTGTACTCACCCTTGGCTCGCCACCTGGCTTTTGCATCCTGCTCGCCTGGGGAGTTTCACTGACTCCCCTGGATTCTCATGTCCAGGTTTCGGAGCTTGGAGCGTGTGGGTTTCCTGTTGCCGCATCAGAGTGGCGCAGCGGTAGCGTGGACCCCGGTTGACCTTTCAGAGCCACATCCTTCCAGACCCCCTTTGTGCCTCTCGAGTTTTTCCTTAGCAAACTCGTGAGTGCTCTTTTATACTTTTCATACTTGTACATTCCTTGTATACATGTATGTGGACACCCTTTTATACTGTTCATATATGTTGTATATCTCTTGTACTCTCGCATTTGCGCATCTGTGATATAATATTATTGTAATATTGGATCACATCTGGTGATAATTCTGTAATTGTATATATGTGTTGGAATGTATAATGCACCATTTGCTTCCGTACTCTGATTCTTGTCTGTACTGATGCTTAGCGTATATACGTGGGGGCACTTTCTGACCTGCGTATATACGTCGCAGTGACGTCCCCGTATCAGCGGGATCGGGGCGTTACACCTCCTATGTTTGACAATTTTAGATTTGACTCTTGGAAGGTTGACATGATTAGACATCTAAAAGGACTAGGACATTTAGTTTATCAAGCCATCACTATAGAATCCCTCCCTAATAGTAGCAAGCATAAGAAGGCCAATGCATTAGCCCTTTGGACACTTCTAGCATCTCTAAATGAACATCTTTTACCTATTTTTGATCGCTATGATTCGGCTTTTGCAGTTTGGAGCATCTTAACGTCTCCCGAGCTTCCAAGGATCATCAACAATTTGAGTAGATCCAAGAGAGACATGTCCAAAGATAAATGCTTCATGGTCCAAGGGAAAGACTCCCTTGAGGTACACTCGGATTCCCCTCTTGATGATAGCTCTAATTCTTATTGCCATGGTTGTTTTGAGGTTCAAACTTTAAATATGGATCTTACTCAAAAGCTTGAAAAATTCTTAGAAAAACACAAACTTTTGAAAGAGAATAATCTTGTTTTGAAAAATGAATTAAAGGATTTATGTTCTAATTTTGAAGTGATTTTGCAAGAAAAAGAAGAGATCACTAGTGAACGTGACTCACTACAATCTCAACTTGAACTTGCACTTAAAGAGATTGAAGATTTGAAAAACAAAAATGGTTTTGATGATGTTGTAGAACACAATGAGGTTTTGTCTTCTAGATTGGATCTTGTTTTCAAAGAAAATCTTACTTTGAAAAATAAAATTGATTCAATTACAAAAGAATTGGATTTGGTTTTGATTAAAAATAAATCTTTACAAAATGAGATTGATATTCATGTTTGTCATGCTAGTGTAGCTTCTACTTCTTGCACTCCTATAGCATGTTCCACTTTGTCTTCTAGCATAGAAAATGATATAAACAATTTGAAGAAAAGTGTTGATTGTTTGGGCTCCACTTTGAGCCATTGTGCCATGAATCACACACGATTGGAAACCTTGGTTCGCAAGAAACAAGTTCCAACCTTGCATGCACACCCATCTAGGCATACACATGCTTTTCATGATCACCACCATCATATGTATGCTCACGTGTACACATGTACACATTGTGGTCGAAAAGGCCACCTTGCTAGATTTTGTTATGATCGCATTTATCATGAAAATTTAGCAACTAATTATGTTTGGGTTAGAAAAGATACTAACCCCCGTGGACCCACAAAGAAATGGGTACCAAGATCCACCTCTTTGATGTTTGATGTAGGTGGAGGCTCTCGCGTCACGTGAGGGTATTGGTGCCTTGAGGTGGATGCATTCTAAGCTAAAAGGAGAACCATTTGGATGCTTCACTCTCAAGGAGATTTGGTGGGAGGACCACCGGGTTTTGGAGAGTTGGAAAGTTGCCTCTTCGGTTTTGGTAACAATCCCTTACTCCATTTAGTGTTTACATGCTTTCTATGATCATCTTTTATAGCATGTTGTGTTTTGTTTTTCATTATACTTGTGCCATGTTCATTAGATTAAGGTTGTACATGTTTAGTTACTTGAGTACCCATGCTTCATATGGATCTATACTTAGTGTCTCACCTTGTTTAAACTAACATGTATGCTCTAGATCTAGTGCACATGCATATGCATAATGATCATTTGATGTTCATGATTGTATGACTTTCATTTTAATGATTCATGTTTTGAATAGTGTGTTTATTGCTATGCATGTATTGCAATTTGATATCTCCATTGTTTAGATGAATCCATAATTTGTGTTTTCACAATTGTTTTGATATTATGATTTTTATAGCATGTGGATTTACATAATGATCATTTTTTTTGAATATTGTTGATTTATAACTCGTTTTATGCTTAATGTTTTGGATATATGCTTAGATGTTAGTTTTTATTAAAACTAGGATTTATACTTGTACATAGAATGGGTCACAAATAAATCTTTATATATGTTTGTGCTTGGATGCCTATTTGTACCCATTAGATGTTCTAGTATAGTCTAGTTTTGATGATTCATGCATTCAAACATGTATTCCTATTATTGATGTGTTTTCACTTCATGTATATGTCTATTTTGCCAAACCTTAATATATACATGTATGCCCCTTGAGTCATTTGCTTTTCATGCAAATCTATATTTTAGACTCATTGTGTTTAGGATATGTATGTATACTTTAGTTTGTACATGACATACATATGCCATGAAGTTTAGATCATTTGGATGAATTTCATGTTTTCAATATTGAGCTTGATTGTCCATTTTCATGTTGATATGTTTCTCACAACACTTGTACACTCACCTTATTTAATGTTTTCTCATGACTTAGTTTTCATGAGTATAAATTGTGCTATATGGATTTTGAGTGTTTTAGTGCCATGTGGTTTACATGTGTCTTCATGAAAAATATTTTTGTTATTCCTTATTTGAAGAATCTCATATAACTAGTTGTGTTATTCTTCATTTGGTAGTGATTTTCAAACGTACTCTATTTTCAAATCTATTTTTGAAAACCCCTACCATCTAAGGGTGGTTGGATGGGAGATCATGTTCATGTATGCTTTATAATGAAAATCATTTTTAAACTTGCACATGATTGGGTGGTAGTTGATATGAGATATACACTTGATCTTATTGTTGTTTCAATTGGTATCATTGAATTCTTTCAATTGGTATCAATCTTGACATCCTTTTGTATACTCATATATGTTTTGTTTTATATATGTATGCTTACACTTCATATAGTATCAATTTCAATTGGTATCTTTGTCTTACATACATATATAGATGATTTATTTGTGTTTCAAGATATCACAAATTTTGTTTATGATAAGCTTGATTTTTTTTAATGACCATTATTTTCAATTGATTTAATTTTCAATTGGTTTCTTTATACAAGCATTATCATTATCTTGCTTATGCTAAGCTTGAGCTTTAACATTATTTCAATTGACTTGTTTTCAATTGGTATCTTTTTCTTCTAGCTTATGCATATGTTTAGTTAGTATTTCATAAAGGGGGAGAAAAACTCACATTTCAATTTCTCAATTGGTATTTAGTTTACCATTGGTTTTGTTTCCCACTCCCTAACTTTATAATGAAAAATGATTAAAGGATGATTATTGATTTTTAATTGGTTTCATTTGCTTATAAAGATAAATATCCTCAATTGGTATCTAGATGCATTTGTTTATTCAAAATTGGTATCATTGTGTTTCTCAATTGGTATCATGTGTTTATTTTCAATATGTTTTAATTTCAATTGGGATCATATTTGTTTTCAATGCCCCTCTTACTTTCAATTGGTAATTGGTAGGCATTTCTTAAATGTTTTTATGATCACTTTCTATTGATATCATAATGCACTTCTTTGATATTTTTTAATTGGTATCATTTTTGGTTTATTCTTTGTTTCATATATTTAGGGGGAGAAGAATTCATATCTTTTTGTTTTTACCCCTTTGTTGATGATTGACAAAAAGGGGGAGAAGATTTATTGGAGTTGATATGCATGAGTTTTCAGTTTTATGTTCATTTCATCTCCATTGGTATTGGTATCAAGAGCATTATGAGTTTTGTTTTTATTAGTATCCATTAGTATCAAGAGTTTTGTTTGGTAAGTTATTTGTTTCGTTTTAATTAGGAATCAATAGCATGTTTCATATGCATATTCATTTTATGTCAAGAATCTTGTTTATATGCATCTTCTTGTTTGTTTATTCCTATGCATGAGTTAAGGGGGAGCTTCTTTGAAGCTTTACTTTAATCCATGCATATATAACTCCATGAGTTTTGTCATCATCAAAAAGGGGGAGATTGTTGGCCCAAAGGCCTTCCACTCTAATTTTGATGATGATTAAACTCATGTAGTTATGTGTACTAATTATCTTGTGAGTTTAGTTTCAGATTATTAATCAAGATATTAGTTGATGTTTAGCTTCAACAAGATGATTTGGAAGCTTGCACATGTTGATTCAAGAGCTCAAGCGTCAAAGATCATACATTGCACTTGCTCGGTGAATCAAGAGTTTTTGGATCGAGCCGACTTGGAGATTGCGCTCTAGCTTGGAGATTGCGCTCCACAAGAAGACTTAGGTATCCATAGTTTAGTTTGGGTTTAGATCCTAATTGTAAAGATTAGAATAGTATGATAAGCTCAAGTTCACAACACACACCTTTCATGTTTTGATTTTCGGTTTTAGGTTTAACCGATCTTGGTTTTCATGAATAGATTTTTTATCAAAACAAGTTTACATGGTTTATGTATATTAGATTTGTTCTATATACATGCATGCTTCAATTGTTTAGACAAACTTTGTTTGATAATCTATTCCATGTGTTTTATGTTTTGGTATTTACAACAAAACATATTTTTGGACTTAATGACAAAAATCATGATATATATATGTTTCTTGTATATTGAATTTCTATTCATATACAATATGCTTCAAAGTGTTTAAATATCATATTTTTGTATTTCAGATAGGTTTTGGACAATGTGTATTTTCTATTCAAAATCCGAGTTTTAGAAAATACAAGTTTTGGTTTTTGATAAATATGATAAGATACAAAAATAGTTTTAATTGCTTGATATTTGAGTCAAAACTTTTATCACATGTTTATATATTAATGCAAAATGCTAAAACTATTTTTGGGGATTTTTAGTAATTTATAAGAATTTATTTGACATTAATTTTCCTCAGATTTCAGACCTGACTTTTGTCTGCCAGGCTTGGCCGGTCGACTGGTACGGTCGACCGCACCAAAGAAGCCAGTCGACCGTTCCGGTCGACCGACGTGCACGGATACGTGCACGCTGGCTGACTCTGTATCCGGTCGACCGAATCGGTCGACCGACGGAGAGCTGTTGGCTCTCAGGAATTCTCGGTCGACCGAGGCGGTCGACCGGTAGCCACAACGGTTCAGAATTTGACCGTTGGGCGGTCGACCGGGCCGGTCGACCGGCAGGGTAAATCTGGCAAATATTCTGTAAACGGCTAGTTTTCTAAATTGCCTATAAATATCCCATTTGAGAGAGTTTTTCTCTAAGAATTTTTGGGCTAAAATTTTCTATCTCTCTGGTGTTTTTGCTACAAGAAAAAAATAGGTTTTTGGATTCAAAGTGAACAATCTTTTGTGTTTTTGATTAGGGTTTGAAAAACCAAAGAAAAGGGATTTTGGGAAAAGCTTTTGTTTGAACTTCTATATCTTGATTTCATTTGTTTCCCAAAGGTTTTTCTTTGAGTTGCTGGTTTCATATCCCTTGGTTTTCTCCACACTTGAGCTAAAAATCTACTATCTATATCTATAGGTTATTTGTGTGGAAGAAGAAGTTGTTTGTGGTTGTTGTTGTGACCACCAAGTTGTAACCCAATCTTTTCTTAGCTTTGTGCTTTGGGTTGTATCCCTCTAGTTGAGAGGTGATCCTTGTATTGGTTGGTGATTGGGAGTTTGTTGTATTGGTTTGTATATTTGCCTCAAGGAGGAGGTTGTGATTGTTGGAGTTTGCCTCAGGGAGGAGGTTGTAAAGAGAGGAGTGTTGGGTACTCCTTGTAAAGGGTCCTAGGTGGACGAGCTAGTGGAAATCCTTCGTGTGTCGAAGGCGGGGATGTAGAGCTGGGTGCTCGAACCTCGATAACATATCTTTGTGTTTGCGCTTGACTCATTGGCTCTCTCTACTCTCTCTTTACTTTGTGCCATTGCATTTATTTACATTGCTCATTCATTTTTGGTTGGCTTGGTTGTGTGCATCACTTGTTGATAGCACTTGAGTGTAATTTGCAATTAATTTTTAATTCCGCATTTAGTTCATAGATTAGCATTGTCACCTATTCACCCCCCCCTCTAGGTGACTTTTCATGTACAAGACTGAAATTATTATTACTACTCTTCACATAGTCAGTGGGGATACAACTCTCCTGAGTCATATGATCAACCACCTTGTCAACATTCAGCTTCATATACTCCTTCTTCCGAACAACCATTAGAAGAGCCAATTGACTGGGAAAAGAGGATGGAAGCCTTAAAGGAACTCGAGCGACGAAGTCAAAATCTAGAAGACTCAAAATCCCATCAAAATTTTCAAATCCAAGATCCTTACTCAATTTTTCAAGTCCCACAGCAAGAAGAACATACCGACTTAGAAAAGAATACGGAATCCATGATTCAATTCTAAAGCGATCCGTTCAATATGATAGAAGCTAGACTTAGTCGATTGGAAAACATGTGTAAGAATAAGGAAACTCTCCCTACCCAATCTTTGACTATTCTTAACACTTCTAATCATATTGATGAAAATCAAGAATCATGGAATCTTGAAGACTTTGACCAAGATTCAATTTCACTACGAAACCTTGAACTTGATCAATATCAACCCATTGACAAATTGGCAAGTTTTTATTTCAATAAAATTGAACTTGAATATGAATGTGAACCAGACCCACCACTTTGTGATTCAATTCCAATCTTTGAATCTATGTTGACTCCGGCATTCTTATCCAAGTTGGACCCATTGCTCGAGCCAACATTGATTCCTATATCCATGGATTTTGAAATTGAACCATTTCTTTTGGATAGTCACATTTCATTGATGGGAATAGAATGTGAAATTAAATTCTTTGATTTGGACTCAACTCTTGAACCTAAACTGACTCTCGAACCCAAGGTTGATTTTTTCGAGTTAGTATTGGTTCTTGAACGTTTCATTTCAAAGCCCAAATCATCCATTCCATAAGACCGCATTCTATTGTCGGACCAAGATATTGACTAGAATGACTCAGTGATGATCTTTCAAGATTGGTCATGTAAAGGGAATAGTTTTCATTATAGGATCTTGTATGATCCTATTAAAATTGGGGATTGTAAATATGTTAATAAAAAAGAGGTCAATAAAGGTGGATTCCGTGAGCCACTACATTATCTTGATTGGGTAGCAATACTTGGCCCATTCAGACCACCACCGGAGCCACCACCATGAGGTAATTTTTCTTCCCTTTCCATTTGTTTCATGTATATACACATTCACGATGCACTGAGGACAATGCATGAGATAAGTGTGGGGGAGAATTTACTAACATAGTTAGTTTTACATTTTCTTTCTTTTACACTTCTTTTTAGGAACTTTTTAAAATTTTCTTTTGTATAAAAGCTCTTTTCTTTTCTTTTTATAAAACTTTTTGAAATAAGAGAAATAGTTTTGATTTGTTTTTAAGATAATTAAGATTATCTTAGAAATTAGGAAGACCTAAAATTATGAATTTTTAAATCGAGTCAAAATAATAGATCTTATTTTTTTTGGGATAAGGAAGTAAGATTGGAAAGATAATTTGATCTTAAATTTTTTGCCTTAGATATATATGCACTTCACACTTACACAATTTTTGGGATTGAAACAATAACTGAAAATGTCATAAAAAATATAAAGAAATGATGATAATAAAATCACTTATTGAAGTTGGGTAATTATATCTCAGGAAGCATGATTATTCACGCCTAAAACGGTGGACAAAAATAAAATAATCCCCTTTACTTTTATGGTCTTGTTTACTCAAGTCCTTAAGTCCGAGGGATGTTTTCTTATCTGGTGCCCTAAAACTATCTGGTTTGTGAGTCACTGGCTAAAGGCTCACTACCCGTGTAAATAAGAAAGCCTAAGAAAAGTAAGGAAAGAAAAAAAAGAGAAAAAAATAAATATAAACTAATAAATGGCATGAAAGTTAGAGTCAATTCCCCAAAAATCTTTACAGTTCACAAAGTGCATATTTTCTAAAAGTTTTATGAAAGATCAAATATTTAATTCAATTTTAAATTCTTACATTTAATTTATAATAAAATTTTATATTTAGACTAAGTTTAAGGAAGAATAATTTTCTAATTAACCTATGATCTTGGATCACTTAAATTTTCGCTAAAATATTTTAACACTTTTCTCTATTTCAAAATGGGTTTTCAAAATACTAACATTTGATTTCTTTCTTTCTGGATTTTGTGGGTGTAATCCGTTGAAAACTCTCAGGAGATAAAACTCATCCTCTAGGGGAAACCTAGAGGTTTAACAGCTTGTTGCACATGCTTAGTGTAATCACGTCACCTGCAAAAGTGGTGTAATAATCTTCTTAGTTAGTTTTTCTGTTTTGCTCAGGACGAGCAAAAAATAAGTGTGGGGTGTGATTAGTCTCTAAAATTACATATTTCATATCACATCTTCATATTTATTTAATATTAAATCTTGTTAATAACATATGTCTTATTTGTTTCTAGGTCCATGGCATGAAATGAACAAGAAGCCCAAAATCTCATTTAATTGATGGTTAAAAGCTTACAAAAATAGCCATTGACCATGGAGGTGAAGATCACCTAGAGGAGAGTGAATAGGTGACTAGCTAATCTAATGATGAATAATGCGGAATTAAAAACTATTTATGCAAACTAAAAATTATTAAGCTAAACACACCAACTATAACACAAGAGTGTAGCCGAATTCAGGGTGAAGGGCCCTGGATTATCTCCTCAAGATTCCTCTAGATAAGAATTGAGGTGCCACTATGGCTCTCTTGGTTAAATACAAGTGTGAGCAAACAATCCCAAGCATATATCAATTTAAGCACAAGATATATCAATCATATAAATGGACAATCAATGTAAGCATGCAAGATATAAACACAAGTTGGAGATAGAGAGAGCAATTGCAAACACGGGAGATTTGTTTTGAGGTTCGAGCACCCTTGCTTTATGGCCCCGCCTTTAACACTATGAGGATTTCCAATAAAAATGATCCCACCGGATCACTCGGTGCCGCAACACCTACAACGAGTTCACACTAGAACTCCTTGGACTCACTAGTCCCTCTCTTGTTCCCGCAAGAACAACACACGCAAGCACACTAGCTTGCCGAGGCCGTACCTCTACACCGAGCTCCCACAAGAACTCGAAATAACATGAACCCGCAAGTTCGCCTCCTCAAATACAAAGTAGAACACTTGGTGATCTCTACACTTAGATCACCTAAAAACACTCTCACAACAAAGCTCCCTAGAGGATTGATATAGCAATGGATAGCTCAAGTATGTGTAAGAAAACTAGGATAGAGATGTGGTGAAAAACTCAAGAAATCTCTTTTGAAAACACTCTTGATAAACTCTTCTTTTGATATGGAAGTTTTAGCTCTAAAATAAGTGGAGATAAACACTTAGAGAGGTAGGAAAAACTAGCGAAAAACTCTCTTGAAATCTTATTAAAAACAGTCCAAGGGAACCCCAATTTATAGGCTCCCAAAATATGGCCATTGGAGGCCAAATCAGCAGCTAACGCTGCTGTAGGTCGACCGCCATCGACCGGCCAACGGTCTGATTTCTGACCGTTGTGCCACCGGTCGACCGCCTGTCGACGAGGCCGGATCCAGAGAGCAGAGCTCTCTGATCGATCGACCACCTGGACAACCGGCCCACCAGCCAAATGGCTGTGCACATTTGTGCACATCGGTCGACTGGTCCGATCGACCGAATTCTATCTCGGTCGACCGTCCGGTCGACCGGCAGAAGGCAAGGTAAGACATTTTTAGGGATTAAAACTTGGTCTTTTTACCTTCAATAAAATCCCATAAAATCATTAAAAATCTACAAAAATAAGTTCATTGAAATACTTTAAAGTACAAATATGCGTAATAAATAATCAACACATATTACATACGTTTTGAACCATTTTTGTAATATAGAAATTTTGGCTTTAAATAAAAATCGTATTTTTCAAAAACAATCTCCAAATTGAAAAATAATTTTCCAAAACTTCTCCAAATACAAAAATAAGATAATTTAAACACTTTTGAAGCTTAGCGTGTATGGATATGATCCACTACACATATGCGATGAAATATCTATGTTTTTGACAATAAGCTCTAAATAAGTTTTGATAATCCAAAACGATATTTTTCTAAACACAAAACTATCTAATGAAAACACATATAAATTTTGTATGTGTGCATATGAACTTGAGCAATCCACCAACTAATCTATCCTTTATATTTTATCTAAAAATAGAATCTTGACACCTACAAAACCCGACACAAATCTTCTTGAAAATTTTCTCTTGAAAATCTCCCTCTCCTTTTTGACTTAGTCCAAACCTTGATCCAATGAGTTAGACTCCTCTTGAGTACTTGATGTAATCTTGATGCGCGAGCTCTTGAATCAACACGTGCTAGCTCAAAAACTTGACTTCGAATCGTTTGTTGAAGCTAAACACCTACTAAGATCTTGATTAAATATCTGAGACTAAATAAACACAAGATTATTAGTACTATAAGTACATGAGTTAATCATCATCAAAACTAGAGCGATGGGCCTTTGGGCCAACAATCTCCCCCTTTTTAATGATGACAAAACTTATGGAGTTATATATGCATGGATTAAAGATAAGCTTCATAGAAGCTCCCCCTTAACTCATGCAAAGCAATAAAAAAATAGATATTCAATAAAGTGTATAAACTAAACAAACAATATATGCATAAACAAGGAGATAAACATGCATAAACTCACCAAATTCTTCTCCCCTTTTTACATAAACAAAACATATATGCATAAACAATAAAATAAACATGCATATATAAACCCTCAAAATTCTTCTCCCTCTTTTTATCAATTCATCAATAAAAGGGCGAAAACAAATCAAATAATAAAGATATATATGCGATATGCATTCATGAAGAAGAAAGACGTGAAGTTAGCCCCCCTGCATATATGCATTACATGAAGAAGGGATGACAAGACCCTAACTCACATAAAGCATAATATACAATGTATAAGCGGAGATGTTAAGCTCCCCCTACACACGTGTACCACATAAAGAAGAGATATCAAGCTCCTTAATATAAGATACACTCAACATGAATCTATATATAGAAGAGATGTTAAGCTCCCCTTGCATATAGGTAATATATGTCAACAAATTTTGAAATCACTTTAAAACAAAACAAATTTTGAGATACCACTTGTAAATAAATAAAATTTTAAGATACCACTTGTAAATAAACAAAATTTTTAGGATATCACTTGTAAATAAACAAAATTTTAAGATATCACTTGTAAATCAAGCACAATCAATATATATATATATATATATATATATATATATATATATATATATATATATATATATATATATATATATATATATATATATGTATATGTATGTATGAAAAAGAAAATACCAATTGAAATGATATTATTTGAGATTTTAAAGCATACATATATAGAAACAACTATGAGTATACAAATGTGAAATATCATGAAGATCATGCATATTACTCATAACTATCCACCCTATCATGCACATGTTTAATGTTTTTCAATTTAGAGCATACAAGGCATGGTCGCCAAACCATCCGCCCTTAAAGGGTAGAAGTTTTCAAAAATAAGATTTAAAAATAGTTGTAAATTGAAAACACTACCAAATGAAGAATAAATGACTAGTTAAAGTAATATTTTTTAAAAACTAGTTAAAGATCCTTCAAACATGAAATCAAATCATATGTATCTCACGAAATGTTGCTAAGTACAAAAAATTGACACTCGAAATCTATAAAGCTCAAAAAAAATATGCTCATGAAATAAAGTCATGAGTAAACAAAGAAATGTGAGTGCATAAGAATCATGTGAATAGCATATTCATAAAATAGTCAATGAGGCTCAAAATAAATATGAATTTCTTTTATCAAAAACATGAAAATCATAAAAATTTCTTAGAATCAAACTTCAAGGTATATGTATGTTCTATCAAAATTAACAATATACATACATATTCTATACACAAACAAGTTTATAATAAAATTTGCATGAAGGCAAGTGACTCAAAGGTATACATGCATATTTATTAGTTTTAGACAAGAATAACATATACATGAAGCAAAACATGCACAAAGATAGGAAAACAAGTTTAAATGAAAGAATCATCAAAAACTAGGTTATACATGTACATGTAATGAGTACAAATGAGCAATGAGACACAAACATATAATAATCATGTATAGCTCACTACTTGTACAAGTATATATGCACGTTTTTAATGAAGACTACATCTAAACAAGTATTCACCACAAGAAGCACAAAACCAAAACATGCTAAGAGACATTTATATCAAAGCATGTAAAATAAAATAGGAGTGAAGAGATAGTTACCAAACCATATGCACTATTCTCTTAGTCTCAAAACATAGTGGTCCTCCCACCAAACTTCCTCGATAGTGATGCATCAATTTAGTGTGTCCATCTAGCTCATCATGCATCCACCACCAAGGCACCAACCCTCTCACGTCATGTGAGAGTCCAGACCTACATTAAACACAAGTGGTGGGAATTTTGGTACCCATTTTCTTTTGGGTCCATAGGGGTTAGCATCAAAGGGAACCCAAACATTTTTATTATTTGCAAAATTTATAGAATTTAATCTATCAAAGCAAAATCTAACAAGAAGGCCGTTGCGGCCACAATGTATACATTTGTACACTTTAGCATGCATATGAGAATGAGTGTGATCATGATGTGCAAAGTGTGCATATGTATGCCGTGGGTTATATGCATGAACATGTGGAGCGTGTTTCTTTTGAAACAAGGTTTTCAATTTATTATGATTAAATGCACAATTGCTCAAAGTTGAGCTCAAACAATTAATCTATTCTTCAAAACTTGAATCTCATTTTTATCAATAGTAGCATGAAACACATGGCAAGAATGAGAATCAACAACCCTTTTCTTTTTAGAAATGTTTTCTTTTTCTTTTAAAATAATTTTTCTTTTCAAAGATTTTTTTTCTTCCAAAGCAATCTCCTTTTCTTTTTCCACCAAATTGATTTTATTTTTCAAATAATTATTTCCTTCACAAAGATCATTTAATTTTGAAGATAAGAAAATATTCTCCTTTTCAAAAATTCATTTTCATTTGAAACACATGCAAATTTATTTTTAAAAGAGTCATTTTCTTTTAATAATGAAGTGTTTTCCTTTTTCAATTTATTGTTTTCTATTTTCAAAGAATCATATTTTTCAAGAAGCTTTTGATAAAAAGATGCAAATTCATCATAAGACATGTCAATATCTTCTTCTAGCTCGGATTCAGATTTACCTCAAGGGGGTTATCCCCTTGGACCATGTAGCATAGGCTGGAAGCTTCACTTCCATCATTCGAGTCGCTCCCCGCATAGTATTGGTTTTGTTCACCAAGGGAGACTAGAGTGTTCCATATTACAAAAGCCAAATCAAAGTTAGCAACCCTGCATAAATAATCATCATTTAGGGTACTCTTTAATGCATGAATGTCTTTTACGTTAGCCTCAAGGTTTTTGCCATTTAAACAATATGAATCTCTAATAGTGGCAAAATAAACGTACCTAGGGCTTTGAGATACATTGACATCTTAACCTTCCAAATTTGGATGTTAAGAATATCAAACATGGGAGGTGTCATGAAATCCATGTGTGTATAAACAAATATTATGATTAGCTAAAATGAGGATCTCTAACTCAAGGTTGTTAGACCCAAATCAAGCGCACCAAGCTCTGATACCAATTGAAGATCACCTAGAGAGGGTGAATAGGTGACTAGCTAATCTAATGATGAATAATGCGGAATTAAAAACTATTTATGGAAACTAAAAACTATTAAGCTAAACACACCAAGTATAACACAAGAATGTAGCCGAATTCCCGGTGAAGGGCTCTGAACTATCTCCTCAAGATTTCTATAGATAAGAGTTGAGGTGCCACTATGACTCTCTTGGTTGAATACAAGTGTGAGCAAACAATCCCAAGCATATATCAATTTAAGCACAAGATATATTAAGCATATAAATAGATAAGTAATGTAAGCATGCAAGATATAAACACAATTGAGAAATAGAGAGAGCAATCGCAAACACGGGAGATTTGTTTCGAGGTTCGAGCACCCTTGCTCTACATCTCCGCCTTCAACACTATGAAGGATTTTCACTAAAAACGATCCCACCGAAATACTCGGTGTCGCAACACCTACAACTAGTTCACACTAGAACTCCTTGGACTCACTAGTCCCTCTCTTGTTCTCGCAAGAACAACACACACAAGCACACTAACTTGCCGAGGCCGCACCTTTACACCGAGCTCCCACAAGTACTCGAAACAACACGAACCTGCAAGTTCACCTCCTCAAATACAAAGTAGAACACTTGGTGATCTCTACACTTGGATCACCTAAAAACATTCTCATAAAAAATCTCCCTAGAGGATTGATATAGTAATGGATAGCTCAAGTATGTATGAGAAAATTAGGATAGAGATGTGGTGAAAAACTCAAGAAATCTCTTTTGAAAACACTCTTGATAAACTCTCCTTTTGATATGGAAAATTTAGCTCTAAAACAAGTGGAGATAAACATTTAGAGAGGTAGGAAAAAATTAGCTCAAAAACTTTCTTAAAATCTTGTTAAAAACAGTTCAAGGGAACCCTAATTTATAGGCTCATAAAATATGGCCGTTGGAGGTCAAATCAGTAGCTGACGCTGCTGTCGGTCGACCGCCGGTCGATTGGCTCCGACCATTGTGCCACCGGTCGACCGCCCGGTCGATCGAGGTCAGATCTAGAGAGCAGAGCTCTCTGGATGGTTGACCGCCCGGTCGATCGGCCCTCCAGCCAAATGCCTGTGTATGTTTGTGCACATCGGTCGACCATTTTCAGGGATTAAAACTTGGTCTTTTTACCTTCAATAAAATCCCATAAAATCACTAAAAATCTACAAAAATAAGTTCATTGAAATACTTTGAAGTACAAATATGTGTGATAAAAAATCATCACATAGTACAAACGTTTGAACCATTTTTGTAATATAGAAATTTTAGCTTTAAACAAAAATCGTATTTTTCAAAAACAATCTCCAAATTGAAAAAACGATTTTTTCAAAACTTCCTCAAATATAGAAATAAGATATTTTAAATACTTTTAAAGATTAGTGTGTATGGATATAATCCACTACATATATGAGATGAAATATCTATGTTTTTGACAATAAGCTCTAAAATAAGTTTTGATAAATCCAAAACGATATTTTTCTAAACACAAAACTATCTTATGAAAACACATATAAAATTTGTGTGTGTGTATATGAACTTAAGAAATCTACCAACTAATCTATCATTTATATTTTATTTAAAATAAAATCTTGACATTTACAAAACCCGACACAAGTCTTCTTGAAAATCTTCTTCTCCTTCTTGACTTGGTCCAACCTTGATCCAATGAGCTAGACTCCTCTTGAGTACTTGATGCAATATTAATGCGCGAGCTCTTGAATCAACACGTGCTAGCTCCAAAACTTGACTTTGAATCCTTTGTTGAAGCTAAACACCAACTAAGATCTTGATCAAATATCTGAGACTAAATAAACACAAGATCATTAGTACTATAACTACATGAGTTAATCATCATCAAAACTAGAGCGATGGGCCTTTGGGCCAACAAGAGGGTGGTTTTGTCAAAATCGGGTACCCAAATTTGGAATCCAAGAAGTACAACCGACAGGGAAAAAAGCGGGGAGCGTGCAGCAGGCGGCGCCGTGCGCGCGGCACCTGGATCGCGGCAAAAATGCCACAAAATGGCTAGATCATGGAGCCGCGCGTCGTGATTTGACGCGTGGCTCCGTACGTGCTCCCTGGTGCCCCCTTTCGCCTATATATACCCTGGGATTTCTAGAGCTGAAGGGAGAGGAGTTTTTAGGAGAGTTTTAGGGTTGTTGCAGTTTTTTGGGTAGTTTAGGTTAGTTGTTCTTCTTTTATCTATTTGTATTTTCCATTTCTTATAAATCTTGTAATAGGAAAGAGAGTGGAATATGGGTGGAAAGCAAGAGTTCTTATAATAGAAGGTGACAATCTATGAAAGTTCTCTCTTTATCTCTCCTTGTTTTTCTCTCTCTATCTCTTTTTACATGCTTAGCTAATCTTCTCTTATGGAAACTAACTACTAGCCACTAACTTTCTAACTTCTTACTTGATAATCCACATGAATCTAATAGCCTCTACTTGGTCTTGCTCTTGCAAGAGCCATTGATGGCTCATGATGATGGATTCTAACACTTTAACATCCTAACTCTCTAACAAGCTAACATTACTTTATTCCATACTTTATCTTGTTTAGTTTTGATGGTTTAAGTGTAGCTTGCACTTGTTTGTTGAGTTTAGATGTGATGAGTTATCTTATGAGTTATGCTTTGAAACGCTCTTGAACCAAGAACTAGTGATGGCCAAGAATACATGTGAGGCAACTATCACTAAGAGGTTAGCATGATTAGTGGAGCCATTAGTAGTTAGTAGCCATGGGTTTTTTTCCTTTTTACTTTGTTTTAACAATATATCAAAAATCACAAAAACCATCTTTTCTATGTTTCCCACTTCTTTGTTTTCACCGTACTCTTCTCTTTTCATTCTTTGTTTTTGATTCTTTAAAATGTTGTAGAAACTTTAACACACACGTGAATAGAATGGTAAAGCTTCTATCGCTTACCATCCCTGTGGATTCGACCGTTTAGCCTCTATGCTATAGCAGAAGTATCGAGGAAGCCAAAATACGCACTTTTAACTCGTGATTTCAAAACATACACTTTTCGTGCACGATTTTCCCTTGATCAAATGCCTAACTTTAAAAGTAATAAGATCAATCTGTTATTATATCATATGTCAGGTCAAGTATTATCGTATCATATATGTATCAGGTGTCTATCATGGCAGGTAGACATATAACAAGGTAGCACACTTCAAACATGGTGTATCATATCAGTCAGTTTTTATTAATTATGTTAGCAAGCACTAATTGACACATGTAATAGGCACATGCCATACTACGCCTATTACACATGTCAATCAACGTCCCATGTTATTAAAACTAATTGGTTGGAGACAATGTTTGTGTTTTAAGTGGGTCCCATACATACCATGGACCACGGCCCAGACTCTTGGTGCTGAACAAGGCCCTACTGCTAGATAGTTAGGTAACATGTATGATAGGTCAGGTAACAAATATAACATATATAACAAGAACAAGAACAGGACGGGGTGTCAGTCACCCTATAGGAACCCTGCAGTGGAACCCTCTTTCGGCTGCGCAACCTATATCCTACATCCACCCAAACTACAAACGTTATCTCCTCTATCAATTTTTTCAATCCCGGTGTAAATTATTTAATGATCATGTTATTTATGTTATCAAGATTTATTTATATACATGTTACCTAGATCACTGAGATAACTCAATGATAGTCACAGTAACAACATCAGTGTGATCAGGATACATAATGTCAGTGAACAGGATAAGCAGGATGATGTTGTTACCGTATAACGATATTCTCCAGTGACTTTAGTATATTAGATAATGTCATGTATAATCAGTCAAGTTTTTCAAGTGGTATTATGATGTCCAAGACCAACGATAATATGCATAATTCATTTTAAGAAAAATAAAAATATTCACAAGGCAATTCATTTTGTGTAGACCTGAACAATCGTTAACAGGTGTGAATTATCATGAACAATAATTTAAACATAAAATAACGTTTATTTAAACAAGATTAAAAACGCTTACTAGGATATGAAAAATTTAAAAATATAACATATCAGTAGTTTTCACTTTTTATAGTTATGTTTAGCTATTTTTGTAAAAAGTATCAATTCTAATAATTATGATTATTTCTGAATTTTTTTTATGTACTTTTCTGGAACATGTAAAATAACTATAAAAAAAAACAAATAAACATGGCAACCCAATCTACCTTATTAAAAATTGTCTTATAATAAGTTGTCAACTTTTAAATGTATTTGTCTGCTAGAAGATCAGTAAATCAACTAACGATAAATCATGATTTAGATAAATCTTAAAATGTATAATTTTATAACAGTAAAGCATATTTGTTTAAGCGAGTCAAGATAATCGTTATAAATAAATAAAATAGGTTCATAAGTATAATACATTTACAATACATGCTAGAAAGCTAAATTTAGCCATCTATAAGCTAATCATTAAATAAAAAAATTATTGAATAATTTAAGATGATGAAAAGTACTCACGACAGAACTGGATGATAGTAAAATGCATGGTAAAACAAATGAATAAAGTAAACACTCATTGAATATGTCACGGATACATAGATTTTCTCTCCACGGTTCCAATGCCTCTAGAATCACTCGAATCGGAGTCTGAATGGCCGAGGAATCGCCTCAAAACCAAACACAAATGCAAACGGGTCTGGACCGTACTAACGGGTCAGATCTGACCCAATAACCTAAGTCCAAAGGTTTAAGTGGTTGGATTTGTGAGTCGGGTCGGGTCTCTATTGGGTTCGGGTTGTTGGTGCTGTGTTGGTTGGGATCCAACATGAAAAAAAGGAAACATAAAGAGAAGGAGGAGGAAACCGTCGGGGGGGGGGCGACATATCAACGCCGCTGGGACACTGGCCAACAGTCCTAGCCAATCGGTGGCTGTGACAATCACAGATGACAGTATAGAGAGAGAAGTAAATAGATGGAGAAGGTGTGTGCGGGTGTTGCTCGGAGGAATGGTGAAGGTGATGATGGTGATGGGTTGGGTGGTTTGCAGTTGAGGAGCTCCGACGAAGGCGACAGAAGGGGTGGTATGGACCGGAGCACGGCCACAATGGGGCTCGATGGGAGGGAGGAAAAGCTCACGGTGGGCTCGATTGGCGTAGCCGTGGTGGCAAGCCGGGGATGACAGATCTCAACGCGCTCGCGAGGAAGAATGAGAGCGCGTGGGCTATCAGAGGAAGGGGAGCATGGCTCGATGGTGGCGCGACATCGGGTGATGGTGATGGCCGGCCATGGCTGCAGGAGAGCACACACGCGGGTGATGTTGGGGTTGAGTGCGATTGGAGATGATGAAGTGAGAGACAATGAGAGATCCAGGTAGAGAGAAAGAGTGGGAGAAGGAGGTGGCTGCTGCATGTGATTAGGGTTACGATTTTGGTTAATATGGGGGGAAAAGAGATGAGAAGATGCAGTTATATGGAGAGTGAGAGAGTGAACGGGATTGAGAATTGATCATGGCCTGGGCTTGATAGGAATTAAATGAAATTTAGAAACAAGTGGGATTGGGTATTCGACTCATGTGGGCTTGGGATAAAAGGAAGAATAAAGAAAAAGAATGAAGAGAAGAGAAAAGGAAATGGGTTTTGATTGGACAGGGCTAGGCCTGGACTGATTTGGTATAGGCTTTTGAAATTAAGGGAAAATGGGAAATAGAAGGGAAGTGAAGTGGGCTTGGTTGATGGGCTCAATCAAAGGGAAAAAATGAAAAGAATAAAAGGAAGAAACATTAATATCACTATTTGATACAAAATACATAGTAATAATAGTTAAGGACAATAAAAATCTAAATTAATAATGGTTAATAAGTATTAAAATACATTTATTATATATATATATATATATATATATATATATATATATATATATATATATATATATATATATATATATATATATATATATATATATATATATATATATATATATATATATGGGTCAAGTGCTCCTAGTAGGTCTCCTTAGATTGTAATCTACGGAGACGGCTTAAAACTCTAACATCCCAATTTTTTTTCATGATCCGACCACACATTATTATATTCATGTTATAAGATGTATGCATATAAAAAATCACGCGATTTGAAGTTCTTTTACTCATTGATCTAATCGTTCCATTTTGTTCTACTGTTTAAAAACCGTTAATGTGTGAAACCAAAAAAAATAGAGTAAACAAACTTCAAATCACGTGATTTTTTGTATGCATACATCTTATAATATGAATATGATAATGTGCGGTCGGATCGTAAAAAACAGTTCGGGATGTTAGAGTTTTAAGCCGTCTCCTTATATTACAGTCTAAGGAGACCTACTAGGAACACTTTTCCCTACACACACACATAAAATAAATAAATCAATAATCATAATGATAGGTAAATCCAAATAAATTTTTAAAATTTTAATATAGTATTATCAACTAGGGATATTACATTCTACCTACCTTAACAAAAATTTGTCCTCGAAATTTTAATAAAGCAGGGGAATGAATAGAAAGTAGATCAAGGTCAAGAGGATAGATATCAAGAAAGTTGAGAAATCAAGAGAAATAACTGATATTGATCATTGATGCTGTCTTCTCGCTCCCACGTCGCTTCTCTGTGCATCATGAATTCACCACACTTTCGCTGCATGCATTGATCTCAGTCGTCGATTCGAGTATGATGGCTGGTCCCAAAAGCCAGAATCAGGGACTGAGATGAAAGATAGGAATTAACAGAAAAAATACAGATCGCTCTGGAAGGAATGTTGGAATCAGGGACATCAAGAGATTCAAGAGATGGATATTGAAAGGAAGAATGATTATTTCTCAAGTGGACTCATTATCATTGTGTAAGTAATATATATTTATTGCAGTGTAAATATAATTTGTCTAAAGTCACAAGTAAGAGCTAGATCCTCTTTGGGTCGAAAATTGAACATCACAAGTCAAACCTAGCTCAAATATGATATCAAGAAAACCTATAACTTGGTCAAATCTAGCTATTTACCAATCATTTATGGGTAACCTGGCTCTGATATCAAGAAAATCCTATCACTCTCCGCTTCTCAAAATACACTAGATGGAGACTCGACGAAAGTCGGCGACGTATATACGCGAGAAAAATACCCCACATGTACATGCTAAGCCTAAAGTGACCTAAACAAGTTATATAAATAAAAAATAAAGACAATAAAGTACTGCAATAATACATATAATGTTTGCACACATGAAAATATCATTTTATGAATAAGTTAAATAGAGCAATATGGAGTTCAAGCAATAGAGAATCAAATGAAGTCAATAGAATGAAAAGAAAACATAAACTGTACCAAAGAATCTGGTGATCAAGCAAAAGAGACTCCGTACTCCTCATATGCACATGATCTCCTCAGATACCTGCTTAGTAAAAGAAATACCCATATACTGGATGTTGTTTTCCATTAATTTTTGCAAAGGGAAAAACTCACAAAAGAGATCGAGGAGGTAAATTACTAGTAATTTGAAAAGAAAATTACAGGTAGATCTCCTCTGAGATTTCTGGGAAAATGTGCCGGTAGGAATCTGATCAGCGCGCGATCACTTTATCCCTTTGACGATGCGATCGATCAGACAATCGGACTGCCGCCTGATGGGATTCCCTTCTCGCCTGGTTCGGGGAATCGGAGAACAGAAGGTCGGTAGAGCCCTCTTGTTATTTCTCGAGCTGCCTCCGCTTGGGAATTCCTTCTTGCCTGGTTCCGAAAATTCCTTGAGAGGGAGGAAGATCTTAGGGTATTAGCACCCTGATTAGAGAAGTAATTCTCTGAATTCTTGGAAGTAAGAGAGTAGATCCCTGTTCTTAGCCGTCTCTCCTCTCTTTTTTCGAGCCTCTCCTCCTTTTTAGCTCTCGCCCCTGGTAGGCTATTTATAAGGAGGAGCAGGGGTATAATTGCCCTAAAAATCTGAAAACAGATTCAGTCAATCTGTCTTACATCTGGAAAGTAGCCTCGCTGCGAGGCTAGAGACAGCTTTTGTGAAGCTAGGAATAGCAAGTAGTGCTGATCTCTTGATCCGCTCTGCTAAATGAGGGATGCGCCCTTGATTCTTTCCAAATAACTTAAAGATTTCTCCTGATCTTCTCACTTGATTGGGAGAGTTAAAAGATCATGGCAAACAACTGCCAAATTTGATCTCAATTAGATTTGATCTTAATTAGATTTGATCTTATCTAGAGATTTGATTGGTCAAAGGTGACCATAAAAGATCCGCAGCGGAGTCGTTGCGTTGAGCTCATGGCGGAGCTGGGAGAAGCACCTGTCGAATTTAAAAGAAAGCTCCTTAGCGGAGCTGGATAACTTTGTGGCGAAGCTACCAATTACCCTTTTGCGCAGCTGCATGGGGCGTCGAGCGAAGCTAACTCTCTGCGGAATTAACTGAACATTTCTGTGCGAAGTTGTAAGTTAGCTCGCAGCGAGACTGTGAAGGTGCTTCCTGCGATGCTAAGCAACTTTGGCTTCTTATGCGAGACTTATCTCGTGGGCTTGTGCGAGACTAAGTGTTGAGCTAACTTAGTATCTCTGGACCTGCTTGGGCATTCTCACGAGCTTTTCTTGGCTTACTGTCTGCTTTACTGGATCAGTAGAGTCCAAGTTGTTAATACGCCTTCTTTGAGATGGACGAAGAACTGGTCGTCGGCTTGTCTGCCACTTGTCTTTTGTAGATGTCAATAAGCTAGACATTGTCCAGGCCAGTTAGGAATCTTGTCTTTTTTAGAGTGTCAACAAGATCCCCTTTAAAGTTTTCGTAAGTCTGCAATGGAATGGTTCAACTCCGAAATACTTTGAACTCTTTGATTGATGGTATATGAAATGCGAACGTCGCCATAGTGGTTGAGTTCAGATCCGCTTTCAATCCTACTTTCAGATTGGAATAAGTTCACTGAGGAATCGCGTAGATTCCCGATTCTGGGTAGCTTCACGTCTGGATAGCTTCGTGTTAACTCAGTGTTCAGAACGATGTTCCTTTCCTGAGGCTAACTGCTTTTTGGCTAGTTACGAGAGGGATTGCTCCCCTTTTCGAGGTTAAAATAAACTCTCTTGCTTTTAAGGAGGGAGATTGTTCCTTTCCTCGAGGCTAAGCATTTAAATGCTTTAACTTCACCCGCGCTTCTAGGCTTGAAGCGGCAGCTGCGTGGTCAGGCCATGAGGCCTATAAATAGGACACTTGAAGTCCTATTCAGAGAAACATACTTTTCTCTTTCTGAAAAGTGTGTCCATGACATCCCCGCATTGCCTAGGAAAGGAGACTCAGATCTCTGAAATAGTGGGGGCGCCCCCTCTGGTCACTAACCGGCCAGGAGCTGGTAAGTCTCGGTCATCCGAAGACTTTCAAGGGTTTCATCTCCCTTAGCTTTATCAGCTATCTTAGGGATTAAATTCCCTAGATCTTTGCATTTGGCTGACTTTCAAAAAAGGGTTTCGACCCTATTTTCCAGCTTCTCGGCGAAGCTATTATTTTCGCTTGATCAGGAAAAGACATTTCATGCAGAGTTCCTATCTTGATCTATTGAATCTATCTGTTAAATCCGTCACATAAGCAAGAATTGGGACTTAGTCTCTTCGAGGTTGAGCCAGTCTTGCCATATAGGTGGGGCTAAGACTGTGTCCCTCTGGACCAGTCTGGCTTAACCATATAGGCTACGCTAGGACTTGGTCCTTTTTGAGGCTTCTTCAGCCTAACTGCATTAGGCGGAGCTAAGACTTGGCTTATGCTGAGCTAGTCCATCATCACTGTGCAAGCGAGGCTATCCTCTGCTTAACTGAAGCACCACTGGATCGGATATGAATTGCTTCGCTCAAAGAATTTGACTTAGCATTTCATCTTTGCAGTTTCTCTTTAATTTAATGCTAACCTGTTTCCAATTTGCGTTGCAGTGAACTGTGCCCGCCAGTCTTTTGTCTTGATGAAAGAGACTAGAAACTTGCCTCTTGATCTTCCAGTTGAAACTTTAATCCTAAGCAGGAGGAATATACTGGAGCAACTGATGTGTGTTCCAAGAAGAGCTTGGCAGTTGCTTATCCAAGATGATCCACTTCTGGAAGGGGTTGGTAGTCGCTTATCCGAGATGATCCACTTTGGGAAAGCGGGCGTCACCTGTAAAGTCTCGAATCCTTCCTTTGCCAATTTTAATTAAAAAAAATCCGGTTTTCTGGTGGCAACCAGTCCTTTGCCAATTTTCATCAAAGAAGATCCAGCTTCTTGATGACAAAATCTGCCATTAAGCGAAGGATTACGGCCTTGTGCAGGAGGAAGGCCTTTCGTGTCCAGTTGGTTTGGCTTATCACCTTGGAAGTAGATAGGATAACTTGTATACCTTTGGAGCAATGATTCGGTTGTACGAAAGACCACCTTGATGTAGTGTCAATGTATCTTCCCTTTTGAATCAATAAAAATGTTTATTTTCTACTTATCTGCTTTGTTTCCTTCCTTTTTGATTCGAGAACACCTGAAGTGGACTAACTTAGGTAAGTCTTTTCCTTAGGAGGAAATGAAAACTCTTAGCCGAGCTAAGCTTCCAGCGAAGCTGAAGACAAATTTCCAACTAAGTCAGGAGCAAGTTTCTGGCGAAGCTAGCACGGAATTTCCGCGAAGGTAGAGATGTGCTTTTAGCGGAGCTAAGGCACGTTTCTCAGCGAAGTTACTCAAGCGTCGCGCGAAGTCAACGCTGAACTCATGGCGGAGTTAGCCCTTAGTGGGGCTGAAGTAACGCTTCTTGGGAAGGCGCTTTAGGCATCGTTTCAAATTAATTTGAAACGACCGCCTGCGCTTCTCTCAAGGAGGCAAAATTTAGGCAATCATCAGCCTATAAAAGCCCTATTGGGTTGACAGAGAAAGAATTACTTCTCTTTGAATTTTCAGAGAACACAAATCTCTTCTTCTTCTTTCTTCTTAGTTTGATATTTTAAGAACTTTTCAGTTCTTCCATGGCTCCAAAAAGACGAGCAGGCAAAGAGGCAGCGACTTCTGCGACGGAGGGGCCTCTTCCTCCTCCGATCATTGAATGCCCTATTGCGGGTAGGGATCTTTCCCTCTTACTTAGAGATTTTTTTATCTCTTTTTGAAGCCAATTTTTGGCTATTTCATGACGAATCTAGAACGATTCATTATGATCCAGTGATCTCAGGGAGTTCAACTTGAAAAGTCACCTAGAGGGGGGGGGTGAATAGGTGACAATGCTAATCAAGGGGCAAATTAAAAATTTAAAGCTACAACAATCACAAGATGAATGCAAGCAAGTAAGTATGACAATGAATATGATGAGCAAGTAATAAGTGCAAGCAAAATAGAGTAAGGATTGCAAGAATGTAAACCAATCGCAAACACAAGGATATGTTATCGAGGTTCGAGCACCCAGCTCTACTCCCCGCCTTCCCCAGAAGGATTCTAGCTACTTCCACTATCACAAAGAACAATTACAATGGAGTACCCAACTCCTACAATCTCAAGAACAAGTAATTTCCTTGGTAGTCAAAAGACCACAAACTCTCTCTTTCAAAAATCTCTTCCCTTACAAAGGTCCTTAGAGAATAATGAGTAGAATTGAAGCTCTTTTGTGTAAGGAAAAGAAATTGAAATCAGAGAAAAACTTTTGAAAACCCTTCAGAAAATTGAGAGAATTTAGCACTAAAACCAGAACTTTGAAAGCCTTAAACTTTTGAATTTTTAGCAATAATAGTTGTTCTAACCAATCTCTCCCCAAACACCCCTATTTATAGGAGAGGGCTAGGGTTTAGGGATAAAACATATTTACTGAAGTTTAGGAGGTAATTAGATCAAAATATATCCTTAAACGAATTTTTAAATACAAAAGACAAAAATAAACAGCTCTTAAAAATCTGCCCGTTACTGTTCAAACGGTCGGATCGGTCGACCGGGCCGGTCGACCGGCAGTATAAAAATTTGACCGTTATAGTCTGGCGGTCGACCGACCGGTCGACCGATAAAACCTGTGAGCAAAAAATAATAGTCCGGTCGACCGCCCCGGTCGACCGACAGACGTGCACACGGATACGTGCATCTGCCAGGACTTCGGTCGACTGGTCCGGTCGACCGGACCAGACTGACACAGACTCGGTCGACCGACCCGGTCGACCGGATCAGGTCAAAAAGTCAATTTTAAAAAGAAAACAAAGAGGATTTTGATTTTAACAAAAATACTTTTGAACAGGGATTAGTATAAAACACAAATATATATCTGTAGGCAAAATCTTGTATGCAAAATATTTTTGTATAATTTATAAGAAATTATTTTGGAATGAGCATGTGCGCAAAAACGTGTGTGATAGAGCTTCAAACCTATCCACTATTCTTTAACAAACTATAAACTGAAAAACAAATTACATGAAGACTTCTTGTGCTATCTTCAAGTCTTTGAGCCATCCAATGCCTTGCTAGTGCCTTCTCTTCTATGATCCTTCCTTACTTTGTGGAACTTAGAAGTTCTTGCAATAGCTAAGCGAATGGTCTCTAAACATGGTACAAACCTGAAACTTATCTTAACAAACTTGTTAGTACCAAATAGCTCATATTTGGTTTGTCATCATCAAAACATAAAACAATTGGAGAGTGTAACCTCTTGGGCCAACAATCTCCCCCTTTTTGATGATGACAAAACAAATAGGCTATTAACAAAAATATAGGGTAGGAGAAAACTCCCCCTCAAATTATGCTATACATAAAACACAAGAATATGCTCTAGAAACTAATAATTGAAATGATGCACCAATTATTGAAACCAATTAAAACACAAAAATTTCTCTTGATACCAAAATACCAAAAACAACTAAAACACAAGAATTTATTTAAAACACAAAAACTCATAAAAACAAAACATATAAATTCATATGGAACCAAGACCAAATGAACTTATTTTTGTCCATGTTAAACTTATTCTCCCCCTTTTTGTCATACATCAAAAAGGGTTATGAAAAACATGTTTATTCAATAATACAAACATTAAGTTCTCCACAAATAAACGAAAATCTAGCAAAATCAAGAGGTTTAGTGAAAATATCGGCTAGTTGTAAATCCGTGGAAACATAATCAATATCTATATCACCTTTCTCAAAATGATCTCTAAGAAAGTGATATCTAATCTCAATGTGCTTGGTCTTACTATGTTGATTTGCATTTTTGGTCATGTGTATAGTACTAGTATTATCACAAAATATTTTTATATGATCAAAGTGCAAATCAAAATCAAGGAGAGTATGTTTCATCCAAAGGACTTGTGCACAACAAGCCCCCGCGGCAACATACTCCGCCTCGGCGGTTGAGAGAGCTACGGAATTTTGTTTCCTAGAGGACCATGAAACAAGACAATTACCAAGAAATTGACATGTCCCACTAGTACTCTTTCTATCTACTCTACAACCTGCATAGTCGGCATCCGAATAACTAGTCATTGAAAAATCTATAGTTTTCGGATACCAAAGACCCATTCCAATAGTGCCCTTAATATAACGAATAATGCGTTTTACCGCAATAAGATGAGACTCTTTAGGACACGATTGAAATCTAGCGCAAAGACACACACTAAACATGATATCCGGCCTACTTGCCGTTAAATATAAAAGACTTCCTATCATGCTTCTATATAATTTAATATCAACATTTTTACCTTGTTCGTCCTTATTAAGCTTGGTTGTAGTTGCCATTGGAGTGTTGCAAGCCTTTGATCCTTCAAGCCCAAACTTCTTTACTAGCTCCTTTGCATACTTGGCTTGGTTAATGAAGGTTCCGTCTTGCAATTGCTTGATTTGGAGTCCAAGGAAGAAATTGAGCTCACCCATTGAAGACATTTCAAATTCAAGTTGCATGACTTTCTCAAAATCCTTGCACAAAAGCTCATTAGTAGATCCAAAAATTATATCATCAACATAAATTTGCACAATTAAAATATCATTATCAACATGCTTAGTAAAAAGAGTTGTGTCTACTTTACCTTTAATAAAACCATTCAAAAATGCACTTTTCACATCCATTTGAAAAAGTTTAAAATTTTTAAAACATGCAAAAGCTAGTGTCATCCGTATGGCTTCAAGCCGTGCTACGGGTGCAAAGGTCTCCTCAAAGTCAATTCCCTCAACTTGAGTGTAACCTTGGGCCACTAACCTAGCTTTATTCCTAATGACATTTCCGGACTCATCCATCTTGTTTCTAAAGATCCACTTAGTACCAATTATTGGTCTATCGTGGGGCTTAGGAACAAGGTGCCAAACTTGGTTGCGCTCAAATTGATTGAGTTCCTTTTGCATGGCAAGCAACCAATATGGGTCCGTCTCGGCTTCGAGAATGCCTTTGGGTTCAAAATGAGAAATAAAAGCAAAGTTACCACATATGTCATGGAGTTTGGAGCGCGTTGTGACTCCTTTAGATGCATCACCCAAGATGAGCTCCTTAGGATGATTTGTAGCGTATCTCCAAGCTTTAGGAAGCGGTTGAGTGCTTTCCTCCTTATCCTCTTGAACTTCACCAATAGGGTCTAGATTTTCTTCTTGAGCGGGTGAGTCCTTCAAGGATAGTCTCTCCATGTCTTCACCTAATGGTTCAATCTCTACAACATTCTCAACAACCACATTAGATTTTTCAAATTTAACATGCATGGATTCTTCAATGGTTTGAGAAGATCTAATGAAAACTCTATATGCTTTGCTAGTAGAGGAATATCCAACAAAGATAGCCTCATAAGCCTTAGCATCAAATTTACCCAAATTATCCTTAGTATTCAAAACAAAACACTTGCATCCAAAAACTTTAAAATATGCAACATTTGGTTTTCTAGAATGATACATTTCAAAAGAAGTTTTTGAAGAATTTTTACATAAATAAATACGATTCGATATATAGCATGCGGTGTTTACGGCCTCGGCCCATAAATATTGAGGGAGGTCATATTCACTTATCATTGTCCTAGCCATCTCTTGAAGTGTTCTATTTTTCCTTTCTACAACTCCATTTTGTTGTGGAGTTCTAGGACAAGACGTTTCATGCTTAATTCCCTTTTCATCACAATAAGTCATGAAGAGTTGGTTAATAAACTCACCACCTCTATCACTCCTTATTCTCAAAATCAGAAAACCCTTTTCTTTTTCAACTCTTTTTCGAAAAATTTTAAAATGAGAAAAGGTTTGATCTTTATTTTGTAAAAAGAAAACCCAAGTAAAACGGGAGAAATCATCAACCAAAACAAATGCAAATCTACTTCCATTTAAACTCTTAGTTTTAGTTGGTCCAAAAAGATCCATATGAATTAATTCTAAAGGCCTAGTTGACATGATATCCTTGATTGGTTTAAAGGAAGACTTGGTTTGTTTCCCAAGTTGGCACGCACCACAAATGCGGTCTTTCTCAAAATCCAAGCAAGGTATACCCTTCACCAATTCCTTTGAATTAATCCTAGAGATATGGTCAAAAGATGCATGTCCTAATCTTCTATGCCAAAGCCAAGAATTTTCATCAAAAGCATTTAAGCATTTAGTAGAACAATCTAAATTAAGCATGTCAATAATATAAACATTATTATCACGAAAACCGGTAAGAATACAAACATCGGATTTAACATTAAAAATCTTGCATGAGGAATCATCAAAAATAACTTTAAGTCCACGATCACAAAGTTGGCTAATGCTAAGCAAATTATGTTTTAAACCATCTACTAAAACAACATTCTCTATAATAGGAGATGAACCAATTTGAATATTACCAATACCGATGATGGTGCCTTTGGAATCATCCCCGAAGGTGACGGAGCCACCTTCCATGTACCTTGATAGGGTTGTGAAGTTGTTGATATCCCACGTCATGTGTCTCGAACAACCACTATCAAGGTACCATCGCTCCCTACGTCTTGGAGCCTTGGTGTGTATCTACATCAAACATTTTAGGACTTGATTTTGGTACCCACATTTTCTTGGGTCCATGAGGGTTAGAACCATTAACCCAAACAAGATTATTTGAACTATGCAATTTATCATAACAAAATTTAGCTAAATGTCCATTTTTGCCACAATAAGTACATCTATACACTCTACCATATCTAAAAGCATAGTGAGTGTGTGATTTGTGAGCATGGGCATTGTGAGCATGAAAAGATTTAGCATGAGAAGTATTATTTGAAGTGTGAGCATGTGAAATTTTAGCATGAGAATCTTTAACATGAGAAGTGTGCTTTTTGGAAAACTTTTCTTCAAGCTTCTTGGTGTTAAAAGCACAATCTTTCAAAATCTTTTCAAAATCAACCATTTTGGTTTTTAAGGAAGAAATTTCTTTATTATCAACAATAGGGGTTTTACCCTTACAAGAAATCTTATAAGCGTCAAATTCATTTTGAATAGAAACAAGATTGGAAGAAAGATCATCTTTTTCTTTTGAAACCAAAGCAAGTTGATTTTTAAGAAAAGCAACTTCTTTTTGTAATTTAAAGCATTCAAGTTTCTTATTATCATAAGTTTCAGAAAGTTCTACAAAGGCATGAACTAGAACTTCCTTACTTAGTTCATCATCTTCATCATCAAGGGATTGAGGGGTTACCTTAGGTGTGTTTGCCATGAAACACATATTAGCTTGATCCACCTCCTCTTCGGACTCGCTTTCCGAATCCCATGTTGCTTTGTAGGCTTTCTTCTCCTCTGGTTTCTTTGGCTTGAAGGAGGAAGTCATCTTCTTCTTGAACTCCGGACAATCCGCCATGATATGTCCGGGTTTGCGGCAATTGTAGCATATGATCTTCCGCTCCTCTTTGCCTTCGAATCTTTTTCGGAAATTGAACTTGTTCTTTCGGTACAACCTCTTGACATTCCGCACAAGTAGAGTTAGCTCCTCATCTTCTTCTTCGTCTTCATCATCGTCATCATTGGTGGATGAAGTCTTGAAGGCAATGGATTTCTTCTTTGAAGTAGTTGCCTCATCTCTTGCTTTCTTCTCCATCTCATGGGTCTTTAGGTTCCCAATGAGACTAATGATGTCCATCTCGTCCTTGTCGTTCAACTCCTTTAAGGTGGTGGCCTTGATCTCCCAAGATGGTGGAAGAGCCCGTATCACTTTGCGCACCTTTTGATCATTGGAGATGACGTCACCTAATGAAGAAAGACCATTTGTAATTTTAGTGAAACGAGTAATCATACAATCAATGGATTCATCATCAAGCATTTTAAATGATTCATATTGAGACCTCAAGAGACTATCTTAGCTCTCTTGACTTGTGAAGTCCCTTCATGTGTGACCAACAAGTGTTGCCAAATCTCATAGGCGGATTGGCAATGAATTACCCGTGTAAGGTCATCCTCATTCAAGGCGGTTAATAGGGAATTTTGGGCTTTGGAGTTAGCCTCATATTCTCTAAAGTTAAAGTCGGTCCAAGTGCTCTCATCACTATCGGGTGCTACATAGGGTTTGGTCAAAGACTTAGCCACTAAACTACCTAGTGATTGCAAAAGATAGTCATCCTAACCTTCCAAATAGGGAAGTTGAGTCCATAAAATTTAGGTGGGGTTTTAATGTTGTCGGCCATGTTTACTAGTGTATGAATGGATGAATGAAGGTGTTGATTAGCAATATTTTAAGGATCTCTCTATGGATGTTAACCCAAACCTAGAGTCCAAGCTCTGATACCAATTGAAAAGTCACCTAGAGGGGGGGTGAATAGGTGACAATGTTAATCAAGGGGCAAATTAAAAATTTAAAGCTACAACAATCACAAGATGAATGCAAGCAAGTAAGTATGACAATGAATATGATGAGCAAGTAATAAGTGCAAGCAAAATAGAGTAAGGATTGCAAGAATGTAAACCAATCGCAAACACAAGGATATGTTATCGAGGTTCGAGCACCCAGCTCTACTCCCCGCCTTCCCCAGAAGGATTCTTGCTACTTCCACTATCACAAAGAACAATTACAATGGAGTACCCAACTCCTACAATCTCAAGAACAAGTAATTTCCTTGGTAGTCAAAAGACCACAAACTCTCTCTTTCAAAAATCTCTTCCCTTACAAAGGTCCTTAGAGAATAATGAGTAGAATTGAAGCTCTTTTGTGTAAGGAAAAGAAATTGAAATCAGAGAAAAACTTTTGAAAACCCTTCAGAAAATTGAGAGAATTTAGCACTAAAACGAAGAACTTTGAAAGCCTTAAACTTTTGAATTTTTAGCAATAATAGTTGTTCTAACCAATCTCTCCCCAAACACCCCTATTTATAGGAGAGGGCTAGGGTTTAGGGATAAAACATATTTACTGAAGTTTAGGAGGTAATTAGATCAAAATATATCCTTAAACGATTTTTAAATACAAAAGACAAAAATAAACAGCTCTTAAAAATCTGCCCGTTACTGTTCAAACGGTCGGATCGGTCGACCGGGCCGGTCGACCGGCAGTATAAAAATTTGACCGTTATAGTCTGGCGGTCGACCGACCCGGTCGACCGATAAAACCTGTGAGCAAAAAATAATAGTCCGGTCGACCGCCCCGGTCGACCGACAGACGTGCACACGGATACGTTGCATCTGCCAGGACTTCGGTCGACTGGTCCGGTCGACCGGACCAGACTGACACAGACTCGGTCGACCGACCCGGTCGACTGGATCAGGTCAAAAAGTCAATTTTAAAAAGAAAACAAAGAGGATTTTGATTTTAACAAAAATACTTTTGAACAGGGATTAGTATAAAACACAAATATATATCTGTAGGCAAAATCTTGTATGCAAAATATTTTTGTATAATTTATAAGAAATTATTTTGGAATGAGCATGTGCGCAAAAACGTGTGTGATAGAGCTTCAAACCTATCCACTATTCTTTAACAAACTATAAACTGAAAAACAAATTACATGAAGACTTCTTGTGCTATCTTCAAGTCTTTGAGCCATCCAATGCCTTGCTAGTGCCTTCTCTTCTATGATCCTTCCTTGCTTTGTGGAACTTAGAAGTTCTTGCAATAGCTAAGCGAATGGTCTCTAAACATGGTACAAACCTGAAACTTATCTTAACAAACTTGTTAGTACCAAATAGCTCATATTTGGTTTGTCATCATCAAAACATAAAACAATTGGAGAGTGTAACCTCTTGGGCCAACACAACTCCCTTAATTTTCTTTGCCGAATTTTTAGGGGATTTAATTCCCCTTAATTTCTCAACTAGAAATTCAGGAGCCGAATGGTTTCTTTTCCGAGCTTCTGTGCGAAGCTAACCCTTAGGCGGTTCACATCCTGTCGAATAACAGGATGCTAAGCTAGCCTTTATAGCACAGCTGGAAGGACTTTAAAGCCCTTAGAATAACTTTAGATGTTAATGCCCTTATGGCGAAGTTAGCCCTTGAGGGCTTCTTCGCATTCTGTTCGGCGACAGAATACTAGGCGAAGCTTCCAGGGTGAACATAACACTTGGACATCTCCTGCATTTTGCCCTCGTGCAGAGTGCGGAGCTAAGCTGCAATTGCAAAACTGAGCTTCGGGGCGAAGCTAATGCTAGGCTAGCTTCGCTCGGAGGGTATGCCTCAGCAAAAATTATATTCTTGCTTTAGCTTTCTTTAGCCAATGAACTAATATGATTTCTTCTTGCTTTTACAGTGCACTATACTCAAGGTCCTCTGAACAGTCTCTCTGGAACAGCCAGGGGGCTGAACGGTAATGTTAGCCTTCAATTCTAAGGGCAGGCTTCATTATTTAGTGAGCGAAGTGCTCCCGGTCGAGATGCACTTATCTATGCCGGAGATCAGCGTACCATGAGGAGCATTTTAACCACTGCTCCCCTTGAAGATTCTGACCAAAAAGTCTATCGGAAGCCCGGCTTCATGTTCGGGGATGCAGCGCCGGATACCGATCATCAACTGCTAGCCGGAGAGGGGCAGTGAATTTTCAATCTGGATGGCAAGAAGTATTATCTCCCATATAGCAAGCGTCATTTTCCACTGTCTTTCTTCCAGTGCGTGATGAAGGCTCGGAAGATGCAGTGGCAAGTGACTCGGACTACTGACTCCGTTCACGTGGGGAAATTGATATCTCCGTCTCCCGGTTATACAAGGGCGGGTCCTCCTCGTTGTATATTGGTCTCCACCCTGGAAACGTTCTCCCGGACATTCCAGTGGGGGAAAATCCCACGGTTGCTCAGACTTTTGGGAATCAGTTCTTCAAAGCTTGTGGTAATTATCCATCCACTGATTTCAGGACCCTTGGGTGGATCCACCATCCCAAGGCATGGTGGAGAGACTTAACCTTATACGTCTTGGCCCGTTTTGAAGAAGACTTGGAGAGATTGGGACTCTATGAGGCCGTCAAGGCGACCTGTTACGGCATCCAGATGAGCGTAGCAAACTTCTACGCCATTTTGAGTTATACTGCCCAGCTACAGGGACTTTCTTCACCCCTATAGGTGAATTGGGCATGGCTTTGCACGAGATGTGGGATGTCTCTGCTCTGCCCTTGGAAGCCCTCCCATATGAAGAATATTTTCCGTCCGAGACGGAATTGGCACTTCTAGAGAAGCAGGAGCCCGCCTTATTCGAGACTTACCGGGAGTTGATGTGCCACCTTTATATTTGTTCAAGTATGCATGGGAGCCATAAGGGGGCTTCATGCAGCTCGAAGATCTGGGGGAATTATTTGTTCCCCAACCTGGAAGATGCTCCTGAGGCAGCTCACTGCGGGGTTGCAGATGAGGACATTTTCTGAAGGATGCAAGAACACTCCCAAGGGAAATGATTTTGGAAGAGGATGATGGACCTTACGAAAAAGGTATATTTCTCCAGAGTTTCCATCATCAGGCTCATCGACCGCTGTCTCGGAAGGCACTTTTGGCCGATTTTCTATCGGTCTGGCTGAAGAGATGTGTGGTGCCCTCTCCCTGTAGTGATGTCATCCTTCCGACTATCTTATTGCCGGCCGTTCGTCTAGTCCACGGTCGTTCCCTTGGACTTCTCCCAGCAATGGTGTGCTGTATTCAGCGGGGCCTTCGTACATTGACGGAGGCTTTATGTAGGCCACCAGTAACGAAGAGGGGCAAAGGTACCATCTTGCCTTGCGACGGACCAAACCCCAGGATCGGTTTGCCATACACTTATTTGATGGCATGGTTCGCCTTTCACTGCCCTTCCATTATCCAAACCTATGAGGAGCCTCTAGAAGGCGTCTGGATGGCTCTACTCCGCCGATTCGAGGGATGTTCATGGTTAATGACTTATGTGACCGCGGTTCACAAGTTGTTGAGCCGTTATGACGTTTACAGTCTTTTTCGCTGCTTTCCTCACATTCGCGGTGCATGCTATGGCGAAGAATTTAAGGATGTAGGAGATGGGCAGACGTCGCTGAGCCGGGGAGTTTTTGAGTGGCTGGTTAGCATCCGGCCATCCCATCTGGTGTACAGGAGTGGGGATACCTGCTACTTTGAACCCTACATCCCGAGACGGTTTTCTCGTCAATTAGGGTATGACCAACTGTACGTAGGTAACCCAATTACCAATCTGGGCTTTATGGGGAGCCTCATTGATGGTGCTCGTGCCTGGCGGTTCTACATCGCTGGCTGTACTGAGGCGCGGCTGTGCATACCGCTGAGGACTCCGAATCTTCAGACAACTTTGGGTTCTGTTAGTGGTACAGAACTTCGAATTCCACCCAACCGGGTTTTCTATTAACTCTTTTGGCTTGAAGTTAATCTCTCAGCGGCTGAAGCGGAAAGTCACTGAGAGAGGTGAGGGCAAGAGGGTCCACGTGCCAGGCCTCGGGGAATTCGTCGCCACTGCTGATAGTGAGGCTTTGGATGCAGAGAGTTCCCGTTTTGAGGGAAATGCAGGTGCTGAAGTTCCAACTGATGCTCCTGGTGGTGTAGGCACGGCCCCCATGGAACATGTTGATGTAGAAGAAGTGGAGGAAGAAGATCCCGACATCCACTTCAAGCGAAAGCGGCAAGGTGGATCTCGTAGGAAGAGGGTAGTGAAGAGGCCTCGTCGCTACACTCCCACCATTATTGCAGAGGGTGAGTCAACCGTGGTGCCTCCTCCTTCCGCTCCATTAGTCATTAGGCTGTCGGCTCTGAGGCAGACCGTTGATAAAACTGTTCCTGACCTGAGTATGACCAGCCTGTTCTTGCAGCATATACTTATATATTTCGTACAGCTCATTATTTATCCTATGATTCAGGAACTGATATGGCAAGAGACCCGAGAACCGAGGCTGTAGGGGAACAGAGAGATTACTATGATCCCCTGTTCACTTATAAAGAAGGTGACGAGGCTAGCTACTTCGTCGCCTCAGAAGACTCTGGAGGTGATGTGGCCGATGTCGGTCTTTCAGGTATTGGGGCCTCAAAAGGAAGTCCCATGGCCTCCAGCTCTTTAGGTTGGACCAAAGAGGGTTCGTCGAGTGAAGGTGGGCCAGCCGTCTGTGTTGATTCTGCCAAAGATTTTCCTATGGAGCCTGAGGGGACTGATGCCGGCGTCGAGGAAGTTTGGAGAGAAGCTGCGGCCAAGGCAATTGAGGCGATATCATCTTTTGGTAGTGTTTTGACCTTTTGTGAATAGTTCTCTCCTAATATTCATTATACTTTGCTTAAATAGAGTTTTGCTACAGATGTTCCACCTTTGGGTGCAACTACTTCAAGGGAGCCAGCCAATCCTCCTAAGGGGATCAGGGGTGATGCGAGTACTTCGACCGCGGCGGATGCTGCTGAGTTGGATGTCTTGTATCACGACTTGCCCTCTTATCAACCTGAACCGGTGAGTGGTCTCAAAGAGACTGAGGGGATAGTGGTTACAGAACCAACTTCACTTCCAACCACATCGGTAAGTGAAATGCCAGTGATTTCGCCAGTGCTGCCTATTCTGCCAATTGCGAAGCTGAAAGTGATTGCTAGTCTCACTTCTCCAACACTGGTTGTTGAGCCGGCTCTCCCGAAAGTCGTCACCAGCCCTACGTTGATTGTGGCTAGTGTATTGGTCTCAATGAGGACTCCTCCGAGATCGCCGATGTTCCCACATATTTCTCCAGTTAGTACTCCTGCCATTCCCTCTACGGTTAAGTCAGTGAAATCGGTGAAAGCTTTGCCTTCAGGGGCCCTCGTTCCCTGGGGGTAGTTGAAGCCGAGAATGAATTTGTGGCTGAGCTAGTCGACAGCTTTTATAAGGCTTAAAGTGCTCCAATGCTTTGGTCTTGAAGGGCTCAACTACCTCGTTTTGCGCTTTGAAGGTGGTCCTCTCTCGAAGTATTGACAGCATTCGAGACTTTGGAGGGGATGACCAGGCTGCCACATTGGAGCTTCTAGTGGACAGGCTTGAGAGGGATGTGGATGAATGGCGTCGTCTCAGCCATTCAGATCTGGAGTCTTCAGTTAATGACCAGCTTGCATACCTCGCTGCTGAAATGCATGAAGCTCATCTTGCTGCTCAAGAAGCAGCTAAGGCAATTTCTTCCGACTTGAAATCCTGGGAGATAAGGAAAGTAAAACTTGGGGATGCCATAGATGCTCTTCTAACAACGCTCTTCTCGACGTTGAGGATAAAATCAAAAGGCCAAGGAAATGATCAAGAAAGCTAATCTTCTTTTGTCCAAGGCTGAACTGGTGCGTCTTGAGGAGATGTCACGGTTAGAGCAGCTTAAGTTTCAGATGATGAAGTCTTGCAACAAGAGCTGACACAGATGACAACTTTGGTTGAAATTGAGGCTCGCCTATTCCAGACGGCGAGCTTTAATAAGGCAGAGCTGAGGTCGCAGGCACTTATCAGGGCTGCTGAGGAGAGGAAGAATAGGCTGACCATTCTTGAAGAACGGATCAAATCCTACGAAGCACCCTCGTAACTTGTAATCCGTGTATCCATGTATCCCTCTTTTGGAATCAAATAAAAAGTAATTTTATTTGGCTCCCCTGTTGTATTTCCAACTTGTTTTATCTTCTAAATTTTCAGTTCTTACTTTCAAGTTGTATTGCAATCCTCAAAAGGAAACGGTATAACTAATCTAATCAGTAGTGATAAACTGATAGGGTTAGTTACATATTAACGAAATAGTCTCTACTGGACTGAAAGATGAGATTGGATATCCATCGGTTCAGAGGTGACAAACTGGACATAACTGATTAGGGTTTACCAAACTCGAGGTGTTTACTGTTCAGAGGTGACAAACTGGACATAACAGTAAGCAAAGAAGGAGACTTGGCTATCTATCGGTTCAGAGGTGACAAGGACATAACTGATTGAGAAGCCACCAAGCTCGAAATTTTATCATTCAGAGGTGAAAAATTGGACATGATGACAAAGGAATAGTCCCTACTGGATTGAAAGACGAGACTTGGCTATCTGTCAGTTCAAAGGTAACAAGGACATAACCGATTGAGAAGCCGCCAAGCTCGAAATTTTGTCATTCAGAGGTGACGAACTGGACATGATGACAAAGAAATAGTCCCTACTGGACTGAAAGACGAGACTTGGCTATCTGTCGGTTCAGAGGTAACAAGGATATAACCGATTGAGAAGCCGCCAAGCTCGAAATTTTGTCATTCAGAGGTGACGAACTGGACATGATGACGAAGGAATAGTCCCTACTGGACTGAAAGACGAGACTTGGCTATCTGTCGGTTCAGAGGTAACAAGGATATAACCGATTGAGAAGCCGCCAAGCTCGAAATTTTGTCATTCAGAGGTGACGAATTGGACATGATGACAAAGAAATAGTCCTTACTGGACTGAAAGATGAGACTTGGCTATCTTTCGGTTCAGAGGTAATAAGGACATAACCGATTGAGAATCCACCAAGCTCGAAATTTTATCATTCAGAGGTGACTAACTGGACATGATGATAAAGAAATAATTCCACTGGGGAAATCAGACTTGATTATTAACTCCATGGGGATTTTGATATCTCCTTCGGATGTTAATTGGAAGAAATTGTTAGAGGTATATTGTTAACGTGACAACCAGAAAGTCTACTGAGGACTGATTATTAGAAACCCGCTGGGGAGTTAGGAAATGAGTCCCATAGAAGATCATGTATCAGAGAGCTTTGTGGGGACTTGTAAAGCAACTTACCAGAGGTGTGATGTTAGCTTGACAAGGATTCATTTACTATTAGAGGTGCTTGAGCATAACAGTAATTTGAGTGGACATGTCGTTCTGTTGAATAGAATGACAAGCGGGGTTTATTCACTGGGGATATTAGCTTTATCCGTTGGGGAGTAGATTATAGTCTTGCTATCAGAGGTTTAGTATAACATGATAGGTTAGACTCATCATTTTGCAAGGGATATGAATACCTTTATATGTGGTCTTACCATTCCATGGATGGGAATTGGTAAGTGATTTTGGAGAGGGAATCAAATGGGAACAGGTCCCTTAGGATTTTTAGCAAACCCTCAGCTGTCAACAGATTTGGTATGCCTTTACCAACTACCGTTTGAGTCGGGCTAGCCATGCTATTCCCCTCAGCTTGATGAGTTGTCGAGGACTTATGTTAGGCTTAAGGCCAACGTTTTCCTCTATACTTAGCTGCGGAATCAAATGGGAACAGGTCCCTTAAGATTTTTAGCAAATCCTTAGCTGTTAACGGATTTGGTATGCCTTTACCAACTACCATTAAGTCGGACTAGCCATGCTATTCCCCTCAGCATGATGAGTTGTCGAGAACTTATGTTGGGCTTAAAGGCCAACATTTTCCTCTGTCCTTCACCGTTAGAGGTGTTGGATTATTTGGTTACTGTATTCGTAACCTTGATTCTTCTTTGAAACAACCAGTGTATGATCCGCTCAATACTGGTTTATGGTTGTATGATTTTGTTTAGAGAAAGAGAGGAGCGCTCCTTCTGCATATCTTAGATCTGAAGGTCTTGATCAGAGGTGTAATGCTAACTTGATCATGAGAAGGATCCTATCAAGGATAATACTTCTTTAAAAACCTGCCATTGATCGCATCATGAGTAAATCACCATCTGAAGTCATAAGGCGATATGCCCCGTTTGAATAGACTGTTTCTATTACAAACGGTCCTTCCCATTTGGGCTGAAATTTGCCTTTGATTTTGTGCGTCATGATCATCGGTCGTCTGACGGCTAAAACCAAATCTCCTTTCTAGAAGACTCTTTGCTTGACCTTCTTATTGAAGGCTTTTATGATCCGGGCTTGATACAACTCAATGTGTTGTTGAGCTTGTAACTGCTTCTCATCTAAGGCTTCGAGCTTTTAGAGTCGCAACCGGTCGTTGTCCTCCGTTGTCATCTTAGTCATTAAAGCGACTCGTAATGACAGCATCTGGATTTCTAACGGTATGACTACTTCGCACCCGTATACCAGAGAAAAAGGTGTATTACTATCGGGGTCCGAATTGTGGTTCGGTAGGCCCAAAGACATTCACTAAGTTTCTCATTCCAGTCTCACTTATTTGAGGAAATGAACTTTTTGAGTAGCTTAATGATTGTCTTGTTGAATGCTTCTGCCAAGCCGTTAGCGGCGGGTTTATAAGCAGTTGATGCCACATTCTAAATTTGGTATTTATCACAGAACTGATAGAATACCTGGCTTGCAAATTGGGGACCATTACATGGATGATCTGCCTAGGGACACCAAATCGATGGATGACATGGTGTTTGATGAAATTAACCACGTTAGAAGTTTTAACTTCCACCAGTGGTATAACTTCTGCTCACTTTGAAAAGTAATCGGTTATTGCTAAGATAAACCAGTGACCTCTCATTGAGGAGGGGCTGATCGGCCCTACGACATCGATTCCCTACACTTCAAATGGCCATGAAGTAATAGTTGGATGAAGTAACTCTGGAGGCTGATGTATGAAGTCCGCATGGATTTGGCAGGCCTTACACCTCCGTGCATATTGGATGGCATCGGCTATCATGGTTGGGCAATAATATTCAAGCTGTACAATCGGTCCTTAAGTTTTGGACCTGGCTGATGAGCTCCGCATATGCCGTCGTGCGCTTCTTTAAGCACCTCTTGTCCTTATAAATTAAAAAGGCAACGGAGGAGGATACCGTCGTATGAACGACGGTAAAGTATCTTCAAAGTTGGATCATAGTAAAAGCAGAGAGACCTTCGCCTGATAGATGCCACTTCTTTAGGGTTATCCGCAGCAAACCATACAGAGCATAGTCATGAGGGGAAATCGCCAATCTCTTGGTTCAGATCCATTGAGATATTATAGACCTCTTTAGTTCTCAACATATGTTTAGAGCAGACAAGGTGTCGAGTCGCCACTGTAAGGTGATACTTGGTGTCCACTGGTAAGGCTAGCGTTGTTGCTAATGCAGTCAGACCATCGGCCCTAGTATTCTGGGATCAAGACACGTGACCGATGTAAAAGCCATCAAATAAATTAGCCATTTTGATGATCGCATGATGATAAGGTACCAAGTCTTCGTGACGGACCTCGTACTCGCCTTTAACCTGATTGACAATCAGTTTTGAATCACCATAAGCTTCAAGATAGCGTACCCTCATTTCATGAGCGAGCTGAAGATCAATGAGTAGGGCATTGTATTGTGCCACATTATTGGAGTATGATTCCGTCAGAGAAAATGCTCTAGGAAGGACATGGTTTTGTGGAGAGATAAACACAACCCCCACACCGCAATGATCTTGCCTTTAGGGCCCGTTCTGATGCTCCATCGAAGAACATCTACCAAACTTCATCCTTTGAAGTTATATTAGATTCGAAGACTTCATCAGGAATATCTTCATGAAGTTTTGAGCTTTCCGGAACCGGATGGGCAGCAAGAACTCTGCAAGTGCCTGGCCTTTAACTGCCTTCTGAGGGACAAAGAGCATGTCGTACTGAGACAAAAGGAGGGCCCATTTAGCTAATCTTGAATTTAATAACCCTGGTTTCGTCATGACAAGACGCAAAGGATTCACTCTGAAAATGACATGTATGGTTTGGCCGACCAAATAATGTCATGTCTTCTGAATAGCAAAGACAAGAGCTAAGCATTCTTTCTCAATAGGATTATAGCGAGATTCCGCCCCTATCAGAGTCCTGCTCAGATAATAAATAGCTTGTTCGTGACCATTATCGTCTTTTTGAGCAAGCAGAGCGTCGAGAGAATGGTCTTTAGATTTCACATAAAGCAGGAACGGTTTCCCAAATGTGGGAGCTACTAAGACTGGAGGTTTTGTGAGATATCTTTTGATATCTTTGTAAGCTTCTTGACAGGCTTGATCCTATACAAAAGAGACACCCTTTTTCATGAGTCGGGTGAACGGTTGACAGCGGCCTGAGAGATTTGCGACGAATCTTCTGATATAAGCCAGTCTACCATGTAGACCCCTAAGTTCTTTGAGATTCTTAGGTGGATGCATGTTCTGAATGGCTTTGACTTTGTCCGGGTCAAGATGAATTCCTCTTGATGTAACAATAAATCCAAGGAATTTGCCGCTTGAAACCCTAAGAAGGATTTTGCCGGATTCATCTTCAGTTGATGAGCCCGCATTACGTCGAACATCGTTCTCAAGTCACGAAAATGGTCATTCTTATCGCGACTTTTGACAGCAATGCCGTCGACATAACATTCTACCGTTTTTTAGAGATGATCATGGAAAATCATACTTATCGTCTGCTGATAAGTTGCCCCTGCGTTCTTTAACCCGAAGGGCATCACGGTATAACAGTATATCCCCAACGGTGTTCAGAATGAAGTATGCTTTTCATCCTCTGGATACATCTTAATTTGATTGTACCCTGAAAAGCCGTCAATGAAGGACATCCTTTCAAATCCGCAGGTATTGTCAATCATGACATCGTGATAGGCAGTGGAAATTCGTCTTTAGGACAGACTGTATTGAGATCACGGTAGTCGATGCAGATCCGTATTTTCCCATTCTTCTTGGGAACGGGAACGATATTAGCAATCCAATCTTGATGCTGTTCCTTCCGTATAAAGCCGCATGCAATGAGCTTATGAACTTCGACTTCAATAGCCTCCATAATGTTCGGACAAAACTGGCATTGCTGCTGCTTGACTAGCTTGGCGTCAGGTCTAATGTTCAGACGATGCATGGCTACTTGTGGATCAAGTCCAGGCATGTCTTCGCAGTTCCATGCAAAGACATCTATATACTCCTTTATAAGTATCATCAATTCTTCTCTTTCTGTGAGTGATAAACCTTCACTTATAAAGATGGGCTTAGGGTGATCTTGACTACCCAAGTTAACCTGGATCACCTTGTCTTTAGTAGGTGGTTCGCGTTGTTCGAATCGCTTTTCCCACTAGAGATCCAATTACTGAGCCCATGGTTCCTCATCAGTAGCTTCTGCTGGTCCAATTGGCTGCTTGAAGTCATATTAACAGTGAGCTCTTTGAACACCGTTCCCACACTGACGTCCGAGTCCCATTCGAAAGAAGAGGTAGAGTGTGATGGGATTGGTTTGTTATCTTCGGATTGAACCGTTGCTGGCGGTGTGGGTGTAACATATCCCAACCCCCTGCTGTGTTATCATAGTAATTTGCCGGTTTCCCTTTTGGCACGAAGTTGCGCAGAAATCACGTCTTCCTTTTCTGAAATTCAGGCCCTTCCCATGCTGCAGGTTGTACCCCATTTTTCTCATCATATGGTGTGCTGATCGCGCATAATGGAAAAATTGTGGGGTTCTGAGTCTGAACTTGAATCCGCGGCTGTAGACCTTTGCAGTTGTGCTTTACCGAATATTATTGGTAATTGACCCTCTTTGGATAGAGGAACCACCGAAACGGATCCTTCTATGAATTTCACGGGTGTACTTGATGTACTTGGCTTATGTAAGGGCATGTGCAGAGAGCTATCCGTGATAGATTCAAACAATTCAACATTCACAGGATAATCAAAGGAAATATTGTCATTAATTACCCATTCGCCCTCATCTTCAGAAGGAGTGTTACATTGGGGATTATTAAGACATGCTACAATCGGTTCACCGATCAAAATGGCTGGCATGTCTGCTTCAGACTCTGAATCCACCTCATTGCCACTATCATCGTCGTCAGGCAATGATTCTTTTGATGTTTCACCGATCTCTTGATATAGGAGAGCATCAGTGAAGTAATTTTTCACCCCTTTGAATGGTTACTTCTCAGTGAAGACAGTTCGTACTGTTGCATCATCTTCAACATATTTAAAGCACTGGTGCAGAGTGGAGGGACAATCCAATTAGCGTGGATCCAAGGTCTCCCTAATAACAAGTTGTATGATGTGTCAGCGTCAATGACATAGACCGTCCCCTCTGACTTCAGGCGCCCTATTCGGCAACGGAGTCGAATCTTTCCAAGTGGATGACTACTCCCCGTATTAAAACTGTATATTGTTGTAGTGGTTGCAGACAACCGATACAGTGGTATGCCAAGGAAGTAGAGGAGTCTTTTAGGAATGATACTGAGTGCAGATCCGGATCAACCTGTACCCTTTCATGCATGTCGAACCGATGTATCCGGTGTAGTACAAAGGTCGATCGTGCTTGTTATCCTTGAGAAGCATATCCTCCGCTGTGAAGGTAATAGCAGTACTTTGATTGCACATGATGGCATTCAGGGCAAGAAGACTGGGTGTCATCTTTAGGGATTTCTGGCATATATGTCAGGAATAATTCTGAGTTAGCCAGTGCATCTCTGAGAGCTTCTCTTGTCTCTTTTTAGAGACGAAGGAGCTCGTGTATGGTAATACGAGCTGGGATATTAGCCAGCTAGGCCAATATATCAAAAAACGAAAGGCATGTTAAGCCCTGGGCCTGAAGGAATCTTCAGGACATGGTCGAACCGGATTTTTTCTGCTTCTCTTTTCCCGTTGTCGGGAGCAGAGCCGGTGTGGATATTTGTACTGACGTCGTCTGCTGTTGTGTCTCGTCAGTAGCTTTCTCATACTGTTTTAAGTATGATTTTTCGGATCGAGTACCTGTCGGCTAAGGAGCATCAGCCTGCGTCGTGCAACCGTGCTTTTCTTCTTCAAAATCGCTAAGAGAAGCTACTATGAGACTGTCATCATCCGGCAGGATGGAGATAACATTGCAAGATTAGCCCTTCGACTTGATTTCTTCAAATCCCATTGTTCTTCTTGGACAAGGTCTGGGTGTCTCCACATGATTTTCCCTGTCTCCAGTGTCAAGGGAACAAGACCCTTATTCTCTTGAGTTTTAGCTGAAAGATGCTTTACTTTCAGCCGTGGTGTAGGGATTGGAAAGGTCCCGTCAGGAACTGTGACTTTTAGGGTTTTGCCGAACTCGAGAGTCACCATGTTTGCAGTGACTTTCTTTTGCTCTGATTTCAGAGTCAGAACTCCGGCATCGACTAGAGCTTGAATTTTGTCCTTGAGGACAAAGCACTTATCAGTAGGATCATGAACCATCCTATGAAAGAGACAATAGTTAGGGTCGTTTGTGCGTCCCATTTCATTAGGGCGTCAAACATCCGACAGCTTCGATTTATTTCCTTTGTGGTAAATGGAATATTGCAACCACCTGTTCGTCTTTGAAGGAGTACTGTTTTGGAGAAACTTAGACTCCTGATTATTGAAGCCGCTCTTCTTGGCCTTCGAATGAACGTCCCCTGACAATTCAACGGATATAGTCTCTTTCCCTTTAGCTTGGGAAGACTGTGCCATGTCTCTGCGCTCTTTATTATTCATACCCTATTTGCCTTTAGGGATAGATGGTTCGAACTTCTTAGCTGATTTTTCGGCTATCTCAGCTTGTTCGACTAGTTCCTTCCAGGTATGGGCTTTGAGAGCCCCATATACGAATCTCCACTTGGTCGAGAAAGTTATGCCTGCATGTCTGCAAGAGCATGGTAATGGCATCCCTGCTGGGCACATCAAGACAAGTTTCTGAACTGTTCAATGTAGTCGTGGATAGATTTGCCCTTTTTCTGTACGGTAGAGAGGAGTTTGTCCATGGTCACCTCGGTATCATCCTCATAGAAATAAGAAAGAAATCGAGTTTCTAGGTCGATCCAAGAATTGATAGATCCCGAGGAGGGCTTCGGAACCAGTCGAATGCTACCCCCTTCAGGGTGCCAATGAACAGTCTGGCCATGATAGCATCATTGTCTATAACATTCCGGTCTGAGACCGAAAGTAGTAGATGTGCTGGTTGGCAAGCTCTTACCATCATACGTATGTAATGTTGGTGGCTTGAACTTTAGTGGGTATGGTACTGAATCCTATTCTAAAGGGTAAGGACGAACTGCCCCTACTTTCTTTAGTCATCCTTCTGAGTTAGGGATGCGATCTAAGCTTAGATGCCCTTAAGAACTTCAACGTCCATAGAAGAATTTTCCTTCGACTTCTCAGTCTTGGGTTGTTCATTGCTTTGATGTTCTTCCTCATCATGGTTACTCCCGGTATCATTATTACTCCGGTTGGTGAGGAGTTGAGCGAGCATCCACTGCATGTTGTCCAAGGCTTCTTGCTGAGCCTTAGAGGTTTGCTCTTAAGCTTTCAACCGTCGACGGAGGTCATCATTACCGTTATTAGCCATATTCATTGATACTCTATCTGTTCGTACCGAGCTAACTGTCGCTGAAGAGGCATACCCACTGTCTTCGTCCTCCTCATCAGACCATTGGAATAATCTTCTCATTGGTTCTGGTGAGGTTACTGTAGTTGAGGAGGATGGTTGCTCATAACTGTAGGGTATTGCGACCCTAGATCTGGTGTTTCGGAAGACACCTTTGTGTACCAAGACTTCGCCAAGGCCCAAACTATAATCCAGATCTGGAGAACTAGAGGGAGCGGCATGCGAAGCTCGTCTGTCCCTACGCGGCTCTCATCCCCTTCCGATCATATTAACGGATGCAGAGGGCAGATCTTGTGATACGCTCCTTTTGTGATGCTTCACAGGATCTTATTCCGATAGTCGATCAAAAATTGGTCGTCGGTCTAGAGGAGTGGCGGGGATTGGTCCTAGCTGGCAATGGACTGAGTGGACTGTCACCAACTGACATCCCACTTGTTGACAACAGGAGGGAGAAGTCTAGAAAGATTCCGACTTTCGTTTGCTTGTCAAGAATTCTCGCAAGTCAGACCCATCCGGGTTTAAGCGGTTTAGCGCAGAGGCTCAGTTGGATTGCGCATAGGATGATGCCCTGTTCTTTTTCATTACCACAGAGGTAATTAGCACTAAATAGTGCTTTAGCTCTAGCTTCGCGGCTAAGAACTTTGGGAATGTCCTTGGGTGCTGAAGCTGCATAAGCACCGCTGTCAACACTTAGGGACGATCCCTTAGCTCTACTAGGAAGAGCGAGCTTAATGCTTGATGAACTGGGGAGCGGCACACTGTGGTGCTTTGTCCGCTTCCTTGCTGTGAAGGTGGTTAGCCCTAGATAGTGCTTTAGCACTAGCTTTGCGGCTAAGAACCTTGGGAATGTTCTTAGGTGCTGAAGCTGCATAAGCACCGCTGTCAATACTTAGAGACGGTCCCTTAACTCGAAGAGCGAACTTAGCGTTCGAGGAACTAGGGGGCGAAGCACGCTGTGGTGCTTTATTCGTTTCCTTGCTGCGAAGGTGATTAGCACTGCTAGGTGCTTTAGTTCCAGTCTAGCGGCTGGGAACTCCGCGCGTACCCTGAGGTACTGGCGTTGTGCTTGCCATGTTATCTGCAAATTCGCTCATAAGAACAAGGTTGGCGCGAGGAGTTGCTGCTCCTGAATTAGGCGAAGGTATAGTCGCCGTTTTAGCTTCGCGACTAATGACCTCGGTGAAGTAGGCATGTATTTTGCCTTTGTCTTCGTATGATAGGCGAGCCTGTGGCGTAGCTACGCCTGAAGCTTCATATAGAGTTTTCTGCTTTGTCCTCCACATCTGCTTTGGAAGAGGAGATTTAGGTTCGTAGGAACCTGGCTAGCCTCGCGCGAGGCTGAGAGGAGTTGGGAGGAAATCCGTTCGGCTACTCGTCCATCTAGGTTGGTTTGTGCTCTGAAACCTTGGTCACTGAGACCTTCCTATGCTTCCGTGCGTCGAGCATTGGACCACCTCCAGAGAGGAGCTCTTCGAATTTTCCTTGGTCGAAATGAACGATCAGGTTTTCGAAGGTAACAGGCTCAAGATCCTGACCCTCCTTGTTGCGCCAGAAGACCGTAGTAGGCTTACGGAGAGCCTTATCTGTCTCGATAGAGACTTATTTCGAAGAATTAGCCAGAGGGGTTCCGCCTACGCCGACTTACTTGCACTCAGGAGTAGACCCGAAGGTCTGTTCGTCGCATTGCGACACTTGATTCTCAACAGTGGAGAATGCAATCCCCAGCGGAGTCGCCTTCTTGTTTTCCATTGATTTTTGCAAAGGGAAAACTTACAAAAGAGATCGAGGAGCTAAATTACAAGTAATTTGAAAAGAAAATTACAGGTAGATCTCCTCTGAGATTTCTAAAAAAATGTGCCGGTAGGAATCTGATCAGCGCGCGATCACTTTATCCCTTTGACAATGCGATCGATCAGACATCGGACTGCCGCCTGATGGGATTCCCTTCTCGCCTTGTTCGGGGAATCGGAGAACAGAAGGTCGGTAGAGCCCTCTTGTTACTTCTCGAGCTGCCTCCGCTTGGGAATTCCTTCTCGCCTGATTTCAAAAATTCCTTGAGAGCGAGGAAGATCTTAGGGTATTAGCACCATGATTAGAGAAGTAATTCTCTGAATTCTTGGAAGTAAGAGAGTAGATCCCTGTCTTGAGCCGTCTCTCCTCTCTTTTTTCGAGACTCTCCTCCTTTTTAGCTCTCGTCCCTGGTAGGCTATTTATAAGGAGGAGTAGAGGTATAATTGCCCTGAAAATCTGAAAACAGATTGAGTTAATCTGTTTTACATCTAGAAAGTAGCCTTGCCGCGAGGCTAGAGACAGCTTTTGTGAAGCTAGGAATAGCAAATAGTGCTGATCTCTGATCTGCTCTGCTAAATGAGGGATGCACCTTGATTCTTTCCAAATAACTGAAAGATTTCTCCTGATCTTCTCACTTGATTGGGAGAGTCAAAAGATCATGGCAAACAACTGTCAAATTTGATCTCAATTAGATTTGATCTTAATTAGATTTGATCTCATCTAGAGATTTGATTGGTCAAAGGTGACCATAAAAGACCCGCAACGGAGTCGTTGCATTGAGCTCATGGCGGAGCTGGGAGAAGAACTTGGTGAATTTAAAAGAAAGCTCCTTAGCGGAGCTGGATAACTTTGGTGGCGAAGCTACCAATTACCCTTTTGCGCAGCTGCATGGGGCTTCGAGTGAAGCTAACTCTCTCAGAGTTAACTGAACATTTTTGTGCGAAGTTATAAGTTAGCTCGCAGCGAGACTGTGAAGGAGCTTCCTGCGATGCTAAGCAACTTTGGCTTCTTATGCGAGACTTATCTCGTGAGCTGTGCAAGACTAAGTGTTGAGCTAACTTAGTGTCTCTGGACCTGCTTGGGCCTTCTCACAAGCTTTTCTTGGCTTACTGTCTGCTTCACTGGACCAGTAGAGTCCAGTTGTTGATACGTCCTCTTTGAGATGGACGAAGAACTGGTCATCGGCTTGTCTGCCACTTGTCTTTTGTAGATGTCAACAAGATAGACATTGTCCAGGCCAGTTAGGAATCTTATCTTTTTTAGAGTGTCAACACCAAGGAGTCAAAACTCCCATGAGTGTGTAAAATGAGGGAAAGTGCGCATGCATATATCGTGTGAGCATACTATAATACTACCATGAGAATATACTGGATAAGAAAATAGTATGAATGAAATGGTAATAACGAGATAGTATAGTACAATAAATATCAATCAGCATATTACTGATGACATGCAATACCTAACTTTAAAAGTAATGAGATCAATCTGTTATAATATCATATGCCAGGTCAAATGTCTATCATATCATATCTGTACCAGGTGTCTATCATGGTAGGTAGACATATAACAAGTTAGCACACATCAACTGTTGGCCCAAAGGCCTTCCACTCTAGTTTTGATGATGATTAACTCATGTAGTTATGTGTACTAATAATCTTGTGATTTTAGTTTCAGATCTTTAATCAAGTTATTAGTAGGTGATTAGCTTCAACAAGATGATTTGGAAGCTACCCACATGTTGATTCAAGAGCCCAAGCGTCAAAGATCATATATAGCACTTGCTCGGTGGATCAAAGAGTTTTGGATCGAGTCAGCTTGGAGATTGCGCTGTACAAGAAGACATCGTACCATAGTTTAGTTTTGGGTTTAGATCCTAATTGTAAAGATTAGAATGGTATGATAATGCTCAAGTTCACAACACACACGTTTCATGTTTTGAATATTGGTTTTTGGTTTTTCGGTTTTAGGTTTAACCGATCTTGGTTTTCATGAATGGATAGATCAAAACAAGTTTACATGGTTTAATGTATATATGATTTATTCTATATACATGCATGCTTTAATTTTCTAGACAAACTTAGTTTTGACTCCCTTATTCATGTGTTATATGTTTTGGTATTTTTGACAAAACATATTTTGGAATTAATGACAAAAACTATGATATATATTTGTTTCATGTATATTGGATTTCTATCCATATGCATCATGCCTAAATGTGTTTAAGTATCATGTTTTTGTATTTGGATGAGTTTTAGACAAAATGTATTTTCTATTCAAGAATCCAAGTTTTAGAAAATACAAGGTTTGGTTTTTGGTAAAATGAAAGACATAAAAATAGTTTTAATTGCTTGATATTTGAGTCAAAACTTTTATCACATGTTTATATATCAATGCAATTTGACAAAACTATTTTTGGGGATTTTTAGTAGTTTATTGGATATTATTTCCCCAGATTTCTGACCTGTTTTGGTGTCTGCCAGGCTGCTCGGTCGACCGGTTACGGTCGACCGCACCATGTAGACGGTCGACCGTAAGGTCGACCGATGTGCACAGAAACGTGCACGCTGGCTACACCTATAGCAGGTCGACCGTGCCGGTCGACCGACTGAGAGCAGGTTTGCTCTCTGTTTGTTTAGGTCGACCGGGCGGTCGACCGCTAGCGCCAACGGGTCAAAATTGACCGTTGGGCGGTCGACCGGCGGTCGACCGTCAGGATAATTCTGGCAAAAATTACAGCCAACGGCTAGTTTCCAGATTTGTCTATAAATACCCCTTTTGCAAGAGTTTTTCTCTAAGAATTTTTGTGCGAATTTTTACATACTCTCTGGTGTTTTTACAGTAATAAAAAGAAGTTTTTGAACTCATATTGAACAATCTTTTTGGTGTTTTCTTTAGGGTTTGAAAAATCAAAGAAAAGGGTTTTGGAAAAGCTTTTGAATTGAACTTCTCTATCTTGGTTTCATTTATTTCCCAAAGATTTTCTTTGAGTTGCTGGTTTCAAATCCCTTGGTTTTCTCCACACTTGAGCTAAAATCTACTATCTTTTCTATAGGATTTTGTGTGGGAAAAAGAGATTGTTTTGTGGTTGTTGTTAGAAACCACTTAGTTGTAAACCCTATCTTTAGCTTGGCTTTGTGCCTTTCCCTCATTGTGTTGAGGAAGTTTGGCTATTGGGTTGTATCCCTCAAGTTGTGAGGTGATCCTTGTATTGGTTTTAAGTTTGGAAATCCCTCAAGTTGTGAGGAGATTGTTGGCTTGGAGTTGTGCCTCAAGGAGGAGGTTGTGATTGTAAAGAGAGGAGTTGGGTACTCCTTGTGAGAGAGTCCTTTGTGGACTAGCTAGTGGATTGGAAATCCTTCGTGTGTCGAAGGCGGGGATGTAGAGCTGGGTGCTCGAACCTCGAGAACATATCTTGGTGTTTGCGTTTGATCTATTGGCTCTCTCTCTCTATCTCTCTCTTTACTTTGTGCCTTGCATTTCTATTCATATTGCTCATTCATATTTGCTTGGCTTGGTTGTGTGTGCATCACTTATTGATCACACTTGAGTGCTCATTGCATTAAGTTTTTAAAATTCCGCATTTAGTTCACTAGATTAGCATTATCACCTATTCACCCCCCCTCTAGGTGACTTTTTAATTGGTATCAGAGCTAGTGCTCCTGATATTTAGGTTTAACCACTAGAGTAAGATCTTGGTTTGCTAATCTTCATTTGCATTGTCATTTGCACACATATTAGTTTGCACTCATGGATAGCCCTCCTATGTTTAATTTTGCTAGACATGATATTTGGATAGCCAAGATGAGTAGTCATTTAAAAAGCCTAGGACATCTAGCTTATCAAGCCTCTACACAAGAATCCTTCTCAAATAGTAGCAAGCATAAAAAGGCAAATGCATTAGCACTTAGGGCACTTAGAGCATCTCTCAATGAAAATCTTCTCATGTTTTTGATCGATATGATTCGGCTTTTGCAGTTTGGAGCATGTTGTCATCTCCCGAGCTTCCAAAGATTATCAACAGATAAGGAGATCTAGGAGAGACATATCCGAAGAACCTTGCTTTATGGTCCATGGGAATGACTCCCATGAGGTACAATCGGACTCTCAACTAGATGATTGCTCTAGTTCTTATTGCTATGGATGTGGTGAGGTTCAAACTTTAAATGTTGAACTTACCTCTAAGCTTGAAAATTTTTAGAAAAACATGAACTTTTGAAAAAGAAACATTTTGATGTAAAGAAGAATTGAAAGATTTATGCTCTACTTTTGAAACTGTTTTGCAAGAGAAAGGAGAGATTGCTAGTGAACGTGACTCACTAAAATCTCAACTTGAACTTGCCCTTAAAGAAATTGAGGTTTTGAAAAATAGAAATGATTGTGATGATACTTTGAAGAACAATAAGGTTTTATCTTCAAATTAGATCTTGTTCTAAAAGAAAACATTGCTTTGAAAAATGAAATTGATTTCATTTCAAAGAATTGGATTTGTTTTGAACAAAATAAATCTTTGAAAAATAATATTGATTTTCATGTTTGCCATGCTAACATAGCCACTACCTCTTCCACTCCTATTGCATGCTCACTTTATCTTCTAGCATTGAAAATGACATAATTGATTTGAAGAAAAGTGTTGATAGTTTGGGCTCCACTTTGAGCCATTGTGCCAAGAATCACACACGTTTGGAAACCTTGGTTCGCAAGAAACAAGCTCCAACCTTGCATGCACACACCTCTAGGCATACACATGCTTTTCATGGTCACCACCATCATATGTATGCTCATGTGTACACATGTACACATTGTGGTCGAAAAGGCCACCTTGCTAGATTTTGTTATGATCGCATTTATCATGAAAATTTAGGAACTAATTTTGTTTGGGTGAGAAAAGAAACTAACCCTCGTGGACCCACTAGAAAATGGGTACCAAAAACCACCTCTTTGGCTTTGATATAGGTGGGAGCTCTCGCATCACGTGAGGATTTTGGTGCCTTGAGGTGGATGCATTCTAAGCCAAAGGAGAACCATTGGATGCTTCACTCTCAAGGAGATTTGGTGGGAGGACCACCGTGGTTTGGAGAACTAGAGATGCACCTTCATCAGTTTTGGTATCATTCTCTAACTCCCATTTTTATTTTGCATGCTTTTAATGTTCATCTATTTATAGCATGTCATGTTTTGTTATTCATTATGCCTATGCCATGCTTATTAGAATAGTGTTATATATGTTTAGTTACTTGAGCACCCATGTTTTATATGGATCTTATTTTTGTGTTCTCACCTTGTTTAGGACTAACATGTATGCCCTAGATCTAATGCACATGCATATGCATTATGACCATTTAGATGTTTATGATTATATGATGTTTTTGTTTTAATGAATCATGTTTTATTGTTTCATGATTAGTATGACATTTGCCATGTTTATTAGACTTATGCTTTACATGATTAGTTGTTGAGACACCCATGTTTAGTATGGACCCATACTTTGTGTATTGTGCAAATTGCTATATCTTATACTTGCTTGTGTGTGCATCATTGTTGTAATTGTAATTAGTTTTTAATATTCCGCATTAAGTTCACTAGATTAGCATCATCACCTATTCACCCCCCCTCTAGGTGACTTTTCACAAACATGACATATCATGTCAGTCAGTTATTTAATTATTGCGAACACCAATTGCCATATGTAATTGATGCATCCCATATTATGCCTACTACACATCAATTGGGGTCTCATATTTTTGAAACTGATTGTTGAAGACATTGTTTGTGTTTTAAGTGGGTCCAGACATACCCGGGACCACGATCCAAACTCCTGGCACTGAACCAAGCCTTACAGCTAGGTAGTCAGGTAACATGTATAACAGGTCAGATAACATGTATAACAAGAACAGGAGACAGGGTGTTAGTAACCCCATGGAAAAAAAAGACCCTGCAGTGGATCCCTCTTTCGGCTGCGAAACCTATATCTTAGGTCCATCCAAATGCAGATATTATCTTTTCCATCATTTTTCCAATCCTGATGTAAATTGTTTAATGATTATGTTATTTATATTATCAAGATTTATTTATGTACATGTTACCTAGATCACTGGGATAGCTCTATGATAGTCACGTAACAACATCACGTGTGATCAGGATACATGATGTCAGTGAACAGGATAAGCAGGACGATGTTGTTACCGTATAACAATATTCCCTAGTGACTTTAGTACATGGACAATATGTTGCTATCAGGTAATGTCATGTATAATCAGTCAAGTTTTTCAAGTGGTATCATGAAATCCGAGACTAATGATAATATGCAGAATTCATTTAAAGAGAGATAAAAACATTCAGAAGGCAATTATTTTGTGTATAATTGTAATAGCTCCTAGTCAATAATACTATGTTATTATTTTTAAATCACTTATCTGGCTTTACCTGCCATTTTGTTAATTAACTTGACTTATAATTAGTATTATTAGATATACAAATTATTTCTAAGATATTAACATTGGTTTATTTATTATTGCCATTATTACTTATTAATATTTTTAATTACTATTACTATTATTATTATTTGTTATTCTTAGTAATGAGTGTTTCATTATGATTATAATTATTATTGCTATTGTTATGGTATTTTAATTATTATTAGTAGTATTTTAATTATTATTGTTATTGATATTATTATTATGTATTGGTATTATTGTTGTAAATTATTATTACTAGAGTATTATTATTTGTATTTTAATTATTATTATTATTTCTATTATTACATGGTTAATTATTATTATTTATCGTCATTGTTATTATTAATATTATTGTTTGAATTATTATTTTCCCTCCTTGATTCTTTTCTCCATACCCATTTATCTAACCCGAACCCATCAACCCAATAACCAACAATCCAAATCCCAAATCCCCATAATCCGATCTTAATTCAAATTCAAATCCAAAATCCTAACTACCTAATCCAAATCCTATCTAATCAAATCTTTTCATAAATCTTAATAATCCTAATCTAAATTTTAACAATAATCATATCTATCCTAATTTACTCAAATCAAATCCTATTTTCAAATCATAACCTCAGTTAATTCTATCCTAACTACTAAGTCAAGCAGTTTGAACTTAACTGAAATTCTGATTTTAAAATCCCTAATAATCTATAAAAAACCTAAATTACTTCTTTTCTACCTTAAAACAAAAAAATCATGATCTAACTCTCCCCACCTCCATCTTTCTTTTCTCCTCAAGCGGAGCATGAACAAAAAGGATCTTGAAGTGTAAAGATCGAGAAACATGCTAGGAGAGATCAAATCCAAGTAATTAATCTATTTTCTCAAAATTTATTTGATATAAATGGTTTATTAAAATCATGTCTATACCATGATCTCCATGAATAATTTTATACATCAAAACTCAATCAAAAATCTAACTAAAATATAGATGAGAATGCATCAAATCACATCTTATTTACATATTTTTTCTGAAATTTTACAGCCAGGTTTTCACCCAAAAAAAAGTTTGTTGCTGGTAATCCCAGGCCAGACCGACCAAGCCTGGTCTGGCTGGCCTAGCCAGGGCCTGGCTAGCCTGGCCCAGTCCCGGCTGGGCCAGGGCTGGCAGTATAGGGCAACATGCCCTATGCTATTAAAAAAAAAATTTAAAGTTCTTGGACCAGGCCTGGGCTGACCCAGGGCCTAACCTAGACCTGGGCTGCACAGGGGATAACCCACTTTGCAGCCACAGTTTTCAAAAAAAAATTCTTTTTACAATTAAGGCCCACTGGCTTGCTTTCAGCCCAGCTCTGTATGGTCCTACATCTCCTGAACCCAGACCCACATGGCAGAACCAAAGTCTAGACCCGTTAACCTGTAAGAAAACAATTAAAATAATTAGTCAAAAATATCAGAAAAATGGAGAAAATTTAAAAAATATAGTCTACAACACTTGTACAATCCACAATAAAATTTTAGATTAATAGAAACATAAATTAACTCAAATCATCTACTTTAAAGCATTTTCCTTAATGATAAATTCAGACCCGTTAAGCATTTTAATGGTTTAAAGCCTATTAAAATCCAACAAGAATTAGAAATTGGTTTAAATTAAACCTATTAAATTTATTAGACCCAGAGGGCCATATTCCCACCCTCAAACTAATTAATTAAGATTAAAACCCCTTATAACTCCCAAGTAGTACATCTTTTAAAAATTCTAACAATTTCTATTGGAATGAACTATGTAGATTTATCAGATCTTATGATTTCAGTGCTTTGTACATGGGATCGAGTCAGGTGAGTGTTCTTTTTTTTCCTTCAGTTGAACAAGAATTTTGTAATAAATGATTTTATTTTGTTATGTAATTATACTACTAAAATTTTCTGAGATGATACTTGTGAGTATTTTCTCTTGTATTATGTCCTCATTCACTATTGCCAGATATATATATATGTGTTACTTGCTTTATTTCATGTGACCATCTGCTTTATTTTACCTGTATAATTACCTGTATCATTTCATATGATCATCTGACTTATTTTACCAGTGTGATTACCTGTATTCCTTCATGAGACATCGGTGAGTGTTCATCCTATTTAGTTAGTTCATATGAGTTTTTATTAGCATCAATTCATGTGTGGAGAATTATTATTTTTGATTCTAGGCTAGTTGTCATACAACTTAGACTGTGACTTGGATTAATCTTGAGATTGACCTAATTCATATTTGTAGACTTATTTGAGGTATTTATCAAATATTTATTTGATGATGCTTCAGACGAGAATTCATTTGGACAATAAAGATGGATTAAATAGATATACCTTATTTAGGAGATTGTTTTCTCTTGATGCTTGGATTTCAACTTCAGATTTACATGAAATCTTGATTCGCATTAAGATGAGATCAATAATAGCTGGGTTTTGATCATACGGAGAATAACTTATCATGATTTTGATCTATCAATAATGATTTTGGATTATTAGTTGCAAGAATTTTATTTGGTTTTATTCACTGATAAGTTATATGGGTAATGATGTTTATTGATATCAAGGTTTAGATATCGAGACTTTCTAGATTTCAAGTACCTTGAGGATGTCTCACTCCTTAGTTATGATCTTGATTGGGATTGAAACTATTAATGATGAAATTTAGACTATAATCAGATTTAAATCTTAATTTGATTGATTCATGATGGCAGTTATATGAGTGGAGAACTGGGTGACATTATCAGTAGATATGATTATTCTTATTGATGGTAAGACATGTGAGAGTTTAGTTGGATATTCATGATTTAGTCTTGACTGGTTCAGTATTAGAGATAGAGTTTTTATGAGAGTGATTTCATTGATATCGGTGACTATATTACATGTTCGGAGTTTTATGACAACTATTAATCGACTTTACTTATTGTTGACTTAGAGGGTGGATATATAGATGACCTTGAGAATTTGAGTCCATTGTACACTTTGCCCGGATTATTCTATTCATGCCAGTAGGTCATTACTCATCTTGAAGATCATGATTTACCTGAAAAACTTAACAGATTATACTTGGCATCTACCTGTTAACTATATTGTCCATGTTACCATAATTGTTGGGAAAATATTCTATACGGTAACAACACCCATCTTATACATGTTACACATCCTGTTATACCGGTATCTTGTTCACTGACATTATATATCCTGTTATACCGGTATCCTGATTACACATATTGGCCTGGTTACCGTGACTATCACTGAGTTATCCCAGTGATCTAAGTAATATGCATATTAAATAATCTTGATAAACTAATAACATGACATTAAACAACTTACATTGAGATTGAGAAAATTGATGGAGGAGAATCGTCTGTATTTTGGGTAAACCTAAGATATAGGTTGCGCAGCTGAAAGAGGGCTCCACTGTAAGGTTCCCGGGGGTGACTGACACCCCGTGCTGTTCTAGTTCCTGTTTTACATGTTATACATGTTCTTGACTACCTTACGGTAGGGTCTAGTTCAGCGCAAGGAGTCTGGGTCGTGGTCCTGGGTATGTACGGGACCCACCTAAAGCATGAATAATTTCTCTAATCGATCAGTTTCAATAACTTAGGATCTCGATTGACACATGTGATGGACGTAGTATGGGATGCGTCTATTACAGGTGGCAATTAGTGTTTGCTAACATAATAATAATAAATTGTTCATAATGTACTGTGATTGATCGTAGACACCTGATACATGCATGATAATATAGACATCTAGTTATACACATGACCTAATGTACATCTGACTCTAGTACTGACTGACTCACCCGCCTGATATATAGATTGTGATAGACACCTGATTGAATACCTGACTGGATACATACTCTACTGTGTGATATCCACATTACTGTTTATTTACTTTATTCATGTTATTTCTTATTCCAGTATATATATTTCTTTATCTGCTCATATGTTATATGCACATGCACTTTTCAGTTTATTCTTACACATTCACTAGGAGTTCTGAATCCATGAATTTGCATATCCAGATCCGTGACTATTTATTGCTGATCAGATATATGGAGAGGATCACATACATCTTAAGAAGCTGAAGTCCCTCTCTTCTTGATTATCAGTATTCCTGCTCTTTTATTCATGTTATTTTCTAATTCTATCTATATCGCATCCAGTTACCATTTCTTTCTTATATTCATCTGCTATCATTGTGTTAGATATTTATATGTCACATTGCAGTGATATTGATTTATCGTAGTAGATTTTATAGCTTGTTCAGGTTACTTTAGACTTAGCGTATATGCTTGGGGTATTTTCCTCGCATATATATGTCACCGACTCTCATCGCGACTCTGTTTTCACGTATTTTGGGAAGTGGGGCATGACAGGATTTTCTTGGTATCAGAGCCAGGTTCGACATAAAAAGGATCCAACTCCTACCAGTAACTTGAAACAAGTTATATTTACACTGCAATGTACATATACTATTCACATTAATCACTCCACTTGAATTGATCGTCCTCCCTTTTCGAATCTATCTCTTGAATCCTTTATATCCTTGATTTCATCTTTTCTTCTAGAGTAATCTGTATTTTCATCTTGATTTTTATTCTCCTTCTCAAGTCTATTTCCCTGATTTTATCTCTTGGAAACCGCTTACTCTATGTTGAAGCTGGTAGTAGAAATCAGAGCGCGCAGCGGAATCGTTGTGTCTCAGAGAAGCGAAGTTAGCTTATTTATTTTCCCCTTGATTTTGATTCTTTTTATCATTCCCTACTTTATGAAAATTTTGAGGATGAAATTTTTATAAGGTGGGTAGAATGCAATAACTTCTATTCAATAATACTGTATTATTTTTTTTAAATATCTTATTTGGCTTTACCTGCCATTTTTTAATTGACTTGACTTATAGTTATTATTATTATTAGATATATAAATTATTTCTAAGATATTAACACTGGGTTTATTTATTATTGCCATTATCACTTATTAATATTTTTAATTACTATTACTATTATTATTTGTTATTCTTAGTAATGAGTGTTTCATTATGATTATAATTATTATTGCTATTGTTATGGTTATTTTAATTATTATTATTAGTACTGTTAATTATTATTGTTATTAATATTATTATTATGTATTGGTATTATTGTTGTAAATTATTATTATTAGAGTATTATTATTAGTATTTTAATTATTATTATTTATTTCTATTATTACATGGTTAATTATTATTATTTATCATCATTGTTATTTTTAATATAATTATTTGAATTATTATTTTCCCTCCTTGATTCTTTTCCCCATACCCATTTATCTAAACCCGAAACCCATCAACCCAATAACCTATAATCCAAAACCCAATTCCTATAATTCTATCTTAATTCAAATTCAAATCCTAGATTTTAACTACCTAATCCAAATCCTATCTTATCAAATCTTTTTATAAATCTTAACTAATCCTAAACTAAATCCTAAAAATAATCATATCTATCCTAACTTACTCAAATCCAAATCCTATTTTCAAAATCATAACCTCAGTTAATTCTATCCTAACTACTAAGTCAAGCATTTGAACCTAACTGAATTTTTGATTCTTAAAATCCCTAATAATCTATAAAAAGTCTAAACTACTTCTTTTCTACCTCAAAAGAAAAAAAATCATGATCCAACTCTCCCCACCTCTTCTTTCTTTTCTCCTCAAGTAGAGCATGAATAAAAAGGGACCTTGAAGTAGGGATGGCAATTGGGTCGGGTCGGGTCTAATTGGGTCGGGTCTTAAATGGGTCGACCCATAATCGGGTCGGGTCGACCCGACCCATTTATTTATATGGGTCAAAAATCCAAACCCAAACCCGACCCAGTATTATGCGGGTCGACCCGACCCAACCCATTTGACCCATTTAACTAAATGGGTCGGCCGGGTCGGGTCGACCCGTTAGACCCAAATGACCCATTTGAATGACATGTTTCAGTACAAAAAAAGCTGATAACAAAGTTATGAGATACATATTTACTCAGATACCAAGAAAATTAAAATTTATAACAAAAAGCAATGGTTCAAGAGACAAAAAAGCCGTGATGGGCTAGTACATTTCACAGAATCCACTAGAGTTTTGCTCAGCTACGTTTTTTAAAGCCTCAAAATATGAAAATCTAACTCAAGCCACTGGCTTCTGTTATAAAAAAAAAATTGCCACTGAATCGGCTTAATAGGAAGATCAAATATGGGTATCTTACTGACTGACTTTAACTTTCTTCTTGGTCCACAGCCTGTCGAGAGCACTATCAGCATCGGCCAGTAAAATATCAAAACCAACATAAGAGGGGAGATTAATCATTCATTAGAAACAAAGAGAAAGAAAGATGGGTGGTTTTTATTTTTATTTTCCACCAAGGTATACGTTTTTTTTTTGTTTTCTTTCTCTGGAAGAAATATTTTTGGCTACCCAGGATTCCTTTGGTTCGGATGGTGTGATAAATGATTCCCAAAAAAAATCTCTGGATAAAAATATAAAAAGGTAAACGGGTCTTAGCGGGTTTAGCGGGTTTGGTGGGTTTGGGTCGACCCGACCCATTTATTAATCGGGTCTGGTGGGTCGACCCGATTACGACCCAAACCCGTATAGCTCAAACCCATACCCACTTACTCTGGGTCGGGTCGGGTCGGGTCTGGCGGGTCGGGTCTGAATTGCCCCCCCTACCTTGAAGTGTAGAGATTGAGGAACATGCTAGGAGAGATCAAATCCAAGTAAGTAATCTATTTTCTCAAAATTTATTTGATATAAATAGTTTATTAAAAATCATGTTTATACCATGATCTCCATGAATAATTTTATACAGTAAAACTCAATAAAAAAATTCAACTAAAATATACATGAGATTGCACCAAACCACATCTTAATTTACGTATTTTTCCTGAATTTTTACAGCCAAGGTTTTCACCAAAAAAAAAGTTTGCCGCTGGTAATCCCAGGCCACACCAACCATTGCCTGGCCTGGCCCTAGCAGGGCCAAGGCCGGGCCTACCTGGGCTGGCAGCACAGGGCAACAGGCCCTGTGCTATTAAAAAAAAATTTAAAGTTCTTGGACCAGGCCGGGGTTGGCCTAGTCCAGCCTAGGCTGACCCCGGGCCTAACCTGGACCTGGGCTGCACAGGGGACAACCCACTGTGCAGCCACAACTTTTGAATATTTTTTTTTTGCTATTAAGGCCCACTGGCCTATTTTCAGCCTAGCTCTGTATGGGCCTACATCTCCTGAACCCAGACCTACATGGTAGAACCCAAATCCAGACACGTTAACTTGTAAGAAAACAATTAAAATAATTAGTTAAAAATATCAAAAAAAATTGAGAAAAATAAAAATATTAGTCTACAACACTTCTACAATCTACAATAAAATTTTAGATGAATAAGCAACATAAATTATCTCAAATCACCCACTTTAAAGCCATTTTTCTTAATGATAAATTCAGATCTATTAAGCATTTTAACGGTTTAAAGCCTATTAAAAATCCACAAACATTAGAAATTGGTTTAAATTAAATCTATTAAATTCATTATACACAGAAAACATATTCCCAACCCTCAAACCAATTAATCAAGATTAAAACCCCTTATAACTCCCAAGTAGGACATCTTTTTAAAACTCTAGCAATTTCAATTGGAATGACTATGTAGATTTATCGGGATCTTATGATTTCAGTGCTTTAGACTTGGGATCGAGTTCAGGTGAGTGTTTCTTTTTTTTCCTTCAGTTAAAGAAGAATTTTGTGATAAATGATTTTTTTTTGTTATGTAATTATGCTACTAAAATTTTTTGAGACGATACATATGAGTATTTGCTCTTGTATTATTTCCTTATTCACCATTGTCAGATATATATATTTACATATGTTACTTGTTTTATTTCATGTGACCATCTGTTTTTTTTAAATGTATGATTACCTGCATTATTTCATGTGATCATATGACTTATTTTACCAGTGTGATTACCTGTATTCTTTCATGACTTCCGGTGAGTGCTCATCCTATTTAGTTAGTTCATATCAGTTTTATTAGCTTCATTGTATGTGTGGAGGATTATTATTTTTGATTCTAGGCTAGTTGTCGTACAACTTAGACCGTGACTTGGATTGATCTTGAGATTGGCCTGATTCATATTTGTAGACTTATTTGAGGAATTTATCGGATATTTATTTGATGATGCTTCAAACGAGAATTTATTTGGACAATAAAGATGGATTAAATAAGATGTACCTTATTTAGGAGATTGTTTCTCTTGATGCTTGGATTTCAACTTGAGATTTACATTAGATCTTGATTCGCATTCAGATGAGGTCAATAATAGCTGGATTGTGATCATATGAAGAATAACTTACCATGATCTTGATCTATCAATAATACTGATTTTGAATTATTAGTTGCAAGTATTTTATTTGGATATATTCACTGATAAGTTATCTGGGTAATGATGTTTATTGATATCGAGGTTTGGATACCGAGACTTTCTAGATTTCAGGAACCTTGAGATATCTCACTCCTTAGTTATGATCTAGATTGGGATTGAAACTATTAATGATGAAATTTAGACTATAATCAGATTTAGATTTTGAATTTGATTGATTCATAATGGCAGTTATATGAGTGGAGAACCGGGTGACATTATCAGTACATTTGATTATTCTTATTGATAGTAAAACAGGCGAGAGTTTAGTGCTCATCCTATTTAGTTAGTTCATATAAATTTTTATTAGCTTCATTGTATGTGTGGAGGATTATTATTTTTGATTCTAGGCTAGTTGTCGTACAACTTAGACCGTGACTTGGATTGATCTTGAGATTGGCCTGATTCATATTTGTAGACTTATTTGAGGAATTTATCGGATATTTATTTGATGATGCTTCAAACGAGAATTTATTTGGACAATAAAGATGGATTAAATAAGATGTACCTTATTTAGGAGATTGTTTTCTCTTGATGCTTGGATTTCAACTTGAGATTTACATTAGATCTTGATTCGCATTCAGATGAGGTCAATAATAGCTGGATTGTGATCATATGAAGAATAACTTACCATGATCTTGATCTATCAATAATACTGATTTTGAATTATTAGTTGCAAGTATTTTATTTGGATATATTCACTGATAAGTTATCTGGGTAATGATGTTTATTGATATCGAGGTTTGGATACCGAGACTTTCTAGATTTCAGGAACCTTGAGATATCTCACTCCTTAGTTATGATCTAGATTGGGATTGAAACTATTAATGATGAAATTTAGACTATAATCAGATTTAGATTTTGAATTTGATTGATTCATAATGGCAGTTATATGAGTGGAGAACCGGGTGACATTATCAGTACATTTGATTATTCTTATTGATAGTAAAACAGGCGAGAGTTTAGTTGGATATTCATAATTTAGTCTTGACTACTTCAGTAATTGGATATAGAGTTATTATGAGAGTGATTTCATTGATATCGGTGACTATATTACATGTTCGGTGTTTTATGGCAGCTATTGATCGACGTTACTTATTGGTGACTTAGAGGGTGGATAAATGGATGACCTTGAGAATCTGAGTCCATTATACACTTTGCCTGGATTATTCTATTCATGCCAGTAGGTCATTACTCATCCTTAAGATCATGATTTACCTGAAAAACTTGACTGATTATACTTGTATCTACCTGATAATTATATTGTCCATGTTACCATAATTGCTGTGAAATATTCTATACGGTAACAACACCCTCATGTTATACATGTTACACATCCTGTTATACCAGTATTCTATTCACTGATATTATATATCCTGTTATACTGGTATTCTGATTACACATGTTTGCGTGGTTACCGTGACTATCATCGAGTTATCTCAGTAATCTAAGTGACATGCATATTAAATAATCTTGATAAACTAATAACTTGACATTAAATAACTTACATTAGAATTGGGAAAATTGATGGAGGAGACAGCGTCTATATTTTGTGTGGACCTAGGATATAGGTTGCGCAGCTGAAAGAGGGTTCCACTGCAGGGTTCCCGGGGGTGACTGACATCCTGCGCTGTTCTTATTCCTGTTATACAGTTATACATGTTCTTAGCTACCTTGCGGTAGGACCTGGTTCAGCGCCAGGAGTCTGGGTCGTGGTTCCGGGTATGTACGGGACCCACCTAAAGCATGGCAATGTCTTCAACAGATCAGTTTCAATAACTTAGGATCTCGATTGACACGCGTGATAGGCGTAGTATGGGATGCGTCTATTACAAGTGATAATTGGTATTCGCTGACATAATAATAATAAACTGTTCATAATGTACTGTGATTGATTGTAGATACCTGATGCATGCATGATATTATAGACATTTGATTATACTCATGACCTAATGTACATCAGACTCTAGTACTGACTGATTCTACCCGCCTGATATATATAGATCATGATAGACACCTGATTGAATACCTGATTGGATACATACTCTACTGTGTGCTATCTATATTACTGTTTATTTATTTTATTCATGCCACTTCTTATTCTTGTATATATTTTCTTTATCTGCTCACATGTTATATGCACATGCACTTTCCAGTTTATTCTTACGCATTCACTAGGAGTTCGACTCCTTGGATTTGCATATCCAGATCCATGGCTATTTATTGCTGATCAGATATATGGAGAGGATCACATACATCTTGAGAAGCTGGGGTCCCTCTCTTCTTGATTATCGGTATTCCTGCTCTTTTGTTTATGTTATTTCCTGATTCTATCTATATCGCATCATGTAGCCATTTCTTTCTTATATTCATCTACTATCATTGTGTTAGATATTTATATCATATTGCAGTGATATTGATTTATCGTAGTAGATTTTATAACTTGTTTAGGTTATTTTAGGCTTAGCCTGTATGCGTGGGGTATTTTCCTCGCGTATATACGTCGCCGACTCTCGTCGCGACTCCTTTTTCACGTATTTTGGGAAGCGGGGCGTGACAATAATACATGTAAACGTTAACAGTAGTTAGCGGGTGTGAATCATCATGAACAATAATTTAAACATAAAATAACATTTATTGAAACAAGGTTAAAAATACTTACTAGGATATGCAGAATTTAAAAATATAACATTTCAGTGGTTTTCACTTTTTATAATTATGTTTAGCTATTTTTGTAAGGAGTATCTATTCTAATAATTATGCTTATTTCTGATTTTTTTTATTTACTTTTCTGTAACATGTAAAATAACTATAAAAAGAACAAATAAACGTGGTAACCCAATCTACCTTATTAAAATTTGACATATAATAAATTGACAGCTTTTAAATATATTTATCTGCTAGAAGATTTAGAAAATCGGTTAACGATAAATCATGATTTAGATAATTCTTAAAATGTATAATTTTATAACAGTAAAGCATATTTGTTTAAGCGAGTCAAGATGGTCGTTATAAATAAATAAAACAGGTTCATAAGTAAAACACATTTACAATACATGCTCGAAAGTTAAATTTAGCAATCTATAAGCTAATCATTACATGAATAAATTATTGAATAATTTAAGATGGTGAAATGCACCCACGACAAAATTGGATGATAATAAAATGCCTAGTAAAATAAATGAATAAAGTAAACACTCACTGAGTATGTCGTGGATGCGTAATTTTTCCTCTTCGGTTCCAACACCTCTAGAATCTCTTGATTCAGAGTCCGAACAGTCGAGGAATCGCCTGAAAACCAAACCCAAATGCAAACGGGTTTGGACTGTACTAATGGGTCGGATCTGACCCAATAACCCTAGTCCAAAGTTTAAGTGGTTGGATTTATGAGTCGAGTTAGGTCTCTAGTGGGTTCGGGTTGTTGGTGTTGTGTTGGTTGGGATTCATGAAAAAAAGGAAACAGAAAGAAGAAGAAGGGGAGAAGGAAACGGTTGGGGGGAGGGAGGCGATGATATGGCAGCACCGTTGGGGTGCTGACCGATGCTCCTGGCCTATCGATGGCTATGCCAGGTCACTGACGACAGTGTAGAGAGAGAGACGAGAGAGAAGTAAAAGGAGAGAGAAGGCATGTGCATGTGTTGCTCGGAGGGATGATGAAGGTGATGATTGTGCTGGGGTTGGGTGGTATGCGGTTGAGGAGCTCCGGTGAAGGCAGTGGAAGGGGTGGTGTGGACTGGAGCACAAGCACAATGGGTTCGATGAGAGGGAGGAGAAGCTTGCGATGGGCTCGATTGGCGCAGCCGTGGTGGCAGGTCGAGGATGACGGATCCCGACGCGCTTACAGGGAAGAAGGAGAGTGCGCGGGCTATAGAAGGAAGAGGAGCATGGCTCATTGGTGGCGCGGTATCGAGTGACGATGATGGCCAGTAATAGTTGCAGGGAGTGCACTCATGCGAGTGGTGTTAGGGTGCAGCTGGAGATGAAGAAGAGAGAAACAATGAGAGATCCAGGTAGAGAGAAAAGAAGAGAAGGAGGTGACTGCTGCATGTGATTAAGGTTAGGGTTTTGGTTAATATGGCGCGCGAGAGAGAGAGAGAGATGTAGTTATATAGAGAGTAAGAAAGTGAATGGGCTTAAGCATTGGTCACGGGCTAGGCTTGATAGGAATTAAATGAAAATTAGAAACAAGTTGGATTGGGTATTGGGCTCATGTGGGCTTGAGATAAAAGAAAGAATAAGGAAAAAAAAAGAATGAAAAGAGAAGATAAAAGGAAATGGGTTTGATTGGACTGGGCTAGGCTCCAGCAGATTTGGTTTAGGCTTTTAAATTAAGGGAAAATAAGAAATAGAAGGGAAGTAATGTGGACTTGGTTGATGGGCTTAGCCAAAGGAAAAAATGAAAAGAATAAAAGGAAGAAATATTAATATCACTATTTAATATGAAATACATAGTAATAATAGTTAAGGACAATAAAAATATAAATTGAAAATGGTTAATAAGTATTAAAATACATCTATTATACACACACACATATGCAAAGTAAATAAATCAATAATCATAATGATAAGTAAATCCAAATAAATTTTTAAAATTTTAATACATTGTATTAACTAGGGATTTTACATATATGTATCGGGCAAGTCATGTTATTTATACAATAATAACAATTAATATCGCCTGATATTTTAATCAATCTCTTTTAGTGTCCCATACCACTGGCAGTTCATATTGAAGCCCGTTAGCCGAACTTATTCTAACATGGCATACAGGTACCATTATCTGAATGAGAGAGTGACCAAATAACAAGTGTTCCTGATGTCACTATTGTTTATAATGTTTTATTATGTTAGTTGGAAACTCAATAGTTAAGGAGCTCTAATCGGGTTGGTGTATTTGTGCATACCCAATATCACAGTCTTAAACAGACCCCTGGCGGCTGAGATCAGGGCTAGCTTACTAAGGCAAAATAAGTAACGGGGAACGAGAGCTCAATGAATTATAACAGACGGTAGCCATCACTACCACATCCCTACAGTGGGACTAATATGAATCCATGACATCCACCCGATAAGATCTAGTCAACCGTCAAGTCTGCCCCAACCTATATATTATTTATCATAAATGAATTACAGAATGAATCATAAACAATAATAGTGCATGCATCATGTAACAAGATAACATGACATAAGCAATTTTTATATCACTGAATAGGATAACGGGAAACAAGAGATGTGAGATTCTAGAGGTGGCCCCCTTGGTGGCTTCCACGTGGCACTTAGTTTCACACATCGAACATCAATAGATAATATGTCCAGGTAACAAGAGTTTCATATCAATATAGTGATACAAAAAATAGTCATGTACTGTATTCAGAAAATATTCATATAACAGTAATATAAAAATATTCAAGTAACAGTAATCCATATAACAGAAATACATGAACAATCAGGACATGCATATGTGTGAATCTATATAACAGAAATGCCATATCAGTAACAGTGATACAGAAAACAGTCATGTCATTTACTTAGGTGTGTCTATGTAATAGTGATATATGAACATGAAATAACAGAGTCCAGTGTAACAAAGTATCTGTGTAACAATTATACAAGTACATGAAATAATAGTATTTAGTGTAGTAGAATGCTCATGTAACAATGAATCAGGGACATGAAATAACAGTGTCTGGTGTAATAGTATATTCATGTCACTGTGATACAAGTATATGAAATAATAGTAGTCCAAAGTAATAGAATATTCGTATAGCGGTAATAGTGTCAAGGTGATATAGTTAGCATAGACATGTGTCAAAGATATTACTATTTTGTTATAACGATTTTAATATTATTAACATGATCGATATCACAAAGGAATTAAGTACAATTATCTACATTATCATATTTAAATTATTAATTTATTTATAAATCTGAATTTTCTTTATCAACATCTTATAATTAATCAATATATATATAGATAATTCACCTATATTTTATATTAAATCAAAAATAAAATAAATTATGATTTTATTGAACATGGTTAAAGAGCAATCATGCATATTTTAATTAATGTGATTTAACAATAATACAATTTATTAAATAATATTTGCAGTGATTTAATGATAATCATGTTTTTTAAATAAAGCAATAAATTAATTTCATTCAACATTATAAAATATAATTTATGAAAGAAAAACACTCACATAATTATCATAAGGATGTAGCTCATCTTTCTATGATTGTAACGGTTCAAGAACCGTCCAAATCGGACCCCCGATGCTCAAGATATCGCCTAAACACTAAAATCATAACAAATGGATTAAATATGTAATAATAAGGTGTAAATTATAAATATTCTAATTTACCAGGGGTATTATTTAAAATTACCTTTATTAAGTTTTTTGAGCAGGTCTGGGTTGCAAATGGGTTTCGTTTAGATCGGATAACCCAAACCCAATCACTCAAGTGAATATGGCTTTTGGTTTATTGGGTTTTACCCACTAAGAGAGAGAGAGAGAGAGTGAGAAAATGAAAGAGGGAGAGGGGCAGTGCTACAGTTGGCCAGGCCGGCGGTGGCCCTGGCCACTCGGGGGCAGCCGTGCCTAGCCGGTGGCCGCACCTAGGCCGGCCGGGGACGCGAGGGGCGGGGGATGTAAAGGGAGGGAGAGTAAGAAAAGAGAGTTAGAGAAAGAGAAGTGGGAGAGGGAGGCAGGCCCGGCAATGGCAGCTAGGCAGGCCGTAGCGTGGCGAGCTGTGCCGGCGTGCAAGTCTGGGGAGGTGGAGAAGTATGATGAGTTAAGGGAAAAGAATGAGAAGAGGAGGACGAGAGCAAAAGAGAGAGAAAGAAAAAGAAAGAAAAGAAGGAAGGGGGTTAGGTTGGCAGTTATAGCCTGCTACCGCCGGCCTGCAGGTGGCCTGGCGGTGGTTCTAGCCAGAGGTGACCAAGAGAGGGAGGAGTGGTGAGGGTGAAACTGGAAGAGAGATGTAGAGAGAGGGAAAATTAGGGGGAGAGTGAGAATTAAAAGAGAAAGAAATAGACTAGATAAGAGAAAAAGAGAGGGAGAAATGAGGGGGGAGAGAGAGAGAGAGATGGTGGTGGAGAAGAGTCAGTGGGGGAGAAGAAAGTTCATGGGGGAAGAAAGAAGAAGAGGATTAGTGGAGAAGGAAATAATTAATAGGGATTATTTAATAATATTTAAATTTAGTAAAATTTGACTAGTTCAGAACGATTCTAAAAAATTCTGTAAAATTGTAAATATTACACCAAGGGGCAATGTGAAATCAAATTCATGAAATTCAGTCTAGTTTGCAACTTAAAAATCTCAGAATCGATTGATGATACCGGTCAACATTGAATTTGCTAGATTTTTTTAACTAATTCAGAAAATGCCTAAAAATACACTAAAGTAGAAAATATGATCTTGAGGAATAATATGAAAGTTGATTCTTGAAATTTAACTCTATTTGTGAATTAAAAATCATAGAGCCGATTATCGATATCAATCGACACTGAATTCGAAGATTTCCAAAATAATTCAGAAAAATTCCACAAATTCTGAAAAATCTAAAATATTAGAAAATAATATTTGAAGCTGAAATCGATTCAGTTGGACTATCAGAAAGGTCAAATCAAATACATACAACGTATCGAATACTGATGCTATGATACATACCTCTAGGGCCGGGGATTACACTATCTTTTGAATTTTTTGATGTTCCTAATTCTAACTTTAGTATCAAAATTTCTCCTTGATTCCCATTTTCATATCGATTCATTTATCTGATTTTGTCCCTCAGAATCGGCCATCATACCCGAACCGATGACAGAGATCAGAGCGCGCAGCAAAAGCGTGGTTAGCCTGTGATGCATAGAGAATCGACGTGGGAGTGAGAAAATGTTAATCACGATTAATTATTGTTTAATCTTCTTATTATCATTTTCCCTGCCTTATCAAAATTTCAGGGATGAAATTTTTGTTAAGATGGATAGAATGTAATATCCCTAGCTAATGATATTGTATTTCTATTTCTATTAATTTATTTGGATTTACTTATCATTATTATTATTGGTTAACCTATTTTGTATCTGTGTATAAATAAATGTATGTATGTATATATATTATATATTATTAATTATTTTTATTAGTTAATGTTATTATTGTCGTAATTATTGTTTCCCTTTGGCCCGAATCTAAGCCCAACCCACATAACAAATCTTTTCCTTCTCTCCTCATTTCCTTCCCAAGCCTAAAACCAAGTCCACATCTCATTTTCTTTCTCCTTTCATTTTCTTTTATTTATTTTTAGCCCAACCCAAAATCCACCGAGCCCAACTGACTACAACTCTCTCTCACATTTTCCTTTTCTTTTTATTTTATTTTAATTTTTACTTTAATTTTTATAATTTGCTCAGCCCAGCCCAACATAGCCCAAATACTATCTATTTAATCTCATTATCTCTTCTTTCTCTCTTTCCCCACTCAGAAAACCCTAGCCCAAAAACCATTTTCTCCCTTCCACCGCCGCGCACAGACCACGAGCCGCAACACCCACCTCGGCCTCCGTCTCTGAGCGCTGACCCCCACCACGAGTGTCGAACCCAACGCCCGTGCCTTCTCCAGGGCCGAGCTAGCTCCATCATGCCTGTTTGGACACATATATTGCAAAAATATTATTACATTCCTACATATATTCTGTAGTAAATCTTGCAAATAACTTGTCTTAATGTCTTAATCCATGCAGAGTATGACAAAGAAAAGATAAGCATGAATCTTATCCAAATAAATCCAAAAGTTCAAATCAACGGGGATCAACTCAAATTCAGAGGATCTAGAGGCTATCTTATCTGAAAATTAGATTCATCAGATAAGAAAATACTATAAAAATTCGAAGAAAAATGAATTTTTGAAGACCTTGTCGGTTTCATTGAGGATAAATGGATAGAGAGAAGATAACATATGAGATGAAATAATTTAGATTCAGATTTAGACTGGGTAAATTTTATCATTTTAGTCATAACGTTCGCTACCAAAACTCAAATTTGATGATTCAAGTATCTAGAAAGAAGACTTAAAGGGCTATAATTCTTATGTTGATCACTGTTTCTAATTCTATCGCTTGAGAAGTCATATTTAACAATCAACTCGCCAACAAGCTACAGATCATAATTGAATTTTCATAAAATAATTCTGAATAAATCAAGTAAAGTTTGGAGATAAGGGGAGGATTCAAATTCAGAAATAGCCAGCTCCTCCTATCTCCTTACGCTCTCCCTTATCCCTATTTTTCTATAAATACATATATTCATTGAGAGAGAGATGCATCGGAGAGCTGAAAAGCCAAAAAAAAGGAGAGTTTGAGCATTGTAATGTGAGATTGGAGGAGATCGAGGATTTTGTAATCAAAGATTATTGAATAAAATTCAGGATTCTTCTTTAAGATTGTGCACTATCTTCAGCCTATGTCTCCTTTAATTTTTCTTTATTTTTTTATGTTTGATTCTATAAATTCATCTCTAACCTTTTGCATATTCTTTTCTCTTTTTTTGATTAGTTCTTTTTGTTTTTAGCATCGTTTGGAGGAGGGAAATATCAAGGCGACAATAAGAAACAAGTTCACCGGTTCACCTCCTCTTCCCTTCGTACCAATCTCTTAATTTCTTTATTCACTTTAGTTATTAAATCTTCGCAAAAAGGTTAGTATTTCTTCTTCTTTTCTTTCTTCATATTTTATTTTTTTCACTTTATTCATATTTTTATTTTGTTTTTGCTTTCTTCTACAAGATCTCTATTTTATTTTTTAAAACAAAAATTCCAACCTTCATCCAAGGGATCTCTCAACTAGAGAAAGATAAAATTAAATATTTAATAACTAGATTTTCAAGAAAAAGTCTCTGTGGATTCGATCCTATACTTGCCATTATACACTTTGCTAAAAAGATTCTAGTTAGTTTAGGTTTCATAAGTTGTACGTGATTCAATAATGATGGAGTTTTTCTTGAACTTCGAATCGCGAATAGTGCCCTCTTCTTCCTCCACCAATGGCAGCCCGCGCACCTGCAACCTCCCATCGCCGACCTTCTCCTTCATTAACCTACCTCCATCACCATTGCCTTCACTTTCACTGACAAGCTCCATGCAGCCGACGACCTCTCCCGAGCAGTGCAGACTCGATGGTGATTCAGACCTGAATCCACGTCATTTCATGTGAGTGTTTGTCTTACTATTTTTTTATTTGTATATTTATGTGCCATTTCATGTGATATTAGTGAGTGTTTATATTGTTTGTATATTTAATTTATTTAATTTTTTCATCTTTTATTGTATCAATAGATTATCTATTATTCGCTATTTAAATTATGTCGACTTACTATTCATTATTCGGTACAAATTTATAAATTAATTGCTAGTTTAATATTCTGTCTGGAAAATATTCATGTACACCTACATTTATTTATTTTACATATTTTAATAATAGAGAAATCCTAGAAATTATTTGGTGGAATGTGGAATTGTTGCTATTCATGAATAATGGTTTTAGTAATCGTTAAGTCCAGGACAAAAGATTATTAATGGGAGATTATTATTAGGTGGGAGAGTTTAAATACATTGGAGATAATGGGTTAGATATACTCTCGAGGATTAAACATATATAGACTCTGTATTTTGTCAATGGAACATTAGCGTTTCTATCATTTCATGTGTAGTCGATTATCACTCTGGATTCTTATCTAGTTGTAATAAATCTTAGAATGCAATTCAATTTGATCTTGAGATTGCATTAGTCTGTGGTTGTGGTTAAATGGTAGATTTTATGTGAATTACTTGTAATATTTGATTTTCCCTTTTTGAGATGATTCAGACCAGAATTTAATTGGATAGTAAGGATTGATTAAATAAGGTGTAATTTTATTAAAAGACTAGAACTCTTATAATTTGGATTGGTTAGCAGACTCGATTGGAGAATGGTTTGACTTGGGATTGAGGAATAGGTGTAGATTGGATTAGCGTGATTTAGTGGATTTCATATATACATAACTGAGTTGTTATTTTGGTTTTCATGGATCTGAGATTTTATTGGATGTATTTTATTTCATTATGTTGAGACTTAGATAAGTTGATGGATATAGAGGATTAGAGTAGCTTAATAGAAATAAGAGAACTACCTTATGGACCAATTGAGCTTGTGGATTGAAAATAAATTGAATAACTGATGGTTACAGTAACTGTATTGAGATTAAGAGTTAAGAGGCTTGTTTAGTTATATCCTACTATATTTGGATGAGATAGTGATTAGTTCTAGATGTGAGTGCACCTTGACAAATGGTACATGTCATGTGATAGTTAAATTCATGCTACTGAAATTGCTAGGAAGATATTGTCAAATGATAACACCACCATCTTATTTATATTGTTGCATTGATATCACATTTCCATTGTCACTCTTACTGTTTTCATCATTGTATTATCTCAGAAATTGAGGTAATATGGATATTGATGGATTTAGGTAAAATAATTAATAATAATTGGACAACTTATATAGGGATTGAAAAAATTGATGGGAGAGACACATTATCATCATTCTATTTTAGATGGATCTAAGATACGGGTTACACAGTCAAAAGAGGGTTTCAGGGATTACTGACATCCCATCATGTTTATATTGTTAATGTTCATGTATTATGCACCTGACGGTACGGCCTGGTTCAGCGCTGTGAACATGGACTGTGGCCCTGTAACCCTTGGTTCCCTATGTACGAGTGTCAATACTGGTAGCTGATACTGATTTAATCATCTTGGTTGCTGAATTGAATCCGTTTTAACTCAAGATATTATTTCTCATTATTTTAAACTTTTCTAAATTTTCTGAATTTTTTGAGAATTATTGGAGAAGAATCTCAATTCGGGATCAATTGATGTCACAGACTGACTCCAAGATTTTTGATGGAGGAGATAGCGTCTGTATTTTCGGTGGACCTAGGATACAGGTTGCACAGCCGAAATGAGGGTTCCACTGTAGGGTTCCTGGAGATGACTGGCATCCATCTGATATTACTACTGTTACTGTTACTGTTACTGTTACTGAGTACCTAGCGGTACGGGCCTGGTTCAGCGCCAACATCTGGGGCCGTGGTCCTGGGTATGTACGGGACCCGCCTAAAGCATGGACAATATCTCCAACCAATCAGTTTCAATAACTTAGGATCCTGATTGACACGTGTGGTAGACGTAGTATGGGATGCCTCTACTGCATGTGACAATTGGTGTTAACTAACATAATTAATAACAAAACCGAAATCTTACATTGACAATATAGACTGAAATTGATATATATGACTGATTGTACACATCTAATAATATCAATGAACTGACTGTACACCTAACACCTGATTGGACATCTGATTTTTTATTGACTTGCTTTATTACCTTTTATTCATGTTTTATATCTTATTTCTATTTTATTCCAATATATATGTTTCATAGTCTGCTCACATTTATATGCATATGCATTTTTCTTTTTATTCTTACATATTCACTAGGAGTTCTGATTCCCTAGATTTGCACATCCAGATCTAGATGTTTTATTCATTTGATCAGGTTCCAATGAGACCGTACATGTTACGAGGAGATTTGAGTTCTCTCTATTCGTTTTCTGGTATTCCTACCTTCTTATTCCTGCTATTAATCTTAGATTCTTGTATGTCAGACTTAGCTTCTTTTCTATTTCTTATTTCATCTTAGATCATGTGTAGACTTTATATGTATTATTACAGTGTTATTGATTCTTCATAGTGATTATATAGCCTGTTCTGGTTACTTTAGGCTTAGCGTGTATACGTGGGGCATTTTTCTCGCGTATATATATCGTCGACTCTCGCGCCACTCCGTTTCCACATTTTCTGGGAAGAGGGGCGTGATAGGGGTTTTTTTGGTATAGAGCTAAGTTTACTCAAAAAGGACCTGATTCTTACCAGTGACCTGAAGAATGTTATATTTACACTGCAATAAACATATAATCTTCACACAATAATACTGAGTCCACTTGAGAATTGATCGTCCTCCCTTTGGTTATCCATCTCTTTGATCTATAATTTCCCTGATGTCATCTCTTCTTTTAAAATGATCTTGATCTCCATCTTGATTTTTATCATTTTTCTCAAATCTATTACCCTGATTTGTCTCCTAAGTTTGATCACTTCATTTTGAAGCCAGTAACAGAGAATCAGAGCGCGAGCGGAAGCATAGTGGACCCATGATGCAGTGAGAAGAGACGTGGAAGCTTGATTTCTGTCTCTTTTGATTTTGATTTCTTTGTATCTTTCCCTACTTATTGAAATTTCAAGGACGAAATTTTTATAAGGTGGGTAGGATTGTAACACTCGGCTCCCTATGTACGGTGTCAATATTGGTAGCTGATACTGATTTAAGCATCATGCTTGCTGGATTGAGGCCGTTTCAATGCGAGATATTATTTCCCATTATTTTGAACTTTTCTAAATTTTATGAATTTTTTTGAGAATTATTGGAGAAGAATCTCAATTCGGGATCGATCGGTATCACATACTGACTCTGAGATTTTTAATTAACAATCGTGAATGAATTTTGAAGATCTGACTTCACGACAATGTTCAGGATGACATTTTCTATTTTTGATAATTTTTGAGGATATTCTGAATTAATAGAGTTTAATCCAATAAAATAATGCTTAAATATTTATTCAAAAAGAAAAAAGAAAGTAATTTAAATAAAAATAAAATAAAAATAAAAATAGAAAAAAAACCCTTTTAATGTGTTCTCAGTTTCGAACCCGCGACCCCAATAATGAAATGAATGAATCAACCTTGACACATTGATGTTTTATTGGTACAAGAAGGTAGCCATTTATACTTAACCCTCATATGCCTTCACCCTTTAGCCTTCCAAAACAAAATAAAACGAAACCCCATTTAATTGTTACAGGCTTTGTGAACCCGCAACCCCCACAAGGCTTTGAACAAACCAATCATCTTGCCTTCTTGGCATTTGTTAAGGGGAGAAACCAAATATATTTAAGCACACTGCACTTCACCATTTCTCCACCATTTTCACCCAGATCTCCAGCTGCTCCCCATCTTTCCCCACTCGTGCACACTCCCTCTTTCTCCCCCTCTATCGTATATGTAATCACCTAGAGGGGGGGTGAATAGGTGACTAGCTAATCTAATGATCAATTAATGCGGAATTAAAACTTATAAATGCAAACTAAAACTACTTAAGCTAAATACTAAGTATAATACAAGAGTGTAGCCGAATTCCTCGTGAAGGGCTCTGGACTAACTCCTCAAGATTCCTCTAAATAAGAGTTGAGGTGCCGCGTTGGCTCTCTTGGTTGAATACAAGTGTTAGCAAACAATCCCCAAGCATATAACAATATGAGCACCAATATATATCAAGCAAATAAAGATGAAAGCAATATAAGCATGCAAGATATAAACAAGTATGAGATAGATAGAGAGAGCAATCGCAAACACGGAAGAATTGTTTCGAGGTTCGAGCACACTTGCTCTACGTCCCCGCCTTCAACACTTGAAGGATTTCCACTAAAAACCGATCCCACCGGATCACTCGGTGCCGCAACACCTACAAGGCGAGTTCACACTTGAACTCCTTGGACTCTCTAGTCCCTTCACTCGTTCCCGCAAGAACAAACACACCGCAAGCCCACTAGCTCGCCGAGGCTGCACCTCTACAATGAGCTCTCATTAGAACTCGAAACACCGCGAACACACAAGTCCGCCTCCTCAAAGCAAAGATGAAGTCTTTGGTGATCACAACACTTTGATCACCTAAAAACAATCTCACAACAACTCTCCTATAGGTAGATATAGCAATGGATAGCTCAAGTGTTTGTGAGAAAACTTGGATTGAATGTGGTGGTGAAAAACTCAAGAAAATCACTTTGAAAAACTCTTGATAAACTCTCCTTTTGAATGGAAGTATTTGGCTCTAAAACAACTGGAGAAAACCTCTTAAAAGAGTAGGAAAAACTGGTGCAAAAACCCACTTAAAGTCTTGTTAAAAACAGTCCAACAAAGCCTCCTTTTATAGGCCAAAGAAAACTAGCCGTTGGGGTCCAGTCAATAGCTCTGGACTGCTGTCGGTCGACCGGCCCGGTCGACCGGCAACGGTCAGAAATCTGACCGTTGGGCCAGCGGTCGACCGGCCTGGTCGACCGAGGCCTGGAACAGAGAGTAGACACTCTCTGCCGGTCGACCGTCCTGGTCGACCGGGGCTTTCCAGAGAGCAGAAGCTCTCTGGCGGTCGACCGGCCCTCCAGCCAGAACTGGCGTGCACGTCTGTGCACGTCGGTCGACTGACTCGGTCGACAGACTCCTAGCTCAGTCGACCGGCAGAAGCCAGACAGAAACTCTTTTAGGGATTAAAAGGTTGTCTTTTTAGCTTAAATAAAATCTCATAAAATCTCTAAAATTCTACAAAAATAGTTTCAGTATTATACTTTGATATACAAACATGTTTGAGTAAAATCAAGACATGTTACAAACATTTTGAACTACTTTTGTAACTTAGAAATTTGGCTCAAAAAAAAAACTGTATTTTTCCAAATTGGTTTTTCCAAAACTTATTTTTCCAAAACTTCTCCAAATACAAAAACAAGATATTTTAAACACTTTTAAAGCATAGAGTGTATGGATATGATCCATTACACATACATGATGAAATATCTATGTTTTTGACATTAAGATCTAAAATAGTTTTGTTTAAAGACATGTATATATTAAACTCCAAAAATCAAACCGGTATTTTTCCAAATGAAAATCCTTTTATGAAAACACAAATAAATCTTGAGTGTGTGTGTATATGTACTTGAGCAATCCACCAACTATTTTATCCTTTACATTTTATCTAAAAATAAAATCTTAACAAAAATAAACCTAGACACAAGTCTTCTTCTTGAAGTCTTCTCATCTCCTTCTTGACTTGGTCCAAACATGATCCAAAGAGTTAGACTCCTCTTGAGTACTTGATGTGGTCTTGATGCATAAGCTCTTGAATCAAACCGTGCTAGCTCTAAAACTTGACTTTAAATCCTTTGTTGAAGCTAAACACCAACTAAGATCTTGATCACAAATCTGAGACTAAATAAACACAAGATCATTAGTACTATAACTATATGACTTGATCATCATCAAAACTAGAGTGATGGCCTTTGTGCCAACAATATCTCCCTTTTTGATGATGACAAAACTCATAGAGTTATATATGCATGGATTAAAGTAAAGCTTCAAAGAAGCTCCCCCTTAACCCATGCATAACAAATAAGCAATAAGATATAGCAATGAAGTACATAAACATAAACAAAGATGAACGCAAATATAAGGAGATAAATATGCCAATCAAGCATAAAACTCATCAAATTCTTCTCTCCCTTTTGCAAAACAAAATAATATGCATAAACAAAAATTCTGCTCCCCTTTATGTATAAAGCAAGGAAAAACATGCATATATACTAAAATACTTCTCCCCCTTTTTGTCAATGATCAACAAAGGGTTAAAGTAAACACAAAACAATATTCTCCCCCTCTTTGTTCGAAACAAAAAAAATCAAAAAAGGGGTGAAATCAAATCAATCAATAAAGAGATATATGTGATATACATTCATGAAGAGGAAGACGCTAAATTAACTTTCCTACATATATGCATTACATGAAGAAGGGATGACAAGCCCTAACTTACATAACACATAATATGCAATGCATAAGAGAAGATGTGAAACTCCCCTACACACGTGTATCGCATAAAGAAGAGTTGTCAAGCTCCTCAATTTAAGATATACTCAACATGAATCTATATGTAGAAGAGATGTTAAGCTCCCCTTGAATATAGGCAATATATATCAAAACATTTTTAAGACAAAATTTTAATAATCACTTAAAACAAATTTTGAAATTTACTCAAGATAATGAAACTGAAAAAACACCTAGAGGGGGGGTGAATAGGTGTAAGTGCTAATCTAGGAACTAAGTGCGCTAAATGCGGGAGCTAATGCAAATCTTGCACAAACTTAATACAATACAACAAGTGTAGCCGAATTCCCCGTGAAGGGCTCTGGACTAACTCCTCTTGATTCCCCTTGAATGGGTTGAGGTGCTATGTGAAGCTCTTGTTGGTTAAGTATAAGTTAGGCACACACACAAGCAAGCCAAGCAAATAAGGATGAATAGCAATATGAATATATGCAAGGCAACACAAGCAAATAGATATGTATGATATGAATATGAAATATGATGCTTTGCACAAATAAATAAGAGAGAGAGTTAGAGAGTCAAGTGGATCAAACGCAAACACAATGATATGTTTCGAGGTTCGAGCACCTTGCTCTACATCCCCGCCTACACCACCGTGTAGGATTTCCAATCCACTATAACGTCCACCGAGGACTCCCACCGAGGGAACCTTCACCGAGAAGGATTTTTACAACAAGGGAGTACCGAACTCCTCTCTCAAACAACCACCTCACAACCGAGGGGTAGGCCCGTAGCCAATACAACCACAACACCTCTACCGAAGAGGGTTTACAACCAAACTCCACCTCTCACTAGAGGGAGCAAACCAACAACCCAATTACACAACCTCAACCTCTACCAAAGAGGGAGCAACGAAGAAATCAAGGGTTAAAATAGGTGGTCTCTTTCAACCACAAACCTCTTTCCTTTTTCTTTTTCTTTTCTTTTCCACAAAACAAGGATCCTAATAGATTAGGATAGGTGATAGCTCAAGTGTGGAAACAAGGTGTTTTGGAAACAAGCAACAAAGAAAAACTACTAGGGAAATCTCTTGTAAATGATAGAAAATGAAAATCAATATAATCTCCCAAAACCCTAGTTTTCTTTCATTTTCCAAAAACCCAAAACAATAAAGATGAGAAGTTTAAAGCCAAAAACTCTTTTTAAAACTTGTTTTAAACTCAGGAAAACTGGGAATTTTTCTCTTGCAAAAACCTTGGCCAAAATCCCAAAGAATTGGGGTTTATATAGGCCAAACCAGAAACTAGCCGTTAGGCTGATGTGGCAGCCTGACAGGCTGACAGTCGACCGGCTCGGTCGACCGCCAACGGTCAGAAATGTGACCGTTGGGCAACCACGGTCGACCGGCCCAGTCGACCCAAACAAACAGAGAGCACTGCTCTCAGCCCGATCGACCCGGACGGTCGATCGTCCCAGTGTCTCCAAATGTGCACAGATTTGTGCACGTCGGTCGACCGGCCGGTCGACCGACTTCAGCCAAGTCGACTAGGTCAGTTGACTTAGTCGACTGATTGAAGCCTGGAACAGAAATCTGGGTCAGAAAAACTGGGAAAAATATTTTATAAGAAATCTTTTAACACTTCTAAAAATCCACAAAACATGTTTTAACATTTTGTATTGAAACACAAACATGTGATAAAAATTTCAAGACATATATCAATCATATCAATTCATTTTTGAGTCTTGCAAATTTTATCAAAAACAAAACTTGTATTTTTATCAAACTTGATTTTTCCAAAACATGAATAGGATAGTCAAAATAAGTTTGTTTAAGAAGTTTAAGCATGCATGTATAAATAGAAACCATCTACTATACATATAAACAAATTAAACTTGTTTTGATCTATTATTCATGAAAACCAAAATCAAAACATAAATCTTGTGTGTGTTGTGCACTTGAGCATATCAACTATTCTAAGCTTTACAAATGGATCTAAAACACACTATCTAAACTATGAATACCTAAGTCTTCTTGATGATCTTCATCTTCAAGTTGACTTGCTCCAAAACTCCATCCATGGTTAGGTAATGTGTGATCATGAAGCTTTGGCCCTGGAATCACTATGAAAAGCTTCTAAACTCCTTTGTTGAAGCTAATCACCAACTAATATCTTGGTTAATGATCTGAAACTTAAACAACACAAGATTATTAGTAAACAAAACTACATGAGTTAATCATCATCAAAACTAGGGTGGAAGGCCTTTGGGCTAACAATCTCCCCCTTTTGATGATGACAAAACTCATGGAGTTATATATGCATGGATTAAAGTTAAGCTTCAAAGAAGCTCCCCCTTAACTCATGCATAAACAAATAAAAAATATATGATAATGAAGCTCATAAATATGTATGCAAATGTATGGAGATAAAACATATCAATTCTTCAAATTTTTTTTCTCCTATTTGCAAAAACAAAACATATATGCATATCTATTGTTTATTTGTTAAGCATGAGAAAACTAAACACAAGTATGCATATAAACATGTATGCATCAACATGCATAAAACTATTCTAGAAGCTCTAGATACCAATTAAATTAATAGAACATTAACAAAACACTAAATGCTCTAGATACCAATAAAACTTAATATATGCAAAACATAAGTATGTATATATAAAAACCTCAAATTATTCTCCCCCTTTTTGTCAATCATCAATAAAGGGGTAAACAATCAAAACAATAAAATGAGGGGTAAAAATCTTTCTTCCCTTTTTGTCAATCAAAACAATAAAACAATGTTCTCCCCTTTTTGTCTAAAAACAAAAACAAGGTCAATAAGGGTGACTTTAAACAACATGATATCAATAAAAAAATGTCAATGAAGCATCTTGATATCAATTGAAAATAAACAAAGATCAATAAATGTTATATGCTATATACATTCATGAAGAGGAAGACGCTAAGTTAGCTTCCTACACATATGCATTACATGAAAGAGGGATGTTAAGCCCTAATTCACATAACACACATTATGTAATGGATAAGAGGAGATGTGAAGCCCCCCTACACACGTGTACCACATAAAGAAGAGAGTTAAGCTCTTCAATACACAATACACTCAACATGAATCTATATGTAGAAGAGATGTTAAGCTCTCCTTGCATATAGTCAATATAAATCAAAACTTTTGAATATTTTTCTCTAAACAAAATTTTTAGATACCAATTTAAAACACAAAACATCTTGATATCAAAAGATAGTATTTTCTTTTTAAGCCAAATAAACAATTGAAATGACTATTTTCTATCATAAAGCAAGGGAGTGGAAAACTAAATACCAATTGAAATATGAAAATCGAATTTTCTCCCCCTTTATGAAATACCAACAAAAAACAATGCGTAGGCTTGAAATAAGATACCAATTGAAAACTAAATCAATTGAAATGAAGTTGAAACTCAAGCTCTAGCATAAACAAAATTTGTGTGAAAAATTTATATCTTAAGCACAAATAAAACAAGTATATGTGCATGAAATAGAATGAGTACCAATCACCAATAGATGATACCAATTGAAAATATACATACACAATAAACATATGAGTATACAAAAAAATTAAAATGATACCAATTGAAAGAGTTCAATGATACCAATTGACATAACAATAAAAGCATGGTATAACTCATATAACTGATCCTCCCATCTCATGCATAAGTTTAAAATGATTTTCAATATAAACATACAAGGCATGGACTCCCATCCAACCTCCCGTGGAAGGTAGGGGTTTTCAAAAATAGATTTGAAAAATAAGCTTGTTTGAAAAACTCTACCAAAATGAAGAATACCGTAACTAGTTAATGGAAAAACTTTTAAACTAGTACGAAATCCTTCAAGCAAGGAATAAAAAAAAATCATTTTTCATGAAACATGAAATCCACATGATAATCAACACTCTAAGCCAATTAAGCATAAATATAACTCATGAAAACAAACACATGAGTAAGCAATAAATGTGAGTGTACAAATACAACGTGAAGATTATAATCATGAAAGATGGACAATTAAGCTCAATTAATTCCTTGAAACAAGAAAACATGGAAACATCAAAACTTATTTAATCTTCAAGGTATATGTATGTCCTATACAAACTAAAGTATACATACATATCCAAACACAATGAGTCCACAAATATATGCATTAAGGCACGTGGCTCAAAAAAGGATAAACATGTATATCTAATAGTTTGGACATGATAGACATATACATGAAGTTAAACAATTAAACACAAAAAAGAACTAAATCTTCACCAAAACAAATTTCATTTCAAGGTATATGTATGAATTGTCACACAATAAGTATACATACATATCCCTAAACACAATTGAGTCCATATATAGATTTGCATGAAAGGCAAATGACTCAAGGGGTATACATGTATATCTTAAAGTTTGGCAATACAAACATATACATGAAGTGAAAACTCATAAAACAAATCCAAAAATGGAATACAAGTTTGAAATGTATGATCATCAAAACTAGACTATACTAGCACATCTAATGGGGTCAAATAAGCAATCAATCCAAAACATATATAGATTTATTTGTGGCCCTCTATATGTACAAGTATATACCTAGTCTTAATGAAAACTAACATCTAAACATGTAATCAACACATGAAGCATCAAAACACAATAAAAATCAACATGATAAAACTAAGACATGATTACTATGTGAATTCACATGTATTAGATTCATGATGTACATTATAGCTTAAACAAAAGTGAGAACACTAAGTATGGTTCATATAAGCATGTGTGTCTCAAATACTATACATGTATGTCAAGGATCTAATAATCATGGTATTTACATACTAATCCATAGACAATGAAACATGCTATAAAACATCAAAACATGCTAAAAATTTTAATTATGAAAGCATGTAAACAATAAATGGGAGTAAAGGATTGTTACCAAAAACCGAAGAAGCAACTCTCCTTGTCTCCAAAACATGGTGGTCCTCTCCACCAAATCTTCCCTTGAAAGTGATGCATCCAATAGATTTTCTTTAAGTACGGAACGCATCCACTCCAAGGTGTCATCACTCTCACGTCATGTGAGAGCCCACACCTACATCAAAAATAATAGGAGGGGTGGTCTTTGGTACCCATATCTTTTTGGGTCCATGGGGGTTAGTCTCATTTCTAACCCAAACACAATTCTTTGCTAAATTTAAAACATGTAATCTATCATAACAAATTTAGCAAGGTGGCCCTTACGTCCACAATGTGTACAAGTGTACACATGAGCATACATAGTGTGATGGTGTCCGTGAGGAGCATGTGTATGCCGTGGAGGGTGTGCATGAATAGATGGAACTTGTTTCTTTGGAAACAATGTTTCCAAACGTGTATGCCCAACAACACATTGGCTCAAAGTGGAGCCCAAACAATCTACACTCTTCTTTAATAAACAAATATCATCATTAATCTTAGAAGAAGAAGTAGAGCATGCAATGGGTGGAGTGTGTGAAACTACCCTAGCATGGCAAACATGAGAAACAATATCATTTTCAATGATTTATTTTTATTTAAACAAATTTCTAATTCTTTTGAAATAAAATCAATTTATCTTTTTAAAGAATTATTTTCTTTTAAAACAAAATCTACTTTAGAAGACAAGTTTTCATTCTTCTTCAAAATAGTATGGCAATCATTTTTAGATTTTAAAAATTCGTTTTCTTTTAGTGCAAGTTCTAATTGAGATCTCAATGAATCCCTTTCATTATAGACCTCAACCTTCTCTTGCAAAACATTGTCAAGTCTAGAATGCAAACTCTTATTTTCTTTTTCAATTCCTAGACTCTTCTTTTCAACAAATTATTTTTTCTATTAATTTTTCACACACAATGGAAAGTTCTTCATTCAAAGCATGGGCATCATAATCATCATTTGAAGAGCTAGCACAATCATCATTATCTAAGTGGGGTTCCGAATGTACCTCAAGGGAGTCATTCCCTTGGATCATTAAGCATTGAGACTCGGATTCTCCACTAGACTCCTCCGGTTGAATTTGTTCTTGAAGCTTAGAGGTGGTGTTTGTCGTCAACTTGTTCCACACTACAAAAGCGGAATCAAGATTAGAAACAAGCATAAGATAATCTTTTGAAAGCGTGCTTCTAATGGCCTCTAGGGCTTGTGCATTGGCCCCTATATGCTTGCTATCACTAAGGAAGGATTCCTGGTAATGGTAAATGGACATCCTAGTCTTCCAAACAAGAATGTTGGAAGGGTCATACATAGGTGGGGTCATGAAGTCCATGGATGTAAACTATATGTGTGCAAACACGAAAATGCAAACAAGATTAGCAAACAAATGGATCTCACTCCTAGGATGTTAAGCCTAAGTATCAGGAGCACTAGCTCTGATACCAATTGAAAAAACACCTAGAGGGGGGGTGAATAGGTGTAAGTGCTAATCTAGGAACTAAGTGCGCTAAATGCGGGAGCTAATGCAAATCTTGCATAAACTTAATACAACACAACAAGTGTAGCCGAATTCCCCGTGAAGGGCTCTGGACTAACTCCTCTTGATTCCCCTTGAATGGGTTGAGGTGCTATGTGAAGCTCTTGTTGGTTAAGTATAAATTAGGCACACACACAAGCAAGCCAAGCAAATAATGATGAATAGCAATATGAATATATGCAAGGCAACACAAGCAAATAAATATGTATGATATGAATATGAAATATGATGCTTTGCACAAATAAATAAGAGAGAGAGAGTTAGAGAGTCAAGTGGATCAAACGCAAACACAATGATATGTTTCGAGGTTCGATCACCTTTCTCTACATCCCCGCCTACACCACCATGTAGGATTTCCAATCCACTATAACGTCCACGAGGACACCCACCGAGGGAACCTTCACCGAGAAGGATTTTTACAACAAGGGAGTACCGAACTCCTCTCTCAAACAACCACCTCACAACCGAGGGGTAGGCCCGTAGCCAATACAACCACAACACCTCTACCGAAGAGGGTTTACAACCAAACTCCACCTCTCACTAGAGGGAGCAAACCAACAACCCAATTACACAACCTCAACCTCTACCAAAGAGGGAGCAACCAAGAAATCAAGGGTTTACAATAGGTGGTCTCTTTCAACCACAAACCTCTTTCCTTTTTCTTTTTCTTTTCCACAAACAAGGATCCTAATAGATTAGGATAGGTGATAGCTCAAGTGTGAAAACAAGGTGTTTTTGGAAACAAGCAACAAAGAAAACTAATAGGGAAATCTCTTGTAAATGATAGAAAATGAAAATCAATACAATCTCCCAAAACCCTAGTTTTCTTTGATTTTCAAAAACCCAAAACAATAAAGATGAGAAGTTTAAAGCCCAAAAACTCTTTTTAAAACTTGTTTTAAACTCAGAAAAACTGGAAATTTTTCTCTTGCAAAAACCTTGGCCAAAATCCCAAAGAATTGGGGTTTATATAGGCCAAACCAGAAACTAGCCGTTAGGCTGATGTGGCAGCCTGACAGGCTGACGGTCGACCGGCCGATCGACCGCCAACGGTCAGAAATGTGACCGTTGGGCAACCACGGTCGACCGGCCCGTCGACCCAAACAAACAGAGAGCACTGCTCTCAGCCCGGTCGACCGTCCCAGTGTCTCCAAATGTGCACAGATTTGTGCACGTCGGTCGACCGGCCCGGTCGACCGACTTCAGCCAAGTCGACTAGGTCAGTTGACTTAGTCGACTGATTGAAGCCTGGAACAGAAATCTGGGTCAGAAAAACTGGGAAAAATATTTTATAAAAAATCTTTTAACACTTCTAAAAATCCACAAAACTTGTTTTAACATTTTGTATTGAAACACAAACATGTGATAAAAATTTCAAGACATATATCAATCATATCAATTCATTTTGAGTCTTGCAAATTTTATCAAAAACAAAACTTGTATTTTTATCAAACTTGATTTTTTCAAAACATGAATAGGATAGTCAAAATAAGTTTGTTTAAGAAGTTTAAGCATGCATGTATAAATAGAAACCATCTACTATACATATAAACAAATTAAACTTGTTTTGATCTATATTCATGAAAACCAAAATCCAAACCATAAATCTTGTGTGTGTTGTGCACTTGAGCATATCAACTATTCTAAGCTTTACAAATGGATCTAAAACACACTATCTAAACTATGGATACCTAAGTCTTCTTGATAATCTTCATCTTCAAGTTGACTTGCTCCAAAACTCCATCCATGGGCTAGGCAATGTGTGATCATGAAGCTTTGGCCCTGGAATCACTATGAAAAGCTTCTAAACTCCTTTGTTGAAGCTAATCACCAACTAATATCTTGGTTAATGATCTGAAACTTAAACAACACAAGATTATTAGTAAACATAACTACATGAGTTAATCATCATCAAAACTAGGGTGGAAGGCCTTTGGGCCAACAAAAACACATTTTTGAGATACCTTTGTAAATAAACAAATTTTTGAGATACCAATTGGAACTAAAACATATCAAAACATTTTTAAGAATCCAATTGTAACTAAACAATACAAATTTTGAATTCTAATTGTAATTGAAACATTTTACCAATTGAAATAACAATGAAAATTTGATACCAATGAAAGAAAATATTTTATATTTTGATACCAATTTAAATTTTCATGGATACCAATTGAAATATATGGATACCAATTGAAATAAATAGTTCAATAGATACCAATTGAGATATATTGTACATTTTGATATCAATAAAAATACCAATTATAAAAAATACCAATGAAGATAATGCATAAGCTTATTTAAAAAGTACCAATTGAGAAATCAATTGAAAATTAAGATTTGAATTAAGCTTAGCATAAATATACTTTGTGCTTTAAACATGTAAATATCTTGAAAATCAAGCACAAACAAATCATATATATGTATGAAAATGAAAATACTAATAGAAATTGATATTATTTGAAACGAAGCATACATATATAGAAAATAAAATATGAGTATATACAAAAAAAATGTCAATTGTGATACCAATTGAAAATATGATGTAAATCAAGTATATGACTCATAAATAACCACCCTTTTTCATGCACAAGATAAATGATTTTCAATAAGGCATACGAGGCATGCTCGCCCATCCGTCCGCCCATAAAAGGGGTGGTAGGGGTTTACAAAAATAAGTGTTTGAAAATATTTTATTGTGAAAACACTACCAAAAGAAGAATACATAACTAGTTAAAAATAATTTTTTTTGAAAAACTAGTTAAAGATCCTTCAAACATGAATCAAATCATATGTATATCATGAAACATACTAAACACATAGGAGTTGTCACTCAAGATCTATAAGGCTCATAAAGACTCATGAAAACATAGTCATGAGAAAAACAAATTAAGTGTGAGTGTACAAGAATCATGTAATTAGCATTTTCATGAAAGTAAACAATAAAGCTCAAAAGAAACATGAATTTTATCAAACAAATATGAAAATCATGAAATTATTTTCATTTAAAAACAAACTTCTAGGTATATGTATGATTTATCCAAACCTAACAATATGCATACATATCCCAAACATAAAAAGAGTCCATAATATAAATTGCATGAAGGCAAATGACTCAAGGGGTATACATGTATATTTATTAGATTTGAATATAAAATGCATATACATGAAGCAAAACAAAAATAGGCAAAACATGTATAAATGAGAAAATCATCAAAACTAGGCTATACATGTGCATGTAGTGAGTACAAATGAACAATGAAGTGCAAACGTATATAAATCAAATGTTGCTCACTACTTGTACATGTATAAACACAAGTTTTGATAAAAACTACATCTAAACATGTATTACCACATGAAGCACAATATTAAAAATAAACATGCTAAAATCATATATGTAAAAAGCATGTAAACAAAAGAGTTTAGAGATAGTTACCAACACATGAACTATACTCCAAATCTCCAAACATGGTGGTTGTCCCACCAAACTTCCTTGATAGCGATGCATCAAATGTGTGTCCATCAAGTCCATGTGCATCCACCATCAAGGGACTAAATCTCTCACATTTTGTGAGAGCCCGCACCTACATCAAATACAAAAGGTGGGGATTTTGGTACCCATTTTCTTTTGGGTCCACGGGGTTAGCTTTATTTGTAACCCAAACATTTTTGTTAGCAAAATTTAAAGAATTTATTTTATCATAACAAAATTTTGCTAAATGGCCTTTGCGGCCACAATGTGTACACTTGTACACTCTAGGATGCATATGTGTATGATCATGGCGTGCAAAATGTGCATATGCATGTTGTGGGTGTTGTGCATGAACATGTGAAACTTATTTCTTTGAAAACAAAGTTTCCAATCTTTTATGATTAAATGCACAATCGCTCAAGGTTGAGCTCAAGCAATCAATTATATTTTTAAAAATTTTAACTTCACTTTTATCAATAATAGCATGTAAAGCATGGTGAGAATGAGAATCATTATTCTTTTTCTTTTTAGAAAATTTTCTTTTTCTTTTTCAACAATTTTTCTTTTTAAAGAAGTGTTTTCATGCAAAGCAATTTCCTTTTATTTTTCCACCAAAATGATTTTATTTTTCAAAGCATTATTTCCTTCACACATATCATTCAATTTAGAAAGCAAGGAAATATTTTCATTTTTCAAACTTTCATTTTCTTTTGAAACATTTTCAAATTTAGTTTGAAAAGACTCTTTTTCTTTTAACAAGCAATCAAATCTATTTTCATTTTCTTGTTATCCTTTTTAAGCAATTCATATTTTTCAAGTAGTTGTTGACAAAATGAAGTAAGCACATCATAAGATATGTCAACATCTTCTTCTACCTCGGATTCGGTAGTTACCTCAAGAGGGGTATCCCTTTGGACAATGTAGCACACGTTTGAAGCGTCACTTCCAACATCCGAGTCGTTCCCCGCATAATATTGTTCATTTTCGCCAAGGGAGATGATGGTGTTCCAAACTACAAAAGCCGAGTCAATGTTAGCAACCCTACATAAATAATCATTGTTTAGGGTACTCTTCAAAGCATGAATGGCTTTTGAGTTAGCCTCAATATACTTGTTATTGTTAACATATGAATCTTTAATAGTAGCAAGATAAACATGAATGCCTAGGCCTTTGAGGTACATAGACATCTTAACCTTCCAAGTTTGGATGTTAAGAATGTCAAAAGTGGGAGGTGACATGAAATTCATGGTGTGTAAAAAAATATTGTGATTAGCTATAAATGAGGATCTTTAACTCTAGGTTGTTAGACCCAAATCAAGAGCACGTGGCTCTCATACCAATTGTAATCACCTAGAGGGGGGTGAATAGGTGACTAGCTAATCTAATGGTCAATTAATGCGGAATTAAAACTTATAAATGCAAACTAAAACTACTTAAGCTAAACACCAAGTATAACACAAGAGTGTAGCCGAATTCTCCGTGAAGGGCTCTGGACTAACTCCTCAAGATTCCTCTAAATAAGAGTTGAGGTGCCGCGTTGGCTCTCTTGGTTGAATACAAGTGTTAGCAAATAATCCCCAAGCATATAACAATTTGAGTACCAATATATATCAAGCAAATAAAGACGAAAGCAATATAAGCATGCAAGATATAAACAAGTAAGAGAGAGAGAGAGAGCAATCGCAAACACGGGAGAATTGTTTCGAGGTTCGAGCACACTTGCTCTATGCCCCCGCCGTCAACACTTGAAGGATTTTCACTAAAAACCGATCCCACCGGATCACTCGGTGCCGCAACACCAACAAGGTGAGTTCATACTTGAACTCCTTAGACTCTCTAGTCCCTTCACTCGTTCCCGCAAGAACAAACACACGCAAGCCCACAGCTCGCCGAGGTCGCACCTCTACAATGAGCTCTCACTAGAACTCAAAACTGAAGGTTCACCTAGAGGGGGGGTGAATAGGTGAAGGCTAATCTAATCGTCACTTAATGATGAATGATGCAAATAATGCGGAAGCTAAAAGCAATTATGACCTAATTAAAACTTTTACACTAAACACTATGTATAACACAAGAGTGTTGCCGAATTCCCCGTGAAGGGCTCTGGACAAACTCCTCTAGATTCCTCTTGAATGGGTTGAGGTGCCGCGTTGGCTCTCTTAGTTGAATACAAGTGTTAGCAAACAATCCCACGCAAGTATATCAATTAAGCACAAAATATATCAAGCATGTATATGTAAAGACAATAATTGAATGCAAGATATAAATAAGGGATAGAGAGAAAGAGAGCAATCGCAAACACAAGGGATTTGTTTCGAGGTTCGAGCACACTTGCTCTACATCCCCGCCTTCGACACATGAAGGATTTCCACTATGCAAGATCCCAATGGATCTCTCCTCGGTGCCGCAACACCTACAAGCCCTCGGACTCTCTAGTCCCTTACACACCGCAAGCCCACTGGCTCGCCGAGGCCGCACCTCAAACCACCGAGGCCGCACAAGAACTCAAAACAACGCGGACACACACGTCCGCCTCCTCAAAATACAAGAAATGATCTCTTGGTGATCTAAACACTTTGATCACAAACAAAAGCTCTCACTACAACACTCCTATAAGATGAATAGCTCAATGGATGCTCAAATGTTGGTGTGAGAAAACAAGGAAAAAGATGGTGGAGGAAAAAATCTCTTTAACACACTCTAAATAAAATCTTCCCTTTTGATTGGAAGTATTTGCTCTCTATTTTGTGGAGAAAAACTTCTGAAAAGAGTGGGAAAAACTGGCTCTAAAAACTTCTCCAAATCTTGTAGAAAACAGTCCACAAACCCCCAAATATATAGGCTGTCAAAAACTAGCCGTTGGGGCTTTGTCAGAACTGCCGGTCGACCGCCAACGGTCGGATTTCTGACCGTTGGAGCCACGGTCGACCGCCAGGGTCGACCGACCCACTGGAGCTGAGTGTCCAAATCTCTGTCGGTCAACCGGTGCGGTCGGCCGAACTTTCCAGAGAGCTCTGCTCTCTGGAGCGGTCGACCGCCACGGTCGGCCGTCCTCCAGTACACAAAGGCGTGCACGTTTGTGCACGTCGGTCGACCGGTCCGGTCGGCCGACTCCAGGATTAGTCGACTTATAAAGGCTACTAGTCGACTTATCCGAAGCCTGAAACAGTTTTCTGGGATTAAAAAGTTGGTCTTTTTGGCTCAAATAAAATCCCATAAAATACTTAAAAATCTACAAAAATAGTTTAACCAATATACTTTGATATACAAACATGCTTGCACAAAATCAAGGCATGTTATAAAAGATTGGACTATTTTTGTAACTTGGAAATATTGGCTCATGATAAAAACTATTTTTCTAAAACAATATTTTTCAAAACATATTTTTCCAAATCTTCATCAAATACAAAAACAAGATATACTTTTAAGGCATAGTGTGTATGAATATGATCCACTACACAAATAAGATGAAATATCTAAGTTTTTGACATTAAGCTCTAAACTTGATTTTGGTCAAAAGATATGTAAACATGAAAACCAAAATTATGTTTATCCAAAATGAAAGTCTTTTCTAAATCTGAAAATTCTTTTATGAAAAGACAATTAAATCAAGAGTGTGTGTGTATATGTACTTGAGCAATCCACCACTATTCTATCCTTTACATTTTTAAATAAAACAAAAATAAAATCTTATACCTAGACACGTCTTCATCTTCTTGAAGTCTTCACTTGAAGGCTTCTCATCTTCTTGACTTGGTCCAAGCTTGATCCAAAAGCTCCTTGGATCACACCGTGCTAGCTCCAAATCTTGACATTTTATCCTTTGTTGAGCTCTGCATCTACTAAGATCTTGATAATGAATCTGTCACTAATTAAACATAAGATCATTAGTAAACATAACTTCATGAGTTGATCATCATCAAAACTAGGGTGATGGGCCTTGGGCCAACAATCTCCCCTTTTTGATGATGACAAAACTCATGAGGTTATATATGCATGGATTAAAGTAAAGCTTCAAAGAAGCTCCCCCTTAACTCATGCATAACACAAAATAATAAATATAGTAATGAGGCACATGAATATGTATGCAAGTATGGAGATAAAAACATGCAACAAGCATAAATCAAAATCTTTTTCTCCTATTTGTAATTCAAAAACATATATGCATAAATAACAAGGAAGACAAATACTTCTCCCCTTAAGCAATGAAAACATGCATATAAACTCAAATACTTCTCTCCCTTTTTGTCAATCATCAACAAAGGGTTCAAAGTAAAAATAAATCAAACAAATTTTTCTCCCCCTTTTTGTCATAACAAAGAGATCAATAAGGGGTCAAATCAAACATATCAAAAAAAAATTGTTTTTTATTAATTTTTTTAAACAAAAATTTAAAGGTATCAGAGCTTTTGTAAAACAACAAATTTTTAAGATACCAAATTGAAAGTAATCATTTTGTAAAACATATTGATACCAATTGAAATTTAACAAATATGAAGTTGAAACATATTGATACCAATAGTAAACATAATGATCAAAAATTTTTATTTTTCATCATAAACTTTGTGCTTTTAAAAGTGTGAACCAATTGAAAGTTAAGCACATGAAAATCATATATATGTATGAGAAACGAGTATACCAAGTGAAATTGATACATACATATATAAGAAAACAAACTATGAGTATATACCAAAATAAGTTCATATTGATACCAATTGAAACGATTCAATGATACCAATTGACATAACAATAAGATCAAGTGTATATCTCATAACCTACCATCCCTTGATATGCACAAGGTAAAAGATTTTCAATGAAGCATACAAGGCATAATCGCCCATCCATCCACCCATAGAAGGTAGGGGTTTTCAAAAATAGATTTGAAAAAATTTTAGCATTGAAAATCACTACCAAAAGAAGAATAATTAACTAGTTAAAGATAATTTTTGAAAAACAATAAATCATATGTTTTTCATGAATCAAGACTAAATACACAAATATGACACTAAAGATCTATAAAGCTCATAAAAAGGTGTTCATGAAACAAGGTCATGACAAAATGAATAAAATGTGAGTGTACAAGAGTCATGTAAATAGCATTTTCATGAAAATAGACATTGAAGCTCAAAGTGATCATATATCAAATTTTTTTTTTTTTACAAAAACATGAAAAATCATTTTTCAATAAAACAAACAAACTTCTAGGTATATGTATGATTTATCCAATTCTAACAATATACATACATATCCCAAATATAAAAGAGTCTATTAAATGTATTTGCATGAAAGCAAGAGACTCACGGGTATACATGTATATTTATTAGATTTGAATTTAAAAATACATATACATGAAGTAAAGCATAAAATTGGCAAAACAAGTATAAATGGAAGAATCATCAAAACTAGGCTATACATATGCATATAGTGGGTACAAGTGAACAATGAAGTGCAAACGTATATGAATCAAATGTGGCTCACTACTTGTACATGTATAAATCCAAGTTTTGACAAATACTACATCTAAACAAGATTTTACCACATGAAGCACAAAACTAAAACATGAACATGCTATGAATATTATGAATGAACAAGTATGAACATAAAAGAAATAGGAGTTTAGAGATTGTTACCAACTCCAAAGCTCCAAACATGGTGGTCATCCCATCAAAACCTCCTTGATAGCGGTGCATCAAAAATATGTCCATCTAATCCACGTGCAACCACCACCAAGGCACCAAATCTCTCACGTCTTGAGAGATCCCTCACCTACATCAAAAACATAGGGTGGGGGTTTTGGTACCCATATTTTCTTGGGTCCTTGGGGGTTAGCTTTGTAAGGCACCCAAACATTTTTATGATTAGCAAAATTTAAAGCATGCAATTTATCAAAACAAAATTTTGCTAAATGGCCTTTGCGGCCACAATGTGTACACTTGTACACCTTAGGATACTTATGTGTATGTGAATGATCATGGTGTGCAACATAAGCATATGCATGATGGGTATGATGTGCATGAACATGTGGAGTTTGTTTCTTTGAAAACATTGACTCCAATCTAGTATGGTTGAATGCACACGAGTTCAAAGTTGAACTCAAATTATTGATTTTATCTTTCAAAACATTAATCTCACTAGTGGTGGCATGTGAAGCATGGTGAGATATGAAATCATTTTTCTTTTTCTTTTTAGAAACAAATTCTTTTTCTTTTTCAACAAATTTTCTTTTCAAAGTAATATTTTCTTGAAAAACGACTTCCTTTTGTTTTTCCACCAAATCAATCTTATTTTTCAAAGACATATTCCCTTCACATAAATCATTCAATTTTGACATGAGGGAAACATTCTCATTTTCAAATCTTTATTTTCTTTTTCTAAACATGCAATATTAGTTCTAAATGAATCATTTTCTATATGCATGCAATCCAACTTCTTTTTCAAATTTTTATTATCTTTTCTTAGCATGTCATATTTCTCTATAGTTGTTGACAAAATGAAGCAAGTTCATCATATGACATGTTAATATCCTCATCCTCGGATTCGGAAGTTACCTCAAGGGAGTTATCCCCTTGGACCATGTAGCACAAGTTGGAGGTGTTGCTTCCAACGTCCGAATCGCTCCTGGCATAATAATGATCATTTTCGCCAAGGGAGAGGAGGGTGTTCCACACTACAAAAGCCAAATCAATGTTTGCAACCCTAGATAAGTAATCATCATTTAGGGTAGATCTTAAAGCATTTAGGGCTTTTGCATTAGCCTCAATATTCTTACCATCTAAGCAATATGCATTATTAGTAGTGGCAAAATAAACATGAATGCTTAGGGCCTTGAGGTACAAAGACATCTTCACCTTCCATATATGGATGTTAAGAATGTCAAAAGTGGGTGGTGACATGAACTCCATGGTGTGTGTACAAATATATGTGATTAGCCTAAAAATGAGGATCTTTAACTCTAGGTTGTTAGACCCAAATCAGAGTACCAAGCTCTGATACCAATTGAAGGTTCACCTAGAGGGGGGGTGAATAGGTGAAGGCTAATCTAATGGTCACTTAATGATGAATGATGCAAATAATGCGGAAGCTAAAAGCAATTACGACCTAATTAAAACTTTTACACTAAACACTATGTATAACACAAGAGTGTTGCCGAATTCCCCGTGAAGGGCTCTGGATAAACTCCTCTAGATTCCCCTTGAATGGGTTGAGGTGCCGCGTTGGCTCTCTTGGTTGAATACAAGTGTTAGCAAACAATCCCACGCAAGTATATCAATTAAGCACAAAATATATCAAGCATGTATATGTAAAGACAATAATTGAATGCAAGATATAAACAAGGGATAGAGAGAAAGAGAGCAATCGCAAACACAGGGATTTGTTTCGAGGTTCGAGCACACTTGCTCTACATCCCCGCCTTCGACACACGAAGGATTTCCACTATGCAAGATCCCAATGGATCTCTCCTCGGTGCCGCAACACCTACAAGCCCTCGGACTCTCTAGTCCCTTACACACCACAAGCCCACCGGCTCGCCGAGGCCGCACCTCAAACCACTGAGTCCGCACAAGAACTCAAAACAACGCGGACACACACGTCCGCCTCCTCAAAATACAAGAAATGATCTCTTGGTGATCTAAACACTTTGATCACCAACAAAAGCTCTCACTACAACACTCCTATAAGATGAATAGCTCAATGGATGCTCAAGTGTTGGTGTGAGAAAACAAGGAAAGAGAGGGCGGAGGAAAAAATCTCTTTTAACACACTCTAAATAAAATCTTCCCTTTTGATTGGAAGTATTTGCTCTCTATTTTGTGGAGAAAAACTTCTGAAAAGAGTGGAAAAAACTGGCTCTAAAAACATCTCCAAATCTTGTGGAAAATAGTCCACAAACCCCCAAATATATAGGCTGTCAAAAACTAGCTGTTGGGGCTTTGTCAGAACTGCCGGTCGACCGGTGCGGTCGACCGCCAACGGTCGGATTTCTGACCGTTGGAGCCACGGTCGACCGCCAGGGTCGACCGACCCACTGGAGTTGAGAGTCAACTCTCCGTCGGTCGACCGGTGCGGTCGGCCGAACTTTCCAGAGAGCTCTGCTCTCTGGAGCGGTCGACCGGCACGGTCGGCCGTCCTCCAGTACACAAAGGCGTGCACGTTTGTGCACGTCGGTCGACCGGTCTGGTCGGCCGACTCCAGGATTAGTCGACTTATAAAGGCTACTAGTCGACTTATCCGAAGCCTGAAATAGTTTTCTGGGATAAAAGTTGGTCTTTTGGCTCAAATAAAATCCCATAAAATACTTAAAAATCTACAAAAATAGTTTAACCAATATACTTTGATATACAAACATGCTTGCACAAAATCAAGGCATGTTATAAAAGATTGGACTATTTTTGTAACTTGAAAATATTTGGCCCATGATAAAACTGTTTTTCTAAAATAATATTTTTCAAAACATATTTTTCCAAATCTTCATCAAATACAAAAACAAGATATACTTTTAAGGCATAGTGTGTATGGATATGATCCACTGCACAAATAAGATGAAATATCTAAGTTTTTGACATTAAGCTCTAAACTTGATTTTGGTCAAAAGATATGTAAACATGAAAACCAAAATTATGTTTATCCAAAATGAAAGTCTTTCTAAATCTGAAAATTCTTTTATGAAAAGACAATTAAGTCAAGAGTGTGTGTGTATATGTACTTGAGCAATCCACCACTGTTCTATCCTTTACATTTTTTAACTAAAACAAAAACAAAATCTTATAAAAAGATACAAGTCTTCATCTTCTTGAAGTCTTCACTTGAAGGCTTCTTATCTTCTTGACTTGGTCCAAGCTTGATCCAAAAGCTCCTTGGATCACACCGTGCTAGCTCCAAATCTTGACATTTTATCCTTTGTTGAGCTATGCACCTACTAAGATCTTGATAATGAATCTGTCACTAATTAAACATAAGATCATTAGTAAACATAACTTCATGAGTTGATCATCATCAAAACTAGGGTGATGGGCCTTTGGGCCAACAGAAACACTGCGAACACACAAGTTCGCCTCCTCAAAGCAAAGATGAAGTCTTTGGTGATCACAACACTTTGATCACCTAAAAATAATCTCACAACAACTCTCCTATAGGTAGATATAGTAATGGATAGCTCAAGTGTTTATGAGAAAACTTGGATTGAATGTGGTGGTGAAAAACTCAAGATAATCACTTTGAAAAAATCTTGATAAACTCTCCTTTTAAATGGAAGTATTTAGCTCTAAAATAAGTGGAGAAAACCTCTTAAAAGAGTAGGAAAAACTGGTGCAAAAACTCACTTAAAATCTTGTTAAAAGTAGTCCAACAAAGCCCCCTTTTATAGGCCAAAGAAAACTAGCCGTTGGGGTCCAGTCAGCAGCTCTGGACTGCTGTCGGTCGACCGGCCCGGTCGACCGCCAACGGTCAGAAATCTAACCATTGGGCCAGCGGTCGACCGCGCCCGGTCGACCGAGGCCTGGAACAGAGAGCAGACACTCTTTGCCGGTCGACCGTCCCGGTCGACCGGGGCTTTCCAGAGAGAAGAAGCTCTCTGGCGGTCGATCGTCCCGGTCGACCGGCCCTCCAGCCAGAGCTGGCGTGCATGTTTGTGCACGTCGGTCGACCGACTCCTAGCTCGATCGACCGGTCCAGTCGACCGGCAGAAGCCAGACAGAAACTCTTTTAGGGATTAAAAGGTTATCTTTTTAGCTTAAATAAAATCCCATAAAATCTCTAAAATTCTACAAAAATAGTTTTAGTATTATACTTTGGTATACAAATATGTTTGAGTAAAATCAAGACATGTTACAAACATTTGAACTACTTTTGTAACTTAGAAATTTTGGCTCAAAATAAAAACCGTATTTTTCCAAATTGGTTTTTCAAAACTTATTTTTCCAAAACTTCTCCAAATACAAAAATAAGATATTTTAAACATTTTTAAAGCATAGAGTGTATGGATATGATCCATTACACGTACATGATGAAATATCTTTGTTTTTTGACATTAAGATCTAAAATAGTTTTGTTTAAAGACATGTATATATTAAACTCCAAAAACCAAACCGGTATTTTTCCAAATGAAAATCCTTTTATGAAAACACAAATAAATCTTGAGTGTGTGTGTATATGTACTTGAGCAATCCACCAACTATTCTATCCTTTACATTTTATCTAAAAATAAAATCTTAACAAAAACAAACCTAGACACAAGTCTTCTTCTTGAAGTCTTCTCATCTCCTTCTTGACTTGGTCCAAACTTGATCCAAAGAGCTAGACTCCTCTTGAGTACTTGATGTGGTCTTAATGCATAGGCTCTTGAATCAAACCGTGCTAGCTCCAAAACTTGACTTTAAATCCTTTGTTGAAGCTAAACACCAACTAAGATCTTGATCACAAATCTAAGACTAAATAAACACAAGATCATTAGTACTATAACTACATGAGTTGATCATCATCAAAACTAGAGTGATGGGCCTTTGGGCCAATAGTATACTCCCTCTCTTTCTCTCACTCACTATCTCTCCTTCTCCGATGATCTTCCAACCGCACCCCCATGTTGTTGCTCTCCTCCGGCGAGATCGCCGTGTGTGATCTGTGTGCTCCACCTCTGTGCACCCAAGGACGCCCCCACTTGCTTCTCCATTTGCCGTGAGTCTACCTGGTTGTCTCCCCTTCACGACAACACCTCCACTCTCTTCTCCATGGCACAACCATCTCCCCCACGCCATGACCTCCCCCATCCTTGCGCACCACCCCTTCGTTTGACTGAGCTCCATGGCGCCCAGCCCATGTCAGCGCCTTCCCAGGCCACACAGGAGCCCCTGCGCACTGTCGAGCCACCATAGCATCAAGAGCATTTCCCCCTCTTTTCATCACGCCCCAGCGAGCGCGAACACTTTAGAACTCCTCCGCCGGCGAGATCCGCCATGTCTTTCAACAGCCACGATCTCCCCGGTGCCATCTTCCTCCTCCAGCATGCTCCGTCAAGCTCCGGCGTAAACTCGTGGCCGTGCATCCCCCGTGGCTAAAAGCCTTGCCTTGTAGGTGAGGTTTCTTTCGCTCCCACTTTCTACATTTCCCTCTGTTCATGTATATGGGTATGTAATTATGTAAAATATGTGTGAATTCATGTATTTATGTGTAGTGTGTGTTTATGCATGTGTTTACATGAGGGCGCGTGTGTATATTTAAATGTGTGTGCGTGAGTGTTTTATATGAATGAGTGGATGGGAATATATATATATAGATGTATGGTGGGATGGCATCTTCTGCCTCTCCGTGGATCGCCGTCGATCGCTGTCGGCGAGCGCGAACGTACTCGCGCCCTTTCCGGTGAGATCCTCTATCTGTCGACATCCTCTGCGGCCTACACTCCCACCTCCGGAGCCTCCATCGGTGCGCCGCAAGTCACCTCATTGTGCGAGTCCCTTCTTCCCTCTCTTTATTTATAAGTATGCAATGGTATGTGTAATTATTTACATATAGGTATTAATGTGTATGTTGGGTATTTTGTGTAGGGGTATGTATGTAATAATGTGAAAGTGTGTTAATTGTGTCTGGATGTGTGTGCGTGAGTTAGATTACATGCATGAGGATGTGTATGTGTGCATGATTATTAGTGTGTATGTATATATATTTATATATGTGAATATAAGTGTATGTATGTATATTTGTATATGTATATGTGTATATATATATATATATATATATATATATATATATATATATAGTGAGTATGTATGTGTGTACTGGTATATATATGTGTGGGGGTACCCTTGTGTGTACGCAAGTGTGGCGTGCGTGTATGGGTACACGTGTGAGTATATTATGTGTGTGTGTGTGTGTGTGTGTTGATTCCCCTTTCTCTCTGTGTGTTTCGTTGCGTGTTATAACATTTCGGACCCGTTTGGTGAGATTCGAACTTAGTAATAAGAGATTCAGAGTTGTGCCATTATGGACCCGATACTAGGCGATTCGAGGACCGATCCATGAGATGATTCGGAGATCCATACAAGTTCGTGTGGTGAAGATCAGAGGGCGATTCGGTTCCAAAAACTGCGTCATTTCATGTGAGCATTTGTTTATTGATTTATTTTATTTTAATGCTTTATCCTATTATTTTATGCGAATATTTATATTTTTCTGCATTATACTATTCCTAACCATGCTTATTTAGATGATATCTATACCAGAACAGTAACGTTTGAGACTGGAACGTGTTTGATATATTATCGACTGGATCTTCAGAATTAGTGGTTCAGTAGTTGATACTTAGACCTACTAATGAATTTTTGTGGGATAAATCTTGACTTGAGATTTTGAGAGCAGATCAGATTAGCTAGGATAGTAGACTCTACTTATTTGTGATATTCATTTAAAATAAATTATTGTTATTCGAAGAGAGTAGATTAGTATGGTGGTGATAGATCAGATATATCCTCGATGTTAGATGTATTTGGAGCCCATGTTTGTCACAGAGGTTAATATTTAAATTATTATTTGTTTAGTTTATTACATATCTAGATGTGAGGGATTTGAACTGAGATATTATCGATCTGGAGAATGATTAGCTGGTGATTATACTTAAGTAAATGAATTTTGTGAGAACGATTATCAGACTTAACCTTCATTATTTGATGATAACCTAGACGAGAATTTAATTGAATATTGAGAATTTAATTAAAATGGTGTAGCTTTATAAAAGATGGGATCTTGGACTTGTCAAGTAGACATGGCTGAATTTGAGTTGACTTGGAGGTTGAGAAATAGGCATTGATTGAGTTGACTTGACCTGGTAGATTTTATATATATATATATATATATATATAGACTTGATATGTTACTTGAGTTCAGGGATCTTGTGATTGACCTTGTTAGAAAATAAGAGTGTATGATAATCTTGATCGATGATCTTACTGTTATTTGATGGTGAGGATATGATTAGATATAGCTGACTGTTTATATAAGATATCTGATTATTGATTCATTGAGATAGTGGTCTACTATATCATATACTTTGTCATTGATTAATACTTAATGTTCACGATGATTGTATTGAGACTGTTGGATATGGATCAGTTACTATGGTATCCTAGTGCAGATGGATGAGATATTTATCAGTTCTAGATGAGACTATCCATTAAGCAGTTTCTGTATTTGTTATTGTATTAATTCATTTTACTAAAAGTTACCGAAAAAATATCGTTAGACTGTAACGCTCGGTACAGTTTTATTCATCGTATACCCGGTTACTGTTACTGTTCACGGTCCTTACTGTTGTTCACTGTGTATACGATTACTATTATTGTTACTGTATTGTTACTGTTACTGTCACCGCATCGTCCTAGTATTCTAGTAACTTGAATATTGATTATCTAGCTGAATTAAATAATAATGTAAATTGACAACTTGCATTGGGATTGGAGAAATTTGTGGAGGAGACAACTTTTGTATTTTGGGTGGACCTAGGATACAATTTGCCACAGCTGAAATGAGGGTTTCATTGCAGGGTTCCCGGGGATGAGTGGCATCCATCTGATTTACTACTGTTACCGTTACTTTTACTGAGTCCTAGCGTTACAGGCCTAGTTCAACACCAGGCATCTGGGGCCGTGTCCCGGGTATGTACGGGACCCACCTAAATCATGGAGAATGTCTCCAACCAATCAGTTTCAATAACTTAGGACCTGATTGACACGTGTGGTAAACGTAGTATGGGATGCGTCTATTGCATGTGACAATTAGTATTCACTGGCATAATTAATCACAAAACCAAAATCTTACATTGACAATGTAGACTGAACTTGATATATATAACTGGTTGTAGACATCTGATAATACCAATGAACTAACTGTACACCTGATGCCAGATTGGACATATGATTTTATATTAACTGGCTTTATTATTTTCTATTCATGGTTTATATCTTATTTCTGTTTTTTCAGTATATATGTTTCATAGTCTGCTCACATTTATATGCATATGCATTTTTCTTTTTATTCTTACACATTCACTAGGAGTCCTGACTCACTGGATTTGCACATCTAGATATGGATGTTTTATTCATTTGATCAGGTTTTGATGAGATCGTACATGTTGCGAGGAGCCCTGAGTTCTCTCTACTCGTTTTCTAATATTCCTACCTTCTTATTCCTGCTATTATTCTTAAATTCCTATATATCAGACTTAGCTTTTTTTCTATTTCTTATTTCATCTGAGATCATGTGTAGACTTTATATGTACTATAGCAGTGTTATTGATTCTTCATAGTGATTATATAGCTTGTTTAGGCTACTTTAGGCTTAGCGTTTATACGTGAGATATTTTCCTCGCGTATATATGTCGCCGACTCTTGTCGCAACTCTGTTTCCACATTTTCTGGGAAGCGTGGCGTGACAGTCCCGTGTATGTACGGGACCCACTTAAAACATAGAAAATGTCACTTTTTATAAGTTTTGATAACATAGGACCCCGATTGACACATGTTGTAAGCATAGTATGGGATGTGTCTACTGTATGTGGCAATTGGTATTCGTTGACATAATCAATAACAAAATTGTATCTTACATATGACATTATAAACTGAACCTGATGCATACATGATATGATAGACACCTGATTCTAGTATAGACTGTTCTCACTACTGTTCAGTTATGTTTGGCATGTTATTTATTATTCAGTATAATTTTATAGCATTATCATAGTGTGTTCACCGTTATATGCACGCGCACTTCCTCTCATTTTACACACTCATTGAGAGTTTTCTGACTTCCCAAGATTTACATATCTAGGTCTATGATTATTTTATTTTGCTGATGACGTATTTAGAGAGGATCACACAAATTGCGAGGAGCTTGAATTTCTGTTTGCATGATCACCCGATCTTCGGTATGGTTATGGCTTTCCTTTTATTCATATTGATTCCCTTGATTCTCTACACTATTTTGGGCTCAGCTTTATTCTATTTTAATTATTCATAGAATAATGCTACTATGTGTAGAAATTTATATGTCATATTGCAGTGATCATATATATCATAGTTGATTTATATAACTTGCTCATATTACTTTAGGCTTAGCGTGTACGCGTAGGGTATTTTCAGCGTGTATATATCGTCGCCGACATTCGTCGCGTCTCAACTCTAGCGTATTTTAGAAAGTGGGGCGTGACACTTCCTCTCATTTCCTCTCTCTCCTCTCCATACACAACCCGTCCCTTTCTTCTTCCCCTGCTTAACAATCGCATCATTGCCTGTGTGGCCAGCACCGAGCCTAATCGTCGACCACTGCCTGCAGACCCAAGTTGTCGCTGTCGCCCCTGTCCTCCCTCTTTTCTTCTCCTCCTCCACAGTGCTCGCTACCACACGCCAACCGACGCGAGCTCCTCCTTCTCCTTCTCTCTTTCCTCACCCCCCTGCACCAACCACTGCCATCCATGCTACCTGTAGGTAAGTCGACTTGCCCAAGCTCTTGCACCACGCCCTCAGCCATGCCAGCCCACACCTCTGTTCTCTCCTTTGCCACACCGACGACAACACCACCTCTACCCTCAGCCACACCCTCCACTACCGACAGTGCCACTGCCTTCTCGTCCTACCTTGCAACCTCTCCTTCTTGTTGTGCCACCCGAACCCAACCCTGCTCCACTCCTTTCTCTCTTCCTTTCTTTTTATCTCTTTCTCTTTCTCTCTTTTTTGAGTTTTTACACAACCCGACTCTATACTGATCTCAGCCCAAACATCATGCAAATCCGACTCGAGTGTTACCCACAAATTGAATTGGATTAATTTCTCAATGACCTAACCAAGTTCGTAGATCTGACCTGCTCCTCAACTGTAGATCAGACCCAGACCTGAGCCTGAAACCAATAGAACATACCTGTTAAGTAGTCCATACCTATTTGCCTTCAGATTTAGTGTTCGGGTCATATCTCAGTCGTTTGAAACCCGATTTGAGCTATTTTTGAGAGTTGAAACCATGAAGACCATAACTACAATCTGTGACAACTCGGTGAGTGTTTTCTTTAACATTTTTTAAATAATGTTTTGCTATGTTTAATTAATCTAGTTGTTTATCTAATGATTACTTATTCCATTGCTTATTTAGAATTCTAGCACGTAAAATATTTTAGAAATGTGCAAATTGTTATGAATTAATCTAGAATAATATGTTGGCCTGAAATGCTTATTTATTCCTATACATAATTACTTTACATGCTCCGAATGAAATAAATTTAAAACCCAAAAAATTATCTTGTTTTGAATTATAAAATTGTTGCTCTTAAGAAAAGGACCATAACAATGAAAAACTCCATAAGCATCAAATTATTATTTTGAACATTACAATGGCTTTCTTGAATAATGTGACCAATGATACATGACCTTTACCTGATAATAATATTATTCATGCTACTATAATTCCTTGAAAAATATTAAAACATCATCATGTTATACTGAATCATGTTTACACTATTAGTATTATTAACGTTGCTATCATCTTTTTATCCCAGTAATCTATGTAACATAGACATTAAATAACTTACACTGGGCAGGAAAATTGAAAGGTGAGACAATATCTTTATTTTAGTGGACCTAGAAAAAATTGTGCAATTGAAAGAGGGTTTCACTGAAGGGTTCTCGTGGGGTGACTGACACCCCATCCTGTTTAACCTGTTATGTTACATGACTACCTAGTGATAAGAATGAGTTTAGCGTTAGGAGTCTGAGCTGTGGCTCTGGGTATGTGTAAAACCCACTTAAAATACAGATAATGTCTCCACCAATTAGTTTCAAATATCGTAGGACCCCAATTGACATGTGTAGTAGGCGTATTATAGGATGTGTTTTAGTGCATGTAGCAATTAGTGTTTGCTAACATAATTAATAACAAAGATCTTCTATAATACATTGTAGATTGATGTTTGTTCGTTTGTTGTATTTGCAAGCTATAATAGATACTTGAATTGGCATATAATTCTATTATAGACTATCCTATTTACTGCTTATCATAATGTATCGATCGTTATCATATTATGGTACAACTTACATCTTTGAGTATTAGTTGTTTTCTTTACAATGATAAGTTACCTTTTATTTACAGTTTTGTTAATAACATTTTTATCTAGTATTTTCATAGTAGTATTGTAGTAGCACACATGTAACATACATGTCCACTTTCCCTCATTTTACGACTTATTAGGTCACTTTTTGACGACTCTGGATTTGCATGTCCAGATTTAGGGGTACTTTATTCTTTGATCAGGTATTGTACGCAATACGAGAAACTTGCAAAGTAATGGTAGGAGTTTGGAGTTTCTTTTCTTGATCACTTGATCTTGGGTATGGTTCATGGCCTCTCTTTTATTCTCATTGATTTACTTGATTCTCTATATATTGGACTCATTGTTTGTTCTATGGATTATTCATAGAATAATGTACCTTTGTGCATAAATTTATATATTATATTAAAGTGGTAATCATGTCATCTTAGTTGATTTATATAACTTGTTCAAGTTACATAAGACTTATCGTGTATATGTGAGGTATTCTCCTCACGTATATGTGTCGCGACTCTCGTTACGCATTTTTCCGTGTATATGGGAAGCGGGGCATGGCATCAGTGCTATTATTAATGAGAGCTCATGGTCACCAACACCCGGCATTGATTAGTAGTGGAATGAAATTCTGTAAGTACATATTCTTCTTGAAAAACAAAATTAAGGGACTTGGATAGCTACAAAGGGTAAGTTTACTTATAAATCAGCTTGGGAGGCATCTGGATTAGTACATGAGCCATTCAAGTATGCAAGATTATCCCGTGTGTATATCACAACCCTACAATGTCATGTGGTCTGAGAAGAGCCCTAGAGAGCCAAAGTACTTGCTAGAGTCAGATTTAGAATGTTTGCGATTAGAGGCAAAGGTAGTAGTGTAGTATGTTCATTGTTCATTGTTCATTGTTGTGATGTTCACATTTAAGTCCCATGGATATATAAGGCCATGAGAGGTACCCACTGCAAAAGAAAACAAAGTTATAAAACAAAAAAATCTTTCGTTTCTCAACTAGTGAATCAACTTTCAGCTTCTGTCATAGTCCTCATTTATGGTGTCGAGCACCAAAGGACACAGGTAAGATCTCCTTGCCTGTAAGAAGCAATAGATAAGCCACATTGTGGACTTGGTCACCATGGAAAGTCTTGATGTCCATGAAGTTAATACGCTTTTCTAAAAGCATCCTCTCAATGTAGTCATCTTCTTGATCCTTACACTGCAACAATAATATTATGGAAAGAACTTGTGGAGAAGTTTCTAGAGGTAATGGTGAATAGAAGCGAAGGGAGTGGTTAGGAAAGGTTGTGAGCAGCTCTAAGGGCCAATAATTATATAAATTCATAGATGAGGAGATCAGGATAACGGGAGGGATGAGAGAGGTCAAAGGCATCAGAAAATGTGCATCATGACATAGAGGTGAGGTGGTTGAAAAGTAGTTCTACTGGGAAGATGGAGTCCTATGAGTTTAATATTTTGTTCTGCGTAGAAGACAGATCAAATTATTGTCAATAAATATTATTGCCATTAGTTCTCATCTGCAGAGAAGAGGAGCAGAGTTAAACATGAAAAAGAGGAGACCAGAGGAGCACAGAGAAGAGCAAATAAGAGTGGCCCAGCGTAGGAGATGGAAGAAGTAAAGAAATACCCAGTATGAGAAAGGGGAGACGCAAACAATTTAATTCTGATTCCTCAGTGAACATGCAAAACTATGTTATGCATGTTCAAGCCTACATTAACCCACGCATATTCACACACAAACTATACATGCATACATACATACATACATATGTGCATACATATATTACTTTACATAAATAAACACGTGCGCAAATAAAAAATGCACATATGTATGTTGTATATGTATATATCTATATGCGCGCAGCGCGCACACACACACACACATTCACATATATGGATCCAAAAACACACACCACACACATAAATAAATACATATGCAGATATAGACACATAAACACATATATTCACATACTAAGATACATACAAATATATAGATACATACACATTTATTCACATATATAGATATATATATATATATATATAATATATATATATATATATATATATACACACACACACACACACACACACACACACACACACACATAGATATAGACACGCACACATCAACACAAATACATATAAACACACAGATAGAAAGATACATACACATATACACAAATACTGTTGGCCCAAGATTACAATCACCCGGTTTTATGATTTTGATGATAACAAAACATATGTGGTTATTTGTACTAATCTAGTTCAAGTGTTAAAGTTTTATCTCAGGGTTTTAGGGATTCAAGGAGTTTTCTTCCTCTAAAGGAAGATGTTGGAGACTCAAGAAGCTCAAATACGGGAACAAAAACTCAAAGCACTCAACGTCGCTAATAGAGAAGCCCGGTTGAAGATCTTGTAGTCACCTAGAGCCTTGTAAGATATTAGTTTGTTAAAGTGTAGAATATAGTAGTAATACTCAAGAAGTTACGCACACAAAATACACGATTTTAAAAAATGCAAGTTTTAGTAGTATCGGTATTTTGCATGTTTGGTTTTGATACATGTCTCATAATGTTTTTAAAATTTTATAACAAGTTTAGAACATGTATTTCATCACCTATACATTGCTACATTACCCTTAAACCAATACAAAATATTTTGAAATTTGTTTGATATTCAAAACCATACATAAAAAAATTATTTCAGGCCATAACGGTCAACCGGTGCCCATTGCAGGCCAGAACGGTCGCCCGGGCGATCGGGCCTTTTGCCAAAGGGAGGTGCACGTTTGTACATGTTGTCGGTCGACCGATCGGTCGACCGCTATCCCTTGCGGTCGACCGATCGGTCAACCGACTAAGAGACCCAAACTCTCGGTTAGGGTGGGTCGATAGACCCGGTCGTCCGATAATTTAAAATTTTCTTTTAAAAAAAACCGAGCGGTCGACCGCCCAGTTGATCGGAGCACTGACTCTTTTCTGGATGACCTGTCGGTCGATCGGCCGGCTGACCGACAGGCTGCCAGATGGTCATAACGGCTAGTTTTTAGATCTGTTTTATTTTTAGTAGATTCCAACGGGCATTTTGGTTTCTAAGTATCTAAACACACCCCAAATGATCTGATATAATTTATAAATAATATTATTCATTGCCTATATATATGGGTCATTGGTTTTGATTTTAGACAGGAAAAAATACACAAGTTTATGAGTTTCAAGTTTGTTTCTAAAAAAAAAAGTTTTTCTAGTTTTCAATCTCCAGGTTCTTTTTTTTCAAAGCTATTTCATTTGGTTTTAATACTCCTCTATTCTTTCTAACTGAATTTCATCTCTCACTTAACTTCTTGAGCAACACTTCATATTCTACTCTATAAGAAGTTGTAAGAGAGAGTGTTTGTGATCTTGTTAAGATCACTAAGTGCTTTGTAACCTCAATTGGCTTTGTGCTACCTATTATGTAGAGGGTTGAGTTGGTGGAGTTATGTACTCGGTCTTGTGTAGACCAAATTATAATTCCTTTGTGTAAGGTCCCTTTGTAGAAGATCCTTAGAGGATAGCAAAATCTTTCATAGTGGTGAAGGCGAGAACGTAGAGCAGTGGCTCGAACTTCAGAATAAATTCCTTTGTGTTTGCGATTGCTTGTGTTTTGCTCTCTATTATTTTTCATTTTCATACTTGTGTAATTGTTCATCTTGCATTATATAATTGCTTTCATTCCATCACTTTCATTACTAGTCTATACTCATCTCAATAAAGAGGAAATTGAGCACCTCAACTTATCTAGATAAATTAAAGAGGAGAAGTACTAGAGCCCTTTACGGGGAATTCGTCTTCAATTCTTGGTTTGAGTGATCTTTACATAATTCATTATAAGTAGTTTTAAAATTGCATTTGATTAGCAAAACAGCTATTCACCCCCTTCTAGGTGTATTTCAATTGGTATCAGAGCCTTGCTCCTAACTTTTTGACTTAACAACCTTAGAGAGATCCTAATTGCTAATCACTTCTTTCACAATTTCATCTTCATCCACTTTAGTAAAATAGCCGAAGGTATTAAGACCCCTCCCAAGTTTGATGGCCTTAACTTTCCTATATGAAAGGTTAAGATGACTGTATTTTTGCAATCCTTAGGAAGCCGGTTGCAAAAGTGATGACTAACCCTTTAATGTAACCATTAGTGATGAGGGCACTTGGTCCGACATTGCCACTAAGAATTTTGATGCAAATGCTAAAGCACACTATGCCTTACTTCAAGCTTTGAACGAAGACGATATTGCTAGGGTCATCCATTGCAAATCCGCCTAAGAGATTTGGACATACCTAGGGGGTGTTTGGTAGTTGCAAAATGGTTGCAAAATGTAAAAAGTTTTGCAACTTTACACTTTTCACTTGTTTGTTTCCATTTGCAAAATGCAAAAACTTTTTCCACTTACAGTTGCTACAGTTAAATTTGTGGTCATTTAATTCTCACATTTACACTCATATTTTCTCACTTGCAGTTGCTACAGTTAAATTTGGGTCATTAATTCTCACTTTTACACTCATATTTTCTCACTTGCAGTTGCTACAGTTAATTTTGTGGTCATGTAACTCTCACTTGTAGTACACCAATTCAAAACAGTTACTTGATAATCAATATATAATTAATATTTTAAATTTAATATTTTAAATAGCGTTCAATTTCTTATTTAAGAATTTAATTATTTTAATTTTTAATCTTTAATTTTTATTGTTTTTAATATTGTTTTAATATTTAATATTTTACTATTTTAATTTACTATTTTTATTTAATATTTTATTTAATATTTTATTTTATTTAATACTTATTCCATTTTTATTATTTTATTTAGAGTAAATATTTTATAATATAACAATATTATACTTTAATATAAAATACTATATATTTAGTTATTTAATTTTTAATATAAAATTACTTTATTAATATCATAATATTTATTATTATATTAATATTTTATTATGTTAATATTGTAATATAATTCAGTATAATAATACTATAATGATAATTTATTATTAAATTATAATTATATTTTACTTTGTTAATTTTATATTTCTATAATATTACAATAATATTATAATAAAATTTATACTATAATAATTTTCAAGTATTTTTAATATTATTACTATATTTTTACTATATTTATTTTTTTAACATTTTTTAATACTTATATTTTATTAGTATTCTTAAAATTTTATTAATGTTCTTTAGATTTTCTTAAAATTTTATATTATTTATTTAATTAATATTTTAGTAATATTTTACTATTTATACTAATATTTTATAATATTATTATTATAATAAAATATTAAGATTATTAATTTTTATCTCAAATTTATTAATACAATTTAATTTGCAATATTAGATTATTTAATAATATTTATAATATTTAAATCACTGCTACAGTTAATTTTGTGGTCAACTTTTCCACTTTCACTTTTACATTACCAACCAAACACCGTAAAACACAATATACTTTACATTTACACTTTCACTTTACCAACCAAACACCGTAAAACACAATATACTTTTCCATTTACACATCATTTTATCAACCAAACACCGTAAAACAATATATTTTCACTGCGCAGTTCACCTTTTCCATTCTCATTTTACAACTTACGACTTGCGACGTTTGCAACGAACCAAACAGGCCCCTAGTAGTCACACACGAAGGAACGTCACAAGTTAAGAGAGCAAAAATTGATCTCTTACGTTCCCAATATGAAAATCCATGCATGAAGATGACACAATTGATGACATGATAACAAGATTTACTAAAATAATTAATGGTCTTGCTTCTTTAGATGATGCCATTGATAATGATCAAAAAGTATGGCAGGTTATTTGGACACTTTCATGCTCATGAGAAGTCAAGGCTACTACATTAAAGGAGCTAAACGACAAAGAAGAGATAGAACTCATCGGTCTTATAGGAAACCCAAGACCCATGAGATGGTGAGGAAGGCAAGGGAAGAGATAGCACCACAAAAGAAGAAAGTGATCGCTTTCAAATCCACTCTCATCATCTCCGACGATGATGATAAAGAAGGGATGATGAGAATTCTCCCTTCTAGTGAAAAATGTAAGGAGGATGTACAACAAAGTCAAGTTTAATAATAGAAGAAGAGTGGTAAGGAAAAGAAGACAAGAAGGTCATATGCTTCAATTGTCGGAAGCGGGTCACATTGTTGGGATTATCTGGAGACAAGAGCAAACCTTCAACCTTCAAGAAGCCCTACAGAAAGAAGGCTCTTAAAGCCACTTGGGACTCAGAGAGTGAAACCGATAAAGAAGTGGATACGACACATGTGTGTTTCATGGCTAATGATAACACACCTAAGGTAACATTCAAACCCCTCACTTGATGAAAATGAATTAACAATGGATGAATTAGGAGAGGATTTTGAAGTGTTATCTAACAAACTATGACTTCCTTAAAAAAAGTATTTAAAATTGAAAAAGGAAAATGAAACTCTTCATAATAAATTGTTATACTTTCAAAAGAAAAAGATGATTTATCTTTTACACTCATATCCACAAAAAAAGATTTTAATTCATATAAAATTTCAGGTAAATCAAAAATTTTATTAATTGATAAAAATGATATTTCTATTTAAAAGATAAAATTAACTCTTTAGGAGATGTGTTAAAGAAATATGAGTTTGATAAAGATAGGTTGGAGGCAATGTTTCCTAAGAAATATATTATGTTCATACTACAATTCTCATCATAACACACATACCTACACTCCTAAATCACAAAATATACATACATCATTCTAGACACACTACACACATACACACCCCAAACATGTTCACAACCCACACTCCCATCATGTTTATTTATGGTAGAGTTATTTATGCACATATTGTGACCGAAAAAGTCACTTAGCCAAATTTCGATTTGATAGAATAAATGTTTCTAATGATCACATTTGGGTTCGAAATGCTAACATTAAAGGACCCAAGAAAAACTTGTGTACCAAATTAACCAATTTGTACTTGATATAGGTACACACCAAGGCCCAAGACATAGGGAGCGGTGGTATCTTTATAGCGGTTGCTCAAGGCATATGATATGGGATATCAATAATTTTACAGCTATTAAGGTACATGAAGGTGGCATCGTCACCTTTGGAGATGATTTTAAAGGAAAAAAATATAGGTATAGGTAACATTAAAATTGGCTCATCTCCCTTAATTAAAAATATTGTTTTAGTTGATGGTCTCAAGCATAACCTCATAAGTATTAGTCAACTTTGTGATAGAGGTTTCAAAGTGATTATTGATGATTTAGCTTGCAATATTTTAGATAGACAAACCAATGCATGTGTACTTTTCGATTTTCATGAAAATAATGTGTACATGATTGATATGTCAAATTTACAATACAATATTACATGTTTTAAATGCCTTTAATGAAGACTCTTGGTTATAGCATAGGAGACTGGGCCATAGTTGTCACGCCCCGCTTCCCCAAATACACAGAAACGAGAGTCGCGACGAAGGTCGGCGATGTATGTACGCGAGAAAAAATACCCCACGCACATACGCTAAGCCTAAAGTAACCTGAACAAGCTACAAAATCTACTACGATAAATCAATATCACTGCAATATGAACATTAAATATCTAACACAATGTAACAGATGAATAAAGGAAAGAAAATGGCAACTGGATACGATAAAGATAGAATCAGGAATAACATGAATAAAATAGTAAGAATACCTATAATCAAGAAAAGAGAGACTCCAGCTTCTCGTAACGTGTACGAGCTCGATGAAACCTGAACAATATAAGAAAATGTCCAATACCCTGGACGTGCGAATCCAGGGTCGTCACAAGCGACCTAATGTGTGTGTGTGTAAAGAGAAAGGTGCTCGTCGATTAAAAAAAAAATAAGTAAGCAATAACATGATAATCTGAAAATAAAAGGTAACAAAAATAATCAATATCAATAGTAAACTATGAACGATATATGAAAATCCGTGCATGAAGATGACACAATTGATGACATGATAACAAGATTTACTAAAATAATTAATGGTCTTGCTTCTTTAGATGATGCCATTGATAATGATCAAAAAGTATGGCAGGTATTTGGATACTTTCATGCTCATGAGAAGTCAAGGCTACTACATTAAAGGAGCTAAACAATAAAGAAGAGATGGAACTCATCGGTCTTATAGGAAACCTAAGACCCATGAGATGGTGAGGAAGGCAAGGGAGAGGATAGCACCAAAAGAAGAAAGTGATCGCTTTCAAATCCACTCTCATCATCTCCGACGATGATGATAAAGAAGGGGATGATGAAGAATTCTCCCTTCTAGTGAAAAATGTAAGGAGGATGTACAACAAATTCAAGTTTAATAATAGAAGAAGATGGTAAGAAAAAGAAGACAAGAAGGACATATGCTTCAATTGTCGGAAGCCGGATCACATTGTTGTGGATTATCTGGAGACCAAAAGCAAACCTTCAACCTTCAAGAAGCCCTACAGAAAGAAGGCTCTTAAAGCCACTTGGGACTCAGAGAGTGAAACCGATAAAGAAGTGGATACGACACATGTGTGTTTCATGGCTAATGATAACACACCTAAGGTAACATTCAAACCCTCACTTGATGAAAATGAATTAACAATGGATGAATTAGGAGAGGATTTTGAAGTGTTATCTAACAACTATGACTTCCTTAAAAAAGTATTTAAAATTGAAAAAGGAAAATGAAACTCTTTATAATAAAATGTTATACTTTCAAAAGAAAAAGATGATTTATCTTTACACTCATATCCACAAAAAAAGATTTTAATTCATATAAAATTTCAGGTAAATCAAAATTTCATTAATTGATAAAAATGATATTTCTATTTTAAAAGATAAAATTAACTCTTTAGGAGATGTGTTAAAGAAATATGAGTTTGATAAAGCTAGGTGGAGGCAATGTTTCCTAAGAAATATATTATGTTCATACTACACATTCTCATCATAACACACATACCTACACTCCTAAATCACAACATATACATACACATCATTCTAGACACACTACACACATACACACCCCAAACATGTTCACACCCCACACTCCCATCATGCTTTTATTTATGGTAGAGTTTATTTATGCACATATTGTGATAGAAAAAGTCACTTAGCCAAATTTCGATTTGATAGAATAAATGTTCTAATGATCACATTTGGGTTCGAAATGCTAACATTAAAGGACCCAAGAAAACTTGTGTACAAAATTAACCAATTTGTTACTTGATATAGGTACACACCAAGGCTCCAAGACATAGGGAGCGGTGGTATCTTTATAGCGGTTGCTCAAGGCATATGATGTGGGATATCAATAATTTTACAGCCCTATTAAGGTACATGAAGGTGGCATCGTCACCTTTGGAGATGATTTAAAGGAAAAATTATAGGTATAGGTAACATTAAAATTGGCTCATCTCCCTTAATTAAAAATATTGTTTTAGTTGATGGTCTCAAGCATAACCTCTTAGTATTAGTCAACTTTGTGATAGAGGTTTCAAAGTGATTATTGATGATTTAGCTTGCAATATTTTAGATAGACAAACCAATGCATGTGTACTTTTCGATTTTCATGAAAATAATGTGTACATGATTGATATGTCAAATTTACAATACAATATTACATGTTTAAATGCCTTTAATGAAGACTCTTGGTTATAGCATAGGAGACTGGGCCATAGTTGTCACGCCCCGCTTCCCAAAATACACAGAGAAACGGAGTCGCGACGAAGGTCGGCGATGTATGTACGCGTGAAAAATACCCCACGCACATACGCTAAGCCTAAAGTAACCTGAACAAGCTACAAAATCTACTACGATAAATCAATATCACTGCAATATGACATATAAATATCTAACACAATGTAACAGATGAATAAAGGAAAGAAAATGGCAACTGGATACGATAAAGATAGAATCAGGAATAACATGAATAAAATAGTAAGAATACCTATAATCAAGAAAAGAGAGACTCCAGCTTCTCGTAACGTGTACGAGCTCGATGAAACCTGAACAATATAAGAAAATGTCCAATACCCTGGACGTGCGAATCCAGGGTCGTCACAAGCGACCTAATGTGTGTGTGTGTAAAGAGAAAGGTGCTCGTCGATTAAAAAAAATAATGTAAGCAATAACATGATAATCTGAAAATAAAAGGTAACAAAATAATCAATATCAATAGTAAACTATGAACGATATATGAAAATCCGTGCATGAAGATGACACAATTGATGACATGATAACAAGATTTACTAAAATAATTAATGGTCTTGCTTCTTTAGATGATGCCATTGATAATGATCAAAAAGTATGGCAGGTTATTTGGACACTTTCATGCTCATGAGAAGTCAAGGCTATACATAAAGGAGCTAAACAATAAAGAAGAGATGGAACCATCGGTCTTATAGGAAACCTAAGACCCATGAGATGGTGAGGAAGGCAAGGGAAGAGATAGCACCACAAAAGAAGAAAGTGATCGCTTTCAAATCCACTCTCATCATCTCCGACGATGATGATAAAGAAGGGGATGATGAAGATTCTCCCTTCTAGTGAAAAATGTAAGGAGGATGTACAAAAAATTCAAGTTTAATATAGAAGAAGATGGTAAGAAGAAGAAGATAAGAAGGACATATGCTTCAATTGTCGGAAGCCGGATCACATTGTTGTGGATTATCTGGAGACCAAGAGCAAACCTTCAACCTTCAAGAAGCCCTACAGAAAGAAGGCTCTTAAAGCCACTTGGGACTCAGAGAGTGAAACCGATAAAGAAGTGGATACGACACATGTGTGTTTCATGGCTAATGATAACACACCTAAGGTAACATTCAAACCCTCACTTGATGAAAATGAATTAACAATGGATGAATTAGGAGAGGATTTTGAAGTGTTATCTAACAACTATGACTTCCTTAAAAAAAGTATTTAAAATTGAAAAAGGAAAATGAAACTCTTCATAATAAAATTGTTATACTTTCAAAAGAAAAAATGATTATCTTTACACTCATATCCACAAAAAAAGATTTTAATTCATATAAAATTTCAGGCAAATCAAAATTTCATTAATTGATAAAAATGATATTTCTATTTTAAAAGATAAAATTAACTCTTTAGGAGATGTGTTAAAGAAATATGAGTTTGATAAAGCTAGGTTGGAGGCAATGTTTCCTAAGAAATATATTATGTTCATACTACAACATTCTCATCATAACACACATACCTACACTCCTAAATCACAACATATACATACACATCATTCTAGACACACTACACACATACACACCCCAAACATGTTCACACCCCACACTCCCATCATGCTTTTATTTATGGTAGAGTTTATTTATGCACTTATTATGGCCGAAAAAGTCACTTAGCCAAATTTTGATTTCATAGAATAAATGTTTCTAATGATCACATTTGGGTTCGAAATGCTAACATTAAAGGACCAAAAAAATTTATGTACCAAAATTAACCAATTTGTTACTTGATATAGGTACACACCAAGTCTCCAAGACATAGGAGCGGTGGTATCTTTATAGCGGTTGCTCAAGGCATATGATGTGGGATATCAATAATTTTGCAGCCCTATTAAGGTACATGAAGGTGGCATCGTCACCTTGGAGATGATTTTAAAGGAAAAATTATCGGTATAGGTAACATTAAAATTGGCTCATCTCCTTTAATTAAAAATATTGTTTTAGTTGATGGTCTCAAGCGTAACCTCTTAAGTATTAGTCAACTTTGTGATAGAGGTTTCAAATTGATTATTGATGATTTAGCTTGCAATATTTTAGATAGACAAACCAATGCATGTACTTTCGATTTCATGAAAATAATGTGTACATGATTGATATGTCAAATTTACATACAATATTACATGTTTAAATGCCTTTAATGAAGACTCTTGGTTATTGCATAGGAGACTGGGCCATAGTTGTCACGCCCCGCTTCCCAAAATACACAGAAACGAGTTCGCGACGAAGGTCGGCGATGTATGTACGCGAGAAAAATACCCCACGCACATACGCTAAGCCTAAAGTAACCTGAACAAGCTACAAAATCTACTACGATAAATCAATATCACTGCATATGACATATAAATATCTAACACAATGTAACAGATGAATAAAGGAAAGAAAATGGCAACTGGTACGATAAAGATTGAATCATAACATGAATAAATAGCAAGAATACCTATAATCAAGAAAGAGAGACTCCAGCTTCTCGTAACGCGTACGAGCTCAATGAAACCTAAACAATATAAGAAAATGTCCAATACCCTGGACGTGCGAATCTAGGGTCGTCAGAAGGGACCTAATGTGTGTGTTTGTGTAAAGAGAAAGGTGCTCGTCCATAAAAAAAAATATGTAAGCAATAACAGATAATCTGAAAATAAAAGGTAACAAAATAATCAATATCAATAGTAAACTATGAACGATATATGAAAATCCATGCATGAAGATGACACAATTGATAACATGATAACAAGATTTACTAAATAATTAATGGTCTTGCTTCTTTAGATGATGCCATTGATAATGATCAAAAGTATGGCAGGTTATTTGGACACTTTCATGCTCATGAGAAGTCAAGGCTACTACATTAAAGGAGCTAAACGACAAAGAAGAGATGGAACTCCTCGGTCTTATAGGAAACCTAAGACCCATGAGATGGTGAGGAAGGCAAGGGAAGAGATAGCACCACAAAAGAAGAAAGTGATCGCTTTCAAATCCACTCTCATCATCTCCGACGATGATGATAAAGAAGGGGATGATGAAGAATTCTCCCTTCTAGGGAAAAATGTAAGGAGGATGTACAACAAAGTCAAGTTTAATAATAGAAGAAGATGGTAAGGGAAAGAAGACAAGAAGGTCTTTTGCTTCAATTATCGGAAGCCGGGTCACATTGTTGTGGATTATCTGGAGACCAAGAGCAAACCTTCAACCTTCAAGAAGCCCTACAAAAAGAAGGCTCTTAAAGCCACTTGGGACTCAGAGAGTGAAACCGATAAAGAAGTGGATACGACACATGTGTGTTTCATGGCCAATGATAACACACCTAAGGTAACATTCAAACCTCACTTGATGAAAATGAATTAACAATGGATGAATTAGGAGAGGATTTTGAAGTGTTATCTAACAACTATTACTTCCTTAAAAAAAGTATTTAAAATTGAAAAAGGAAAATGAAACTCTTCATAATAAAATTGTTACACTTTCAAAAGAAAAAGATGATTTATCTTTTACACTCATATCCACAAAAAAAGATTTTAATTCATATAAAATTTCAGGTAAATCAAAAATTTCATTAATTGATAAAAATGATATTTCTATTTTAAAAGATAAAATTAACTCTTTAGGAGATGTGTTGAAGAAATATGAGTTTGATAAAGCTAGGTTGGAGGCAATGTTTCCTAAGAAATATATTATGTTCATACTACGCATGTTCATCATACCACACATACCTACACTCCTAAATCACAACATATATATACACATCATTCTAGACACACTACACACATACACACCCTAAACATGTTCACACCCCACACTCCCATCATGCTTTTATTTATGGTAGAGTTTATTATGCACATATTGTGGCCGAAAAAGTCACTTAGCCAAATTTTGATTTGATAGAATAAATGTTTCTAATGATCACATTTGGGTTCGAAATGCTAACATTAAAGGACCCAAGAAAATTTGTGTACCAAAATTAACCAATTTGTTACTTGATATAGGCACACACCAAGGCTCCAAGACATAGGGAGCGGTGGTATCTTTATAGCGGTTGCTCAAGTCATATGATGTGGGATATCAATAATTTTGCAGCCCTATTAAGGTACATGAAGGTGGCATCGTCACCTTTGGAGATGATTTTAAAGGAAAAATTATCGGTATAGGTAACATTAAAATTGGCTCATCTCCCTTAATTAAAAATATTATTTTAGTTGATGGTCTCAAGCATAACCTCTTAAGTATTAGTCAACTTTGTGATAGAGGTTTCAAAGTGATTATTGATGATTTAGCTTGCAATATTTTAGATAGACAAACCAATGCATGTGTACTTTCGATTTTCATGAAAATAATGTGTACATGATTGATATGTCAAATTTACAATACAATATTACATGTTTAAATGCCTTTAATGAAGACTCTTGGTTATAGCATAGGAGACTGGGCCATAGTTGTCACGCTCCGCTTCCCAAATATACACAGAAACAGTCACGACGAAGGTCGACGATGTATGTACGCGAGAAAAATACCCCACGCACATACGCTAAGCCTAAAGTAACCTGAACAAGCTACAAAATCTACTACGATAAATCAATATCACTACAATATGACATATAATATCTAACACAATGTAACAGATGAATAAAGGAAAGAAAATGGCAATTGGATACGATAAAGATAGAATCAGGAATAACATGAATAAAATTGCAAGAATACCTATAACAAGAAAGAGAGACTCCAGCTTTTCGTACGCGTACGAGCTCAATGAAACCTGAACAATATAAGAAAATGTCTAATATCCTGGACGTGCGAATCCAGGGTCGTCAGAAGCGACCTAATGTGTGTGTGTGTGTGTAAAGAGAAAGGTGCTCATCCATAAAAAAAATAATGTAAGCAATAACATGATAATCTGAAAATAAAGGTAACAAAATAATCAATATCAATAGCAACTATGAACGATATATAACTGATAACATGACAACAGGGAACAACTAATGTAAAATGTACAATCCTATATCTATCATAGTTTATACATATATATACAGTCGGGTGATCACGGTTAGTCACAATACATTGACAGTTTATCATTATTAATTATGTCAGCGAACACTAATTGTCACATGTAATAGACGCATCCCGTACTACGCCTACTACACATGCTAATCGAGGTCCTAAGTTATTGAAACTGATCGGTTGGAGACATTGTCTGTGTTTTAGGTGGGTCCCGTGCATAACCGGGACCACGGCCCAGACCCTGGCGCTGAACCAGGACCTACCGCAGGGTAGTCAGGAACATGTATAACAAGAACAAGAACAGGACTAGGGTGTCAGTCACCCCACGGGAACCCTGCAGTGGAACCCTCTTTCGGCTGCGCAACCTAAATCCTAGGTCCACCCAATATACAGACGCTGTCTCCTCCATCAATCTCCCCAATCCCAGTGTAAGTTGTTTAATATCATGTTATTAGTTTATCAAGATTACTTAATGTGCATGTTACTTGAATCACTGGGATAACCGGGGGTAGTCACGGTAACAATATCAACATGTGTAATCAGGATACCGGTATAACAGGAATATATAATATCGGTGAACAGGATATCGGTATAACAGGAATATGCAACAAGTATAACATGAGAGTGTCATTACCGTGTAACAATATTTTTCCAGCAATTATAGTAACATGGACAATATAGTTAGGTAGATATCATGTATAATCAATCAAGTTTCCTAGGCAAATCATGATATTCAGGGTGAGTAATGACCTGCCGTCATGAATAGAATAATCCAGTCAAAGTATAATAAACTCATATTCTTAAGATCATCCATACACCCACCCTCAAAGCCACCGATAAGTAAAGTCGATCAATAGTTGCCATAAAACTCCGAACATGTAATATAGTCATCAATGTCAATGAAATCACTCTCATAATAACTCTATCTCCAATAACTGAAGTAGTCAAGACCAATCATGAATATCCAACTAAACTCTCACCTATTTTATCATCAATAAGAATAATCAAATCTACTGATAATGCCACTCAGATATCAACTCGTATAATATCATCATGAACCAGTCAAATCAAGATCTAAGTATAATTTTAGACTTAATTTCATCACTAATAATTCCAATCCCAATCAAAATTACAACTAAGGAGTGAGACATCCTCAAGCTATATGAAATCTAAGTCTTGGTATCCAAACCTCGATATCAATAAACATCATTACTCAGATTATTGATTAGTGAATAGATCCAAATAAAATACTTGCAACGAATAATCCAAATCATATATTATGTGATAGATCAAAAATCAAGTTAAGATATTCTACCATATGATTAGAATCCGACTATTATTGATCTTGTCTAAATATAAATAAAGATCCTATGTAAATCTCAAGTTAAACTCTAGGTCCATATATAAATCAAGTATCAAGAGAAATCAATCTAAAACATTTTATTTAATCCATCCTCTTTGTCCAAATGAATTTTCCTCTGAAACATCATCAAATAAATGTCTAATAATAACTCAAATAAATCTACAAATGTGAACCAGGCCAATCTTAAGATCAATCCAAATAGTCTAAGGTGTACGCAACTAGCTTAGAATCAAAAATAATAATCCTCCACACATGTAATGATATCGGTAAATACTCATAACAAAATTATATAAAATTAAACAAAGAAAAGAAACACTCACAACAAAATTAAATAAAACTACACAAAGAAAGAAACACTCACAACATAATTAAATAAAATTTAATAAAGAAAGGAAACACTCACAAAATAGAATTTAATAAAATTAAACAAAGAAGTGAAACACTTACAATAAAATTTAATAAAATTAAACAAAGAAGTGAAACACTCACAAAATATTATCTAAATAAATCCCAAATACTCACAACTACAAATCCAGCTACGTCAATCTCATCTTAATGCAGATCAGGCTCATTATAAAGAACATAAATCTCAGATCACCTCTAACTCAAGATCAATCCAAACCAATCCAACTTTCCTCACAACTAAATCCGAATCCAGAAGAATAAATAACTAAATAAAACTAGTAAGAATACTAATATCCCAATAACAAACATCAAGTCCAGAAATGTCTAACATCAATCACATCTGATCCATTATTTATGATATCTCTAAATTGTCTCATATCAATAGAGACGTCATATATACTTGTCCACAATATCCAAAAGAGTTCCGGTCAGAAATAATCACCAAATACATGAATATCAAATCTGATAACTAATACAAATTTTATCAACCTCAAGATCAAGCTGAGCCAAGTCACAGTCTAAGGTGTATCAAAACTAGGCCTAAGCCAACAACGATACCACCAATACATGAAATGGCACTGATACAAGCTCCTATCAACTACATAAATAAAGTGAACAATCATGGATGTCTCATGAAGTAGTACAAGTAATCAAACTGATAAAATATAATAGAAAGTCACATGAAATGATAAGTGTAACATGTAAATGCATACCGACAACGGTAAATAAGGAAATGCACAAGAACGAACACTCACATGAAATGATGCGGTTTCGGAACCAAATCGCCGTCTGGTCTTCATTGCACGAACTGGTACTGATTTACGGATCATCCCATGGATCGATCTTCGAATCGCCTGTGTATCGGATCCACAACGAGCACGAATCCGAATCGAGTCCGGGTCTCCTGCAACGGTCTGGATCTCACCTAACAAATCCGAAACACTGTACATGCAACTCAAACATACAAAGAAATATAAATATACACTTAATACCCACCCCAGCACACCGACACACACGTGTACACCCACGTATATAAATATACATACGTATATAAGAGCATACACATACATACACAGTTCCACGCATGCATGTGTACATAAATATAAATACATACACACACTCTCATACACGTTATAAGCTTATATACTATACATACATCTATACATACTTATATTAATACTAATATCAAAATAAATAAGTAATAATAACACAAGTAATAATTAGCGATACTAATTACAATAATAATATCATTCAATAATAATAATAACACTAATAGTAATAATAATAAATAATAATATGGTATTATTAAATAGGGAATATTACAATAGTTCATTTGACCATCTATCTAGAATCAACGATAAGAAAGTGGTAAAAGGTATTCCTTATTTAATATTTGAGAAGGACCGCATTTGCGATGCGTGCCAATTTGGTAAACAAACCAAGTCCTCTTTCAAAACAATCAAGGATATCATGACATCAAGACCCTTGGAGTTAATTCACATCGATTTGTTTGATCCAACTAAAACTAAAAGTCTAAGTGAAAACCGTTTTGTCTTCGTTTTGGTTGATGATTTTTCTCGTTTTACATGGATTTTCTTTTTAGAACACAAAGATCAAGCTTTTTCACATTTTTAAATATTTAGAAAAAGGTTAAAAAAGAAAAAGATTTTTGATTTTACGTATAAGAAGTGATAGAGGTGGTGAATTTATTAACCACTCCTTTATCACCTATTGTGAAGAACATACAATCAAACATGAACTATCATGTCCTAGAACTCTACAACAAAATAGAGTCATTGAAAGGAAGAATCATACTCTTCAAGAAATGGCTAGGACAATGATAAATGAATACGGACTCCCACAATACTTATGGGCCGAGGTTGTAAACACATCATGTTACATCTCAAATAGAATTTATTTTTGTAAAAATTCTTCCAAAACATTATTTGAAATTTACTATTTGAGAAAACCTAATGTTTCTCACTTTAATGCTTTTGGTTGTAAATGTATTGTTTTAAACACTAAAGACAATTTAGGAAAATTTGATGCCAAATCATATGAAGTCATATTTGTTGGGTATTTAAATACCAGTAAAACCTATAGAGTCTTCAATAGATATACTTTGACTATTGAAGAATCTATACATGTCAAGTTTGAGGAATCTAATGCTTTTGTAAACAATGTTATAGAGATTGATTCCTTAGGTGAAGACATGGAGAAGATAACCTTGAAGGACTCACCTATAAAAGAAGAAAAGCCAAAAATTGATGTACAAGATGAAGTTCAAGAGGTTGAAGTGGAGTCAACACAACCACTCCCAAATGATTGCAGATTTACTTCAAATCTTCCCAAGGACCTCATCATAGGTCATGTATCTAAGGGGGTAACTACTCGATCCAAACTCCATGATTTATGTGAGAATTTTGCTTTTATTTCACACATTAAGCCCAAAAACATCCTCAAAGCCGAGGCTGATTCTTATTGGTTGCTTGTAACGTAAGAAGAGCTAAATCAATTTGAGCGCAACTAAGTTTGGCATCTTATTTCTAAACCCCATGACAGACCAACTATTGGTAGTAAATGGATCTTTAGGAATAAGTTGAATGAGTCGGGTAATGTTATTAGAAATAAAGCTAGGTTAGTGGCCCAAGGTTATACCCAAATCAAAGGTATCAATTTTGAGGAAAACTTTGCACCCGTAGCACGGCTTGAAGCCATACAGATGACACTTGACTTTGCTTCTTATAAAGATTTCAAACTTTTTCAAATGGATTCAAAAGTGCATTTTTAAATGATTTTATAGAAGAGAGTGTATAATTAACAACCCCGAGTTTGTTGATCCTACACATCCGGACTTTGTGTACAAACTTGATAAAGTTTTATATGGTTTAAAATAAGCTCCAAGAGCTTGGTATAAAAGACTTTCAACTTTTCTAATTTCAAACGATTACTAGGCCGGATATTATGTTTAGTGTGTGTCTATGTACAAGATTTCAATCTTGTCCAAAGAATCTCACTTATTGCGGTAAAGTGCATTATTAGATATCTTAAGGGCACTATTAGAATAGGCTTTGGTATCTGAAAATCAGACATTTCGTATGACTAGTTATTTGAATGCGACTATGCTGGTTGCTGAGTGGATAGGATTGCACTAGTGGTGCTTGTCAATTTCTAAGAAATTGCCTTGTTTCATGGTCTTCCAAGAAACAAATTTTGTAGCCCTCTCAACCGCCGAGGCGGAGTATGTTGCGGCCGTGGCTTATTGTACAAGCTTATTGTGCACAACCTATAGATGAAACATACTCTTCTTGACTATGATTTGTATTATAACTACATTAAAATTTTTGTGATAATACTAGCAGCACCATCAAAAAAATATACAAAATACAACACATAGCAAGAACAAGCACATAGATATTCGATATCACTTTCTTAGAGATCATAATGAGAAAGGCGATATTGAAATTGATTATGTTTCCACCAATTTTCAACATGCGGACATTTTTACTAAACCACTAAATTATAATAGATTTTCATTCATTTATGGTGAGTTAAATTTTTGTATTATGGATTCTTAAGTTTTGAAAATGTTTTCAATTTTTTTTACTTTTTCAAATTAATCTCTCTTTTATGTTGGTGTCTTTACCCTTTTTGATGCATGACAAAAAGGGGGAGAGATATTTAAGTTATTAAGTTATTTTGGTACTTTATATCCATTCTCTTTACCATACTTATATATTGGTGTTGGAGGAAGAAGGATTGGAAGGATGGTAGGTTATATATGCATATTATTCTATATTGATATCATCTTTATATATACATATATGTGTAACTTGCTTATATTGCCAAATTCATTCAAAGTCATAATATTTTCTTGTACATGATGGATACCATAACTTGAGGGGGGCTTTTCAAGCTCTTTCCTATCTTTTATTTTAAATAGCTCATATGTTTTGTCATCATCAGAAAGGGGGAGATTGTTGGCCCAAGGTTACAATCACCCGGTTTTATGATTTTTGATGATAACAAAATATATGTGATTATTTGTACTAATTAAGTTCAAATGTTTAAGTTTATCTCAGGGTTCTAAGGATTCAAGGAGTTTTCTTCCTCTAAAGAAGGTGTTGGAGACTCAAGAAGACTCAAATACGGGATCAAAACTCAAAGTACTCAACGTTGCTAATGGAGAAGACCGGTTGAAGATTTTATAGTCACCTAGAGCCTTATAAGATATTAGTTTATTAAAGTGTAGAATATACTAGTAATGCTCAAGAAGTTACACACACAAAATACACGATTACGAAAATACAAGTTTTTGTAGTATCGGTATTTTGCATGTTTGGTTTTGATACATGTCTTATAATTTTTCCAAAATTTTATAATAAGTTTAAAACATGTATTTCATCACTATACATTGCTACATTACCCTTAAACCAATACAAATTTTTTTGATAATTGTTTGATATTCAAAATCCATACATAAAAAAACTGTTTCAGGCCATAATGGTCGACCGCCCGATCGACCAGTGCCCATTGCAGGCCAGAACGGTCGACCGGGCCTTTGGCCACAGGGGCGTGCACGTTTGTACACATTGTCGGTCGACTGACCGGTCAACTGCTAACCCTTGCGATTGACTGATCGGTCGACCAATTGAGAGACCCTAACTCTCGGTTAGGGTCGGTCGGTGACCCAGTCGACCGACAGTGTAAATTTTTCTTTTTAAAATACCAAGCAGTCGATCGCCCGGTCGACCGGAGCCAATGGCTCTTTTCTAGATGACCTGTCGTTCGACAGGTCAGTCGACCGACAGGCTGCCAGATGGCCATAGCGGCTAGTTTTTGAATCTATTTTGTTTTTAGTGGATTCCAAGGGGCATTTTTGGTTTCCAAGTGTCTAAACACACCCCAAATGACCTGGCATAATTTATAAATGATATTTATTCATTGCTTATATATATGGGTCATTTGTTTTGGTTTTAGACAAGAAAAAAAACACAAGTTTACACGTTTCAAGTTTGTTTCTAAAGGGAAAAGTTAGCTTTCAATCTCCAAGTTCTTTATTTTCAAAGCTATTTTCAGATGGTTTTAAAACTCCTCTATTCTTTCTACCTGAATTTTATCTCTCACTTAACTTCTTGAGCAACACTTCATATTCTACTTTATAGGAAATTGTAAGAGAGAGTGTTTATGATCATGTTAAGATCACCAAGTGCCATGTAACCTCAATTGGTGTTATGCTACCTCTTGTGTAGAGGGTTGAGTTGGTAGAGTTGTGTACTCTGGTCTTGTGTAGACCAAGTTATAATTCTTCTGTGTAAGGTCCCTTTGTGGAAGATCCCTTAGAGTATAGTTAAATCCTTTATAGTGGTGAAGGCGGAACGTAGAGCAGTGGCTCGAACCTCAGAACAAATTCCTTTGTATTTGTGATTGCTTGTGTCTTACTCTCTATTGTTTTTCATTTTTCATACTTGTGTAATTATTCATCTTACATTATATAATTGCTTTTATTCCATCACTTTCATTACAAGTCTATACTCATCTCAACAAGGAGGCAATTGAGCATCTCAACTCATTATCTAGAGGAATTAAAGAGGAGAAGTTCTAGAGCTCTTTACGGGGAATTCAGCTTCAATTCTTGTTTTGAGTGACCGTCTGCATAATTCATCATAAGTAGTTTTAAAATTGCATTTGATTAGTAAATCACATATTCACCCCCCCCCCTTTAGGCGTATTTCAAATGCATGCATATATACATGCATAAATATATACAGATTTACATATAATAAAAGATGTCGATGGCAACAGCTAGGGCTTCAGGAATCTTGGGAGAAGAAAATCTAGGAGAATCCAGTGATTATCTATATAAAAATAATGAGATTAGAGCTATTGATCCTAGGGTGCAAGAAGCATAGGAGAAGAAAGATAGATCTTGGACCTTTGTTCAGCCGCGCAACAGATTCAGAAGGAACATGCACAAATCTGACATGCATGCACAACAAGGTCCCAAACCATCTCAGAATATACTTTATAAAAAGGTAACCCTGTATCAACTTCCAAAATCTTGGTTTTATTTCTAAACCTAATATTGATCCAAAACAATGGAAGTTTGTATTGGGTACTAGGGGTGCAATTCAGAAATATGTTATATGAGGAGAAAATTAAAGGAAGATTGTAAGTTATCATGCTGTCCTCCTCCTTTCAAGCAAAATGGTACTGCTTTCTCTAAAATCACAAGATCTGAAATAGATGGCAATGTAAATTAATGGCCTAAACACATTAGTTGAATATGTTCTTGGAGACAAACCTTTCTACTCTCATCTATAGGCATGTGTGGGTAGGATTTTGGAAGCCATCATGCTGAGAGGCATTCAAGGGAGAGTACATTCTTTTTCTTCAAATTTGGGACCGGACAAGAGTGTAATAGGATTTTGTAAGAGGGACCATGGTTATTTGATAGGAGATTAATCATTTTAAAGAAATAGAGTAAGGAAATTGGGCTTGAAAGGGACTTGCTAATATATGTGTCAGTGTGGGCGAGACTCCCCTCTCATCACATCAATCTATGGTCCAAGCTTGTTTAAGCAAAATAATGAGCTTGATAGGCACCCGTCTCTTCATGGACAAAGCTACAACTTCTGAGGAAAATATGTTGGCCCCAAGGCCTATAACTCTAGTTTTGATGAGGATTAACTCATGTAATTATAGTACTAATGATCTTCTATTTATTTAAGTTTCAGATATTGATCAAAATTTTAGTTGGTGTTTAGCTTCAACAAAAGATTCACAGTCAAGCTTTTGAAGTGAATACATTTTGATTCAAGAGATCAAGCTTAAAAATTATATCAAGTACTCAAGGAGGAGTCTAGCTCTACATGGATCAAGTTTCTAATCGAGTCAAAATGAAGAGAATAATCAAATCAAGAAAAGACTCTACTTGTAAGAATGTTTAAATCTTATGTAACCTTTAGATTAGAATTTATAGCTCAAGTATACACATATTGATGTTGGTTATCAAGAACAAGAGTTTTAGTTTTCGATTTGACCCATTTTGATTTAACTAAAATATACTTCTGGTTTCATGAATATATTTCATCAAAAACAAGTTCATATTGTTTTACATGTGAATTGGATTTCATCCATATACATTGGTGCCTATATTGTGTTTAAAAAACTTATTTTGATGAGTTGGATCCAAGAGTTTAAAGTTTCATTTTTACAAAAATTATTTTTTGAAATATATTGTCGAAAACAAGTTTATATCATTCTAGATGCGTATTGGATTCTATTCATACACATTGGACTTCAATTGAGTTTAAATAGCTGTTTTGTATTTATACAAGTTTTTGAAAAAACTAGATTTTTTAATTTAAAGTTCCGTTTTGGAAAAATGATTTTTACATTTTCAAAATGGTATTTAACATCTCAAAAATAGTTCACATGTTTATAATATGTGTTACTTTTTATCACATAAAAAATATTGTACTTAAATATATTTACATGAATTTATTTTTGTAGAATTTAATGGAATTTAATTGGATTTTAAAAGTATTTTTAAAAATAAAAATATAATTTTTGGGTTGAGCCCGTCGACTGACTGGTTAATCGGAGAAAAACTCAGTACTCTTTGTTTGTTTCGATCGACCGAGCGATCAACCGCCAGAGGGCTTTGCTCTCTAGATATTGGGAACGGTCGACCATCCGGTCGACCGGCAACCCCAACAATCATATTTTATCGTTGGTGGTCGACCTCCGGTCGACTAATCTCTGGCTAAACAACCAAAAATGACTTCTTAGGGTTTTAACACCTGTTTTATGCCTAGATTAAATCCCTAATAATCTCTACCCTATTCCAATAAATAAGGGTAATTGGAGAGAGTTTCAAACAAGAATTTTGAATATTTTGAAAAGTTTTTTGATTGAGAAAATTTTGTGTTTAAAGTTTTGAAAAATCAAGAAAATATTTTTTTGGGAAATTCAAGCTTCAAATCTCTATTTCTTCAAGAAAATTTTCCCAAAAGTTTCATTTCAATACTTCTAGTTTTCTCACAAACTCGTGTTATCATTTCTATATATCCTTATAGGATTTCTTGCTTTGTGAGATTTATAATTTGTGGTCTTAGTGATCACTACGTGTTGTATTCCTAAAATTGCTTTGTTCTACCCTCTTGTGTGGAGGTGTATTTGGTAGTGTGCCTTGGTTTTGTGCCCACCTCTTGTGTAGAGGTTCATTGACTTTGTGCCTACCTCTTGTGTAGGGTTTGTTTTCTTTATGGAGTTCCTAAATGGAGATAGTGGAAATCCTTCTAGGTGAAATTGGAGACGTAGGGCTTGGTGCTCGAATCTCAAAACATATCTTTATTTTTGCGTTTAGCTATCTCTCTAAACTCTACTCTTGTTATATCTTGCATTGTTCTTATTACTTATACATATATGCTTGATATTGTGCTAACACTTGTTTCAATTCAAGAGAGTAATTAAGGATCTCAACTCTTAATCAAAAGGAATCTTGAGAAGAAGTTCTAGAGTCCTACACCAAAATTCGGCTTCACTCTTTGAAAATTATTTCTGTTAGTGTAAAAGTTTTAAATTTCACATTTGATTAGGCCTTCACCTTTTTACCCCCTCTAGGTGAACTTTCAATTAGTACAAAAATCAGTGCTCCTGATATTCGGTTTAACCACCAAGGAGTGATCCTATATTTGCTAATCATCATATTTGTTTTCGCACATTCATGGCATATAGTGGTAAATCTAGTATTTATTGTCCACCCAAATTTGTTGGACTTAACATTCCCATATGAAAGGTCAAAATGATTATTTTCTTGAATTTATTGGGTAGTAGAGTAGCCAAATCTATTTCAAAACTATTTGTTTATCTCGAGGGTGATGATGACTCTTGGTCCGAAATTACCTTTAAGGAATATAATGCTAATTCTAAAGCCCATTATGCATTGTTACAATCTTTGAATGATGATGATATTTCAAGAGTTATAAATTGTACATGTGTATATAACATTTGGCATGTTTTGATCACTACATATGAAGGCACATCACAAGTAAAGAAAGCTAAGATTGATTTGCTAAATACTCAATATGATAGCTTTCATATTTTGATAATGAATTCACTGATGATATGCTTACCCGTTTCACTACAATTACTAATGGACTCATTTCTTTAGGTAAGCCTATCGACAATGATCAAAAGGAGACGAAAATCATTAGAGCACTTCCTTAAGTTTGGGAAGTCAAAGCTACCACCTTAAAAGATCTCAACGATAGAGAAGAGATGAACTTCACCACTTTCATGAAAAACTTGAAGACTCATGAGATGGAGATGAAGGTAAGGAAGGACCGTGAGCCACAGAATGATATTGCACTCAAGGCCTCCCCAAGAGATTATAAAAAGAAAAGTGTTGCAACCCCAACCACCTCCGAAGATGAAGAATAACTAATTTTTTTAGTGAAGAACATCAATATGTATCTCAAGAAGTGATCTAAGAAGGAAAGACAAAAAGAAAGCATTAAAAGTCACCTTTTGGAATTCAGATAGTGAATCTGAAGTTGATTCCGCGAATATGTGTTTCATGGTCCAAGGGGATGACCCCCTTGAAGTAAATTCAGAATCCAATCTTGAAGAGCATGAACAATTACCATATGATGATCTTGCTTTTTGTTGTGAAGAATAGCTTGAAAAATATGGTTTAATGAAAAAGAAAATTTGAAATTAAAGAAAAAAATGGTGTTTTGTTTTCAAAACTTGACATAGTTTAAAAGAAAAGGAGAGGTTTTGAAAGAAAATAATTCTTTCAAAAAAAAAGGTTAGTTGATTTCTAAAGAAAAGGTTTTTGTTTCTCATGCTAATGTTACTTCTTTAAACATTGACAAAAATGAGATTTATTTTTTGAAGGGCAAAATTGATTGTTTAGGCTCAATCTTGAGCCAATGTGCTTTTGGCCATAAAAGAATGGAATCCTTGTTTCAAAAGAAACAAGTTCCAAATATTCATGTACATACCCTACGACATGCACATACGTCATACTCACAAGTATGCTAATGTGTATCATTGCTCACGTTGTGGCTGCAAAAGTCATCTCGCCTAGTTTTGTTTTGATAGATTAACAATGAAAGCTCAAGAAAGTTTGGGTATCAAAATTCATACCCATTGTGTTTGATATAGGTGTGGGCTCTCACAAGACGTGAGAAGATTTGTGCCTTAGTGGTGGGTGCATTTGGGCTTGATGGAAATAAATTAATGGATGCATCACTATTAAGGAGTTAAGGTGGGAGGATCATCTTGTTTCAGAGAAATGGAGATTAGTTCAATCGATTTTGGTAATTATCTCTATCCTCCATTTTATATTTTTAAGCATATCATGATTTTCATATTTTGATTATATGCTTAAATGCAAATTTTATTGGAACTTGTGAAATACTTATATAGGTTTTGAGATACACTCTTGTTTTTTGCCTACATGATTCATACTCTTTATACTCATTTATTATTTGGCTCTATGTGTATATCCTAGTTTTGATGATTCTTATATTTATACATGTACTTTTCTTTTATAAATACTTTTGTTTTGAGCATTATTATTTTTATCTTCATGAATATGATTATTACATGATTCTTATGCACTCATCTTTTGTTACTCATGATTTTGTATTCATGAGCTTGCATGTGCTATATAAATTTTGAGTGATAATTCTTGTGTAATTGCATGTTTCATGAGATATATGATATTTTTTATATTTGAAGAATTTTGATCTACTTTTCAAAACTATTTTAAATTAGTTTTTTATTCTTCACTTGGTAGTATTTTCAATCTATACTCAACTATTTTCAAATCATTATTTTAAAAATATCTACCCTTTGTGGGAGGTTGGTTGGGTGATTATGCCTTATATATGCTTAAATGACTATTCTTTAACATTGCATGTAGGTTGGTGATTTCAACGAGTTATATATATGATTCTCATTTTTGTATACTCATTCTTATTTATCTATATATGTGTGCTTAAAGTGTGAATGGTATCTCAATTGGTATACATACATATATATATGATATGATTGTGCATGTTTAATAATACTCATATATGATCTTATAACACAATTTATTTAACTAAGTTGATGTTAATTTCAATTGGTATCATGATTTTTAAAGGTTATGCATTGGTTTTGTAATTGTTTCAAAAAGAGGGAGAAATTTCTTGATTTAAATTTCAATTGGTATCTTATTCCCTATTTTTGAGAAAAATATTTTCTTTCAGCAAATTTACATATTTTCAATTGATATGAAATTTTGCAATTGATATTTATTTTTATACTTCAATTGATATCTTCAATTGGCTTCTATGTTTTGTTTTACAATTTTGTAGAAAATAAAATTTCCAATTATTTTCAAAATTTGTCTTTGATATGTATTACCAATATGCAAGGGGAGTTAATTTAACATCTCATCTATATATAAATTTATGATAAGTGTATTGTTAAAGAATATGATGAGTGTATTGTATGAAGAAGAGATTGACCTCTCATCTCTATATAATGCACGTGTGTAGAGGGAGCTTAACATCTCCGTTTATACATTATATATTATGCTTATATGGGTTATGGTTTAGTCATTCCTTCACCATGTAATGCATATATGCAGAGAGAGTTAACTTAATGTCTCTCCTCTTCATAATTTATATCGCATATACATTTACCTTATTTTTTACCCCTTTATTGATAAATTGACAAAAAGGGGAGAGCAATTTAGAGTTTATATATATGCATGTGATTATATGTGTTTGCATATATGTGTTTTATATTCATATTTTGTTATTTGTTTGCTATCTAGAGCTTTTATTAAATATCTTATTGTTGTTATGTTTATTCATGAGTTAAGGGGGAGCTTTTATTGAGCTCTTCTTTATTCAGGGATATATAACTCCATAAGTTTTGTCATCATCAAAAAGGGAAAGATTATTGGCCCAAAGGCCTATCACTTTATTTTTGATAACTCATGTAGTTATAGTACTAAAGATCTTGTTTTGTTTAACTTTCAGATATTGATCAAGATCTTAGTTGGTGTTTAGCTTCAATAAAAAATTCAAAGTCAAATTTTTGAAGCGAACACGTTTTGATCTAGATCTCAAGCTTAAATATCATATCAAGTACTCAATGAAGAGTTTAGCTCTACATGGATCAAATTTGTGATCGAGTCCAGATGGAGAGAATGATAATATCAAGAAGAAGACTCTAGTTGTAAGAATGTTTAGATCTTATGTAAAGTTTAGATTAGACTTGATGGTCAAGTACACGCAAGTTTGATGTTGATCTTTAAGAACAAGAGTTTTGATATTTAGATATTAATCAAGATGTTGACCAAGATCTTTGTCACGCCCCGCTTCTCAAATATGCTAGAGCGAAGATGCAACGCGAGTCGGCGATACATATACGCAAGAAAAATACCCCATGTATACGCGCTAAGCCTTAAGTAACATGAAACATGCTATAAATCTACTAATATAAATTATATCACTGCAACAGTGTAGATAAATGTCCACACCAGATGATAACAAATGGATACAGGAAAGGAATGACAACTGAATCTGATGCATAGAGAATCAAAAAATAACAAGAATAAAGAAGAGCAGAATATTGATAATCAATAGAGGAAAAACTCCAGCTCCTCGCAAAGCGTATAATCCTCATGAAAAACCTGATCAATAGAATAAAACAAATCATCTTATATCTGGATGCGCAAATCCAGGGAATCAAAAAACTCCCAATGAGTGTGCAAAATGAAGGAATGGTGCACGTGCATAAATACGTGTATACATACACTAAACAAGTAAGAAACAACGGGGTAATTGCAACATGTATAAATAGTAAATGGAAGATAACGAACTAATAACATGATACATCTGTAAATAAGGATAACTCTCTACTATAAAATGAACAATGATGTCAAGAGACGTGTAACCTTTAACATAACTAATGTAGTACTTAGTTGCGTCCCATACCACAATCATTTTTTCACATATCAAACAATGTTATCATTGTTGCAGCTGTCTGCCATGTAGCGCATGTATTTTGAAAGAGTATCGTGCATGTCTGGTATCATGGTCTAACACCGCTGGTGCTAAACCAGGACGATTGCAAGGCCTAAGTAACTGAAGACCACATCCCTACATAAAAGAATAACCGGTGTGGCGCTGTAATCTGGGCATAGCCCTAATAACTGGCAACTGAATAACTAGGTAGCCAGTACTACCTTGGTTCCCTATAGTGGAACCTACAACTCGGTATACCATCATAAGTCCTTCCAAAATACATGCCAAGCATTATTAGGCAATTACCCTTTTTCTGGGGTTATGATGTCTTTTATTAAAAGGCAATAATATAAGTTTTTATTAAAATAAAATAGTGACCAGATATATCCAGCAACTACTAATGTCAATAATAGCTGATAACTGTCAACTGAAAACTAGTGTCTGATAAGTGAAAACTAAATAACTATTAACTAACATCTGATGGAAAATGCTGGAGATATGGAGTTACTAATCATAACTATATCACTAATCTCTGATAACTATTACTAATGATAAACATCTGATAACAAATATAAAACTCTAAAAAATATATAATCACTGATATCAATGAAATCATTCTCATAATAACTCTAACTCTGTAACTGAATAACTAAATTAATTAATTATGAAGTGAAGTCTGCTAAATATCCTCAAAGTCAAACTAGATCAATAGGTACGAAATCATAAATAAGGAGTGGAATATCCTCGAATAACATGTAATCTAAAGTAGTCCGCTTTTGAAAGTCAACACCAATAACTCATCCATACTCAATAATAGAATCTGAGATAGATACTGAATATTCACAACTCAAATAAATCTAACAATCGTCAATCACATCTAAATGCTGATCAAGGTCCAATATAAATCTCAAGTCATGTCCAACTCTAATTAAGTCTCTATACTGATCCATGTATAAAGAAATCTAATCTATTAATGAAATAAGATCACAACTAATCCATCCTCAATATCCAAATAAATCCTCATCTAAATTATCACCATATAAATATCAAGTCTGATAAATACTCCACATAAAATTTACACTCTAACCACAATCATGAACCAATCAACTCAAGATCAATCAAATCACAGTCTAAGGTATATCACAATTAGATTTGAATTCGAAGTAGTAAACGAATACACATGAAATGATAAACTCTATTATTTTGCTAATAAGGTATCAGATCCATATACATTTAATATCAAGATTACTTTTGATGCAATGATACAATCTAAACTACCCAATTTTATAATAGTCATGTTGACCTAAAGGATATTAGCCTTAGTTATGATGATGACATATATAGTTATGTTTTTAACAATTTTGTTCAACAAAGTTTCAGGTTAACTATTTGTTGTATTTCGGCTCCATCACAAGACTCACACATTTGGAAGCCATAAGATATAGATCGCAGAGCCTAAGCACATAGAAGAACTCAAGGATCAAGAAGACTATATCAAGATTTGTATTTTTCACTTTTTGTATTTTAGATAGAATTTATAGTCGTTTGTTAAAACCAAGATGATATAGGTTGATAGCTTTTTGGATTGACACAAACACACATATTTCAGACTCCTTTGTGTTTTTAACAAGAGTTTTTAACTATACTCTTTATCGTTTAAAATCGAGTTTTTAAAACAAGTTTTGAAAAAACTGAGTTTTTTGATTTAGAAAAGAATTTTTACAAAATTGTTCTAACTTTATTTTGTGTTAATTCATGATCACACACTGGTTCTTCAAGTCCCTAGAACTCTATTTTGTATTTAAAAAGTCAAAAGTTATTTTATCTGAAAAAGAATGGTTTCAAAAAGATTTTCATAACCTGCCTTTTGCCTATTGTCGGTCGACCGACGGTCGATCGTAGGTAAAGTAAATTGCTATGTCAGTCGACCGAGCGATCGACTAACATGCACCAAACTGCATTTGTGCACTTTGGTCGACCGGGCGGTCGATCGACTGCAAGAGCTTTCTGCTCTGGTCGGTTGGGTCTGGTCGACCGGTCTGATTGACCGACAGAAAGTTTGGCTCTCTGGTTGGGAACTACGGTTGACCGTCCAGTTGACTTCTATCCCCACGGTCAAAAATTCGACCGTTGGCGGTCGACCGGTCGGTCGACTGACAGACAGATTTCCTTCTGATTTTTCCCCAACGGCTATATTCTTTTTGTCTTTTTTCTGGGTCTTTTCCAAACGGCTCTTTTGGGTTTTCTACTCATGTTTTCATCCCCTATAAATAGTGAGACTGTGAAAAAACTCATGAACAAGATTTTTAAAGCTTAGATCAAGTTTCTTTTTCAAGTTTTAGCTTTTTCATAAAAGATTCCTTTTGAGCCAAATTTCGAAACTCTTGTTTTAAGCTTGAGCCCTCCCTCTAGATCTCTACAAGCTATTTTCACTACACAATTCCAAATAGTTTTACCTCCTCATCTTGGTTACTGGATTGTGCTTGTGAGCCATTTGTGATCAAGTATAGATCACTGATTTCCTTCTATTAAAGAGTTATAAAGGTTGCGGTTTCAAGTGAGTTAGTAAGCTCTATGTTGGAGTTGCGGCACCGCAAGGGAGGACTTGTGAATCCATTGAGTTCTAGTGAGAACTTGTAATGGTTGACGATCTAGTGAGATCGGTCATAGTGAAAATCCTTCATAGTGTTGAAGGCGGGGACGTAGAGCAGTGGCTTGATCCTCGAAATAAATCAATGTGTTTGCGATTACTTACTCCTTCTCTCTTCACTCTACTCTCTCTTTAATTGCTTGCATCTAATATTGTTTACTTATTTGCAAAGCATTTCTTAGTTGTGATTGATATTTACTAGGTTGCTAGCAAGTAATTTTTTATTCCGCGTTATTTGCCATTTTAAAAGCCATCACCTATTCACCCCCCTCTAGGTGATTTACAATTAGTATCTAAGCTTAACCCTAGTTTTGGTTTAACCACCTTAGGGAGATCCTTTCATTTGGCTATATTCAATTGTTGCATTTGTTATTTGTTTGTTCACTTATACTATTTTTCAGGGCATCACACGACTTCTCTAGCATCAAGTCCCCACCTAAATTTGATGGGTTGAACATTCTCATTTGGAAGGTCTAAATGAACTTATTTCTTAAGTTCCTAGGAGTTAGAGTTGCCAAGGCCATTGCCAAAGAATTTGTTGAACCTCACGGTGATGAGGATACATGGTCCGAAGCAACCGCTAAGAACTATGAGGCCAGTGCTAAAGCCCAATATGTACTTACATAAAGCATTAAATGATGATGATCTTTCTCGTGTAATTATTCAAAATCCGCTTATGAGGTTTGGAATGATCTTATCATTACTCATGAGGGAACGTTGTAAGTCAAGAGATCTAAAGTTGACTTACTCTGTTCTCAATATAAGAATTTTTATATGCTTGAAAATGAAAATATAGATGATGCTCACTCGGGGTTCACTAAGATCATTAATGGTTTATCTTCTTTAGGTGAAACCATTATAATGACCAAAAAATCTGAAAGGTCATTAGAGCTCTTCCAAAGCTTGAAAGTCAAGGCAACAACCCTCAAGGAGCTCAATGATAGAGAGAAGATGGACATCTCAGGCTTCATTGGAAATCTCAAAACCCATGAGATGGAAATGAAGGTGAGAGAAGAAAGGGAGACCCTAAAGAGGAAAGCGATAGCTTTTAAGGCCACCCATCATCCTTTGTTGAAGAAGGATCGTTGGACGACGGTGATGAGAATTTTGCCATGCTCATTAGAAAAGTGGGCAAAATATTTTACAAGAAAGGAAGACAAAGCAACTTCCGAAGAGGAAGACATCAAGAAAGATTTGAAAAAAGGAGGAGGAGAACGCTCCGTTCTTTCATTGTAAGAAGAAAGGCCATCTAATTGCGGATTGTCCCTCACTTCAAGCCACTACCTCCAAGAACGTGCATAAGAAAAAGAAGGTGATGGTAGCCACTTGAGATGATTCGGAGATGGATTTCGAAGAGAAAAATGACGCCGCACACGTTTGCTTCATGGCAAATGGTGAAGAAACTGAAATACACCTAGAGGGGGGGTGAGATAGGTGTAATTGCTAATCTAATGCTCTTTTTAAATTTTACTTAAGTGAGTGATGCAACGATCTCTCAAAACACGACTATATTCCGAATACCCCTTGCGAGTTCTGAACTCCTTCCTCCCAATTCCCCTTAAATGGGTAGAGGTGCGCAATGCAACCGTGTTGTATTGAGGTGTTATCGAACAATTCCAAGTATGAAATGCGATGATGAATGCACACAAGTAATATAGCAAGAAATATTGAAAGCAAGTAAAATAAACAAATAAGGATATCACAAATAAAAGTTGAGTTCACAAGCAATATATTGGAAGTAATTTAAAGCAAGAAATTAAGCAAGAAGAACGCGCAAGCCAATCGCAACAAAGTGATTTGTTTCGAGGTTCGAGCCCGTAGCTCTAGTCCCCGCCTTCACCTCCGTGAGGGTTTCCACTATCCCCTTAGGATCCCGTACAAGTTAGGCCTCCAAAGACCTCAAGCCCGTAGCTTCACCTTACAAAGAAATTCCCTTAGGAACTTGTCTCCAAAGAACAAAGGATTACAAATTGGTGATCTCAACTAGACCACAACACTCTTTCTCTTTTACAAACACTCTCACACTTTTACAACTTCACCTATAGAAGAATATGAAATTTTTTTTTGGCTCTATGAAGTGTTTGTGAGAAAAGCTTCAGTTGTAGAGTGATATTAAGAATCAAACAACAACTGAAAATCAACTTAAAAGAATGGAAATGAAAGCTTTAAACTATTTTTCTCTTTCTCTTGAAAAACAATGAAAACTTGTATTTTTCTTGGTTGAAAACTAAGGGCCTATTTCCCACTATTTATAGGGAGAGAGAATAGGTTAAAAACTCTGATTTTTCCGCTAATATCACCTGCAAAAGCACCCCAACAACCCTCTAAAAAGTCTGTTAAACAAAAATAAACAGATTTTCAGAACAGCCCAAAGAGGAAAGAGCCGTTGGAGGTGTTGCAGGCCTACCGGTCGACTGCCGGTCGACCGGGACTCTGCTGGCAAAAGAGCGTTGTGGCTCCGGTCGACTGCCGGTCGA
>JAVJIF010002804.1:0-68191 GCA_038442645.1 Agave tequilana
CCTACTCTATATGAATGCACACGTACCTTTCCTCTAGCACTCTTAACAGAAGTTGAAATGAATTGAAATAGACACGTACCCTAAATGCAAAAGTCTAATCCAAATTTCAAATAAGCAACAAGTGAATTTCTATTGAGTTTATTACACATGTATAGGGTGAAGCATTCAAGGGAACTAAAAAAAATTTTAGAAAGTAATTTGAGTGGCTTTCGGCAACCCTACAGAAGAGTTTGTTAGTACTTCAATCAGAGAAACTCGTTTTACACGAATTTTTCAAGGGCAAATGAATCCTCGTGCAACGTCCTGGCCACCACTTTCGCTTTCCGTGATAGTAAGCTCCTTGGTACTTCTCCTATACATAAGAACAAAGAAAAATCTTTAGTATTGAACAATAAAGTCGTTCCCTCCCCGGCAACGGCGTCAAAATTTGATCAGCAAAAAGCAAGCACAAGAATGAGTAAAAAGAGTGTGGGTCGATGTTACTGCTTTTGCGATTCTTCCATAGTAGCGAAGTGGCTATACGGGTCATATCCACAAGGAGGGAGAGCGATGAAAGCTTGATGTGGCTTCTTTGTTCAAGAAAAGAGAAAGTTCTTTGTTTCAAATAAAGAATTAGAAAATGAAAACAAGTTGGTTTCAAGAATTGTTTGAGAATAATTTGGTGGTTTTTAAAGTTGGATTTTCTTAATGGTAAAAACACATGGCTAACTTTCTTGTAAGTGCTTCCACTAATCCCTAACTTCTTGAAGATGTAGCCTCACGATTGGATCGTAAGCAAGCATACCCCTTATGCATAGGAACTATTTATGTGAAAATTGAGTAAAAGTTCTTCCTATAACTTAGCTTAGCACGGCAAAAACTTAGACATTCCCTTATCAAGATCCAATTGAAGGCGAGAATACAGGAAGACACAAGTGAACTAATGGTATCGGCAAAGTTAAAAGAAAAATCTCTAACTTACAAAAACAAGTAAAGCATATAATCTATAGATCATCAAAAACCCGTTAAGCATGAAATATAAGAAAGTGAATACTTGAATGTAAGTTAGAGTTAGAACCCTCGTCTTAAGATATCATAGCTCTTATTTACACAAGGCTTATTTGACACTATGGACTCATTTGGGTTTATCAATCAAGTTGCCAGAGATTAGTGGGTTAGTAGTTAGTTAGCCATGCAATGCAAGAGTTAGTTAGACATGATAGTAAAAGAAACAACAAAAGAAAAGAAGTAGAGAGGAAGGGAGTTACACTACAACAAGAAACAACAAAAGAAAGAAGTAAAGAGGAAGGGAGTTACACTACAACAAGGAAGTAAAAGCAAAGAAAAAAATACAAGTAAATGGAAAGAAGAAAGAGAAGTAATTACTGGTATTAGCTCTAATGGCTAAACTAAAACTAGAAGAAGAAGGAAACTAAAATAACTACAATCCTAAAAACAAGATTACAACAATGTTCTAAACTCTGGATCTGCTCCTCTTCAGACCCCAGGGGGGTGTTTATAGGCACCAGGAAAAGGGGGCTAGGGGACAAACACTGGCCCAAAGCCCAGGCGCGCCCGCGCCCGTATGGCCGCAAAAAACGCGACCCAGGTCGCCTTTTCGTGGCCATGCCAGGGCGGCGCGCTTGGCTTCGGGCAGTGTGTCGTCCTGTCTGTCCCCTGTCAGGTGGATTTTCTGATTTCTGGATTTGATGTCCTGGGCTGACAAAATCTCCACTCTAAGGTTAATGGCTACTTGGTAGGCCTTTAATCACCCATTAAATGGTGATTTAGGGTCTTTCTCTTCATTTGTACACCATGGACCTAGGATCAAGCACGAAAAGCTTTATTAGCAGAATTTTATATCAAATAAATATACGGATGTGATAAAAATTATGCAAAATTAGAGACTAATCATTCATATCATCCTCAAACGAGAGATCAGCATGACCACTCTCGGAGAAGGGTAGAGGAGTTGTCCATGTCCAAGATCTCGACAAGTTTGTACAGAAGCGAGTCGAAGAAGCAAGAATGTTGCATCATGACAGACCCAGAGCCATCACCACCGATGCATCCAACTCTTCCTTCTTTGAAATCATATTGGAATATGAATTTCCCAAAAATTTCATGATTCTGACCTTTGATTGCTACTTCAGTCAGAGCGACTCAGTCAGTATCTCTGTCAGTATCAGGACAAGATGGTGATCTATGCCATAAACGACTCTATCTTGTACCGAATCTATCCCTCCAGTTTGATGAGAATAGCTTCATATTGTTTTGCTCTCTTTCGCCAACATTAATCCACAACTTCGAGGATCTCACCAAGTTATTCTTCTCTCAGTACTCAATCTACCAGGAGTTCAAGTAGAAGAACTGATTGGAAAAAACTGAGAGTGAAAATATGTTATCTGAAAGCAAGTTTGTTTCTCTGGCTTCTCGCAATTTAATCGCGGTAGCAGTGGCTATGTGGGTCGTGATCCACAAGGAGGATGCCATGCAAGTTTTTCAGTATGTTTTAAATCATTAAATTAGTTAAGTTATTCTTCTTTGTTTTGAAAAGATGAAAAGAAAATGATGTTAAATTAGAAGAGGAAGTAGAAAGAAGAAACAAAAAGGATAAGTTTGTATTTTTAGTTTTTAAAAGAGAATTAAATAGAAAAGAAATTCATGAATAAAATCTACTAAGTGTTCCAACCAGATTACCTATCCCTTTAGACGATTATCTAGCCTGAGATCTTTTGCGACAGTTCACTTTGAATGAAGGGAATCAGCGTATAACCCATAAGAAGCGACTTGATTCCCGTCCAAATTATATCATCAAAACTCATAGAGCAAGCATGAATTAATATAAAAAAAAAAGAAATCCATCATCATGAGTTATCGGTGGCACTCGCAATGGTAAAGCTCTTCAGATGCCATAAGATTCATATAGGTTTAGAAATTAAAAGAGAATAAAGTAATCTAGAAGGTTAATAGCCTTAAACTATGCAAAAAAATACACACAAATAAAGTAAAAATAATTTTTAATTAGATAAAGAAATAATAAGAGAAAGGAGGAACTTACATCAATTGTCACCCTTGAATCCACACACACTCTCTTTTTCTTATGAATCTCTCTAATCTAATTATAAAGAAGAGAAAAATCTACACTAAACAAAATCCCTAGTTTAGATTTCTGTCTGGATCTGCCTCTGCCCCTAATAGGATATTTATAGGAGAACGTCTGGGGATTTGAGGAATCAGAGTCACACCAAAACATTGACTCATAGGCCACAGAATTGTCGTGTTTTCGCGACGATCTAGGAGAAAACGCGGCAATTACATGGTGGGTGACGTCGCGCTTTCTTCTGCAATTTCGCATCGTCCAGTCATCTTATGGTATATTCTCAAAATTGTGTTTTGGAAACTGTATATTCTGAGAATATTCGTTTCTTCTCTTGACTTGAAAAATAATGATTTTGACTCCGAATTTAATTTGTACCTTTGAGCTTTTTTGGATTTTTCTTCTCCTTAAAATAAATGTGAGAATATGGTGTATATTATGTAAAATTGATGAGTAATCACACACCCACACCTATATTTTGCTCGCCTTCGCGAAAAATCAATGAAAAGAAAGCTAAATAACCTAACTCACTTTCGTAGGAATCACAGTTACAATTAGCATGTACATCAAGCCTTAAACCTCTAGATTATCCTTAGAGGGACGAGTTTTGTCTTGTGAGAGTTTTCACTGTATTGCACCTACAAAATCCATAAAAGAAAAAAAATAAAATGTTAGTATTTTGAAAACGCATTTTGAAAAAGAAAAAATATTTGAAAGATTTTTGCAAAAATCAAATAATCTATACGTCTTAGAATCACCAAACTATTCATTCCTATACTTAATCTTAATGCAAAAATTTGCAATCATTAAAGGTAAAAATTTGAACTGAATTTAGTCTATTATTTTACCCTAAATTATATGCATCTTTGTGACTGTGGATTTTGACTCGGAATTCTTCAACTCTAACTCTTATGCTTATTTTCTATTTTATGGTGGTAATATTTCTTAGTTTTATTAGGCTTTCTAATTCGCCCATGTAACAAGTCTTAGATCGGTAAACACCCCCATGGACTGGACTGTAAGGACTTAAGCAAATAAGGCCACAATGCTAAGGGTGGTGATATTAACTATTTTAGGCATGAATACTTATACTTTATGAGGCACATGTAAATCACCTAGAGGGGGGTGAATAGGTGATGGCTAATCTAATGGTCACTTAATGACAAATAATGCGGAAGTAAAAACTATTATGACCTAAACTAAACTCTTACACTAAACACCACGTATAACACAAGAGTGTTGCCGAATTCCCGTGAAGGGCTCTGGACAAACTCCTCTAGATTCCCCTAGATAAGGGTTGAGGTGCCGCGTTGGCTCTCTTGGTTAAATACAAGTGTTAGCAAACAACCCAAGCATGTATATCAATTAAGCACAATATGAATATCAAGCATATAAATGTAAACACAATAAGAACATGCAAGATATAAACAAGAGATAGAGAGAGTGAGCAATCGCAAACACAAGGGATTTGTTTCGAGGTTCGAGCACACTTGCTCTACATCCCCGCCTTCGACACACGAAGGATTTCCACTATAATCGATCCCAATGGATCACTCCTCGGTGCTGCAACACCTACAAGCTCTCAGACTCTCTAGCCCGTACACACCGCAAGCCCACTGGCTCGCCGAGGCCGCACCTCAAACAAACAAGTTTGCACCCGAACTCGAAACACCGCGAAACCACACGTCCGCCTCCTCAAAGAACAAAGAAAGATCTCTTGGTGATCTAAACACTTTGATCACCAATAAACACTCTCACTACAACACTCCTATAGAATGAATAATCAATGGATAGTTCAAGTGTTTGTGTGAGAAAAACAAGGAAAGAGATGGTGGTGGAGGAAAACTCAAGAAAATCTCTTTTAACACTCTTGATAAAAACTCTCCTTTTGATTGAAAATATTTGCCCTAAATCAAGTGGAGGAAAACTCTAAATAGCTCAGGAAAAACTGGTGAAAACCCACTTGAAAATCTTGGTGAAAAACAATGCTCAAACCCCCAAATTTATAGGCTCAGAAAAACTAGCCGTTGGGGTCTGTCAGGCCTGTCGGACGACCGCCCGATCGTCTGACCAACGGTCATATTTCAGACCGTTGTGCCATCGGTCGACGGGCCGATCGACCGAGCCAGGATACAGAGAGCAAGTCTCTGTCCGGTCGGCCGCCCGGCCGTCCGGGGCCTTTCCAGAGAGCAGAGCTCTCTGGGCGGTCGACCGGGTCGGTCGGCCGGCCATCCTACAGAACTGGCGTGCACGTCTGTGCACGTCGGTCGACCGGGTCGGTCGACCGGCTACAGCCAGATCAGAAAACTTAGGGATTTAAAACATGGTCTTTTTGGTTCACATAAAATCCCATAAAATCACAGAAAATCTACAAAAATAGTTTTACCAATATACTTTGATAAACAAACATGCTTGCACAAAATCAAGCCATGTTACAAATGATTTGGACTATTTTATAAGTAGGAAATATTGGCTCAAAAGAAAACAGTATTTACCAAAACTTGATTTTTCCAAAACTTATTTTCCAAACTTCACCAAATACAAAAACAAGATATTTAAACTCATTTGAAGCATAGTGTGTATGGATATGATCCACTACACAAACATGGTGAAATATCTATGTTTTTGACATTAAGATCTAAACATGATTTTAGTTAAAAGATATGTAAACATGAAAACCAAAACATGTGTTTTCTAAAATAGAAAATCTTTTGTAAAAACAAAACTATCAAGAGTGTGTGTCTATATGTACTTGAGCAATCCACCAACTACTCTATCCTTTATATTTTATCTAAAACAAAATCTTCTAAAAACAAATCTAGACTCAAGTCTTCATCTTCTTGAAGTCTTCACTTGAAGCCTTCTTGACTTGGTCCAAACACTGTGCTAGCTCCAAAACTTGACTTTAAATCCTTTGTTGAAGCTATGCACCTACTAAGATCTTGATCATGAATCTGTCACTAATTAAACACAAGATCATTAGTACTATACTACATGAGTTAATCATCATCAAAACTAGAGTGATGGGCCTTTGGGCCAACAATCTCCCCCTTTTTGATGATGACAAAACTCATGAAGTTATATATGCATGGATTAAAGTAAAGCTTCAAAGAAGCTCCCCTTAACTCATGCATAACAATAAATAAATAAATATGTCAATGAAGCACATAAACATGTATGCAAATGTATGGAGATAAACATGCTAATCAAGCATAAAACAAATCAAATTCTTTTTCTCCTATTTGCAAAACAAAACATATATGCATAAACATAAATTCTTTTATAAAAACATGCATATATACCAAATACTTCTCCCCCTTTTTGTCAATCATCAACAAAAGGGTAAACACAATCAACAAATTTTACTTCCCCTTTTTGTCATAAACAAAGAGATCAATAAGGGGTCAAATCAAACATATCAATAAAAGGTTATATGCGATATACATTCATGAAGAGGAAGACGGTTAAGTAACTTCCCTACACATATACATTACATGAAAGAGGGATGACAAGCCTTAATTCACATAATGCATAATATGTAATGCATAAGAGGAGATGTGAAGCTCCCCTACACACGTGTATCACATAAAGAAGAGTTGTCAAGCTCCTCAATACATGATACACTCATCATGAATCTATATGTAGAAGAGATGTTAAGCTCTCCTTGCATATAGGCAATACAAATCAAAACATTTTTTAAAGGTATCACTTGAAAAAAAATTTAAGATACCAAATGTAAATAAACAAATTGTAAATAAACATTACAAATTTTAAATAGGTAAAACATATTGATATCAATGTAAATTTATAACAAATGATACCAATTGAAAAACATGCATAAGCTTATTAAAGGTCAATTGAGATATCAATTGAAAATAAAGTTTTTTTTTAAAACAAGCTTAGCATAAACATACTATGTGCTTTAAAGATGTATACCAAATGTAAAGTAAGCACATGAAAATCATATATATGTATGAGAATGGATATTACCAATTGAAAATTAGAGAATACATATATAGAAAATAAAATATGAGTATACAAAAATAGAGTCAAATTGATACCAATTGAAACGATTCAATATACCAATTGAAACAATAATAGGATCATGTGTATATCTCATAAAATTGAAGAATAAATAACTAGTTAAAATAATTTTTGAAAAAACTAGTTAAAGATCCTTCAAAAACATGAAACCAAATCATATGTATTTCATGAATCATACCAAATACACAAGAATTGACACTCAATCTTTAAAGCTCAAAAATATGTTCATGAACCAAAGTCATGACAAACAAATAAAGTGTGAGTGAACAAGAATCATGTAATTAGCATTTTCATGAAAATATTCATTTAGGCTCAAAAAGATCATTTTATAAAACAAATCATGAAAATTCATTTTTCATTAAAAACAAACTTCAAGGTATATGTATGATTTATCTAAATCTAACAATATGCATACATATCCCAAATATAAAACGAGTCTACTAATAGTATTTGCATGAAGGCAAGAGACTCAAAAAGGATATACATGTATATTTATTAGATTTGAATAAAAAATACATATACATGAAGTAAAAACATGAAAATAGGCAAAACAAGTATAAATGAAAGAATCATCAAAACTAGCCTATATATGTGCATATAGTGGGTACAAATGAGCATGAAGTGCAAACATATATGAATCAATTTGTTCTCACTATTTGTATATGTATAAATACAAGATTTGATAAAAACTACATTTAAACTAGTATTTACCACATGAAGCACAAAATAAATAAAACATGAACATGCTCAAAATATCACATATGAAATAGGCATATAAATAAACTAGGAGTTTAGAAATAGTTACCAACTATGTTTCAAATCTCCAAACATGGTGGTAGTCCCACCAAAACTTCCTTGATAGCGGTGCATCAATTATATATCCTTCAAGCCCATGCAACCATCATCAAGGCACCAAATCTCTCACGTCATGTGAGAGCCCTCACCTACATCAAAAACACACGGTAGGGGTTTTGGTACCCATTTTCTTTTGGTCCACGGGGGTTAGCATTTAATGGAACCCAAACATATTTATTAGCAAAATTTAAAGGATGAATCTTATCAAAACAAAATTTTGCTAAATGGCCTTTGCGGCCACAAAGTGTACATTTGTACACTTTAGGATGCATATGAGTGTGTGTGTGGTCATGGCGTGCAAAGTGTGCATATGCATGATGATGATGTGCATGTACATGTGGAGCTTGTTTCTTTGAAAATAAGGACTCCAATCTAGTATGGTTAAATGCACAATTGCTCAAAGTAGAGCTTAAACAGTCAATTCTATTTTTCAAAAATTTAACCTCATTAGTGGTGGCATGTAAAGCATGATGAGAAATAGAATCATTATTCTTATTCTTTTTAGAAACTTTTTCTTTTTCATTTTCAAAAATTTTTCTTTTCAAAGAAGTGTTTTCATTAAAAGCAACTTCCTTTTGTTTTTTCACCAAAGCAATTTCATTTTTCAAAATAGTGTTTCCTTCACAAAGATCATTTAATTTAGACATTAAGGAAACATTTTCATCTTTCAAACTTTCATTTTCTTTTTCCAAGCATGCAACCTTAGTTCTAAATGAATCATTTTTTTTAGCATGCAATCAAGATTCTTTTTCAAAATTTTATTATCTTTTCTAAGCATGTCATATTTCTCAAGTACTTGTTGGCAAAATGAAGTGAGCTCATCATATGACATGTCCTCATCTTCTAACTCAGATTCGGTGTTTACCTCAAGGGGTTATCCCCTTGGACCATATAGCACTTGTTGGAGACTTCACTTCCAACATCCGAGTCACTCCCCGCATAGTATTGATCATTTTCGCCAAGGGAGAGGAGGGTGTTCCAAACTACAAAAGCCAAATAAGTTTAGAAACTCTAGATAAATAATCATCATTTAGGGTTGACTTTAAAGCATGTAGGGCTTTTGTATTAGCCTAATTGTTCTTACCATTTAAACAATATGCATTATTAGTTGTGGCAAGATAAACATGAATGCCTAGGGCCTTGAGGTACAAAGACATCTTAACCTTCCATATAGGGATGTTAAGAATGTCAAACATGGGTGGTAACATGAAGTCCATGGTGTGTGTACAAATAATAGTGATTAGCCTAAAAATGAGGATCTTTAACTCTAGGTTGTAAGACCCAAATTCAGAGCACTTGGCTCTGATACCAATTGTAAATCACCTAGAGGGGGGGTGAATAGGTGATGGCTAATCTAATTGTCACTTAATGACAAATAATGCGGAAGTAAAAACTATTATGACCTAAACTAAACTCTTACACTAAACACCACGTATAACACAAGAGTGTTGTCGAATTCCCCGTGAAGGGCTCTGGACAAACTCCTCTAGATTCCCCTAGATAAGGGTTGAGGTGCCGCGTTGGCTCTCTTGGTTAAATACAAGTGTTAGCAAACAACCCAAGCATGTATATCAATTAAGCACAATATGAATATCAAGCATATAAATGTAAACACAATAAGAACATGCAAGATATAAACAAGAGATAGAGAGAGTAAGCAATCGCAAACACAAGGGATTTGTTTCGAGATTCGAGCACACTTGCTCTACATCCCTGCCTTCGACACACGAAGGATTTCCACTATAATCGATCCCAATGGATCACTCCTCGGTGCCGCAACACCTACAAGCTCTCGGACTCTCTAGCCCGTACACACCGCAAGCCACCGGCTCGCCGAGGCCGCACCTCAAACAAACAAGTTCGCACCCGAAGTCGAAACACCGCGGACAGACACGTCCGCCTCCTCAAAGAACAAAGAAAGATCTCTTGGTGATCTAAACACTTTGATCACCAATAAACACTCTCACTACAACACTCCTATAGAATGAATAATCAATGGATAATTCAAGTGTTTGTGTGAGAAAAAACAAGGAAAGAGATGGTGGAGGAAAACTAAAGAAAATCTCTTTTAACACTCTTGATAAAAACTCTCCTTTTGATTGGAAATATTTGCCCTAAATCAAGTGGAGAAAAACCTCTAAATAGCTCAGGAAAAACTGGTGAAAATCCACTTGAAAATCTTGGTGAAAAACAATGCCCAAACCCCAAATTTATAGGCTCAGAAAAAACTAGCCGTTGGGGTCTGTCAAGCCTGTCGGACGACTGCCGGTCGTCCGGCCAACGGTCATATTTCAGACCGTTGTGCCATCGGTCGACCGGCCGGTAGACCGAGCCAGGATACAGAGAGCAAGTCTCTCTGTCCGGTCGGCCGCCCGGCCGTCCGGGGCCTTTCCAGAGAGCAGAGCTCTCTGGACGGTCGACCGGGTCGGTCAGCCGGCCATCCTGCAAAACTGGCGTGTATGTCTGTGCATGTCGGTCGACCGGCTACAGCCAGATCAGAAAACTTAGGGATTTAAAACATGGTCTTTTTGGTTCACATAAAATCCCATAAAATCATAGAAAATCTACAAAAATAGTTTTACCAATATACTTTGATAAACAAACATGCTTGCACAAAATTAAGCCATGTTACAAATGATTTGGACTATTTTTGTAAGTAGGAAATATTGGCTCAAAAGAAAACAGTATTTACCAAAACTTGATTTTTCCAAAACTTGTTTTCCAAACTTCACCAAATACAAAAACAAGATATTTAAACTCATTTGAAGCATAGTGTGTATGGATATGATCCACTACACAAACATGGTGAAATATCTATGTTTTTGACATTAAGATCTAAACATGGTTTTGGTTAAAAGATATGTAAACATGAAAACCAAAACATGTGTTTTCTAAAATAGAAAATTTTTTGTAAAAACAAAACTATCAAGAGTGTGTGTATATGTACTTGAGCAATCCACCAACTACTCTATCCTTTACATTTTATCTAAAACAAAATCTTCTAAAAACAAACCTAAACTCAAGTCTTCATCTTCTTGAAGTCTTCACTTGAAGCCTTCTTGACTTGGTCCAAACACCGTGCTAGCTCCAAAACTTGACTTTAAATCCTTTGTTGAAGCTATGCACCTACTAAGATCTTGATCATGAATCTGTCACTAATTAAACACAAGATCATTAGTACTATAACTACATGAGTTAATCATCATCAAAACTAGAGTGATGGGCCTTTGGGCCAACAACACAGCTATCAAACTTAATCAGAAGATTTTATATATATATATATATATATATATATATATATATATATATATATATATATATATATATATATATATATATATATATTAAGGCACGAGAGCCTTTGTTTTGAATCCTAAGTGTGTACATGTGTAAAGTGCCTATTCATCAAGGTATAAAAATTAAAACTAAATTACTTTTTTAATTTTTCCTCCTAACTCTAAAAATTAAATAAATAATCTTATTTTGATTAAGTATTAAGAAATCCTAATTATGATTCCCATATTTCTTAAGATTAACTTAATGTCTTACAAAAATAGGTCAAAAATATGGTTTACCTTTTAAAAATAATTAAAAGAAAAAGAAAATACATATTTTATAATAATATATACAAAAAGAAGAAAAGAAAACCTATGTTAGTGGAACCCTCCCCCATACCTATCTCATGCACTGTCCTTGTATGAATGAATGCATATATGCATGAAAAAGAGAAAGGAAAGGAAAGATGTTATCTCATGGTGGTGGTTCGGTGATTATCTGATTGGTGCAAGCGTTGATGCCCAATTTAATGAATTTGGTATTCAAAGAAACCCACCTTTGACCTCTGATCCGTTAACATTGTATAACCCCCAAATTGCATAGGATCATGTAAGATCCTATCGTGAAAATCATCTCGGTTAAATGACCAATCTTAGTAAACCATCTTAGAGTTAAATTGTTCAACACCTTGATCCAACAAAAGAAATATGATTTGGTGCAACGGTTGATTTGGATTTGAGAGTAAAAGATTCAGGAACTAATACAGACTCATGAAATTTATTTAAATCAAGTTTAAGTTCTAGAATCGGGTATGATTCAAGAGTTGGGTTCAAATCAAAGAGTTGTGATTCACATTCATTTTTCATTAACAGAAGATGACTATCCAAAATCAGTGATCTATTAGGTTCGGGAATCAACGTTGGCTCTAAAATATGGTCCAAATCGGGTAAGGATGTTGGAGTCACCATACATTCGAAATTGAAACTGAATCACGAAATTGAAGATTGGGTCACATTCTTATTCAAGTTCAATCTCATTAAAGTGAAAAGTTACCAACTTGTCTAAGGATTGATATTGGTCAAGTTCAAGATGGTGTGAGAAAATTAAATCTTGGTTAATGTTTTCAAGATACCATGATTCTTGGGTCTCGTCAATGTAGCTCAAAAATCAGGAATGGTCGAAAAGATATTAGGTAGAGTTTCCTCATTCCTATCGATCATTGGGTTGCATAACTGATCTAACTATGTCCTATTGATAGATTGGTTGAAATCATTTTGGCACTGAATCGAGGCTTCCATACTCTTTTCTAAGTCAATAGGTTCTTTTTGTTGTGGTGGGATTTGAAAAAAAGAGTCTGGATCTTGAATTTGAATTTTTGTGAGAGTATTGAGTCCATCATGGCTTGAAATTGTCATTCGAACTCATTCATGGCTTTCATACTCTTTTCTAACTCAATTTTTTCTTCAAGTGGTTGTTCGGAAAAAGGAGTATATGAAGCTAAAATTTGGAAATGTGGTTGGCAATATGACTCAGGGTATTATATCCTCATTGACTCGATGAAGAGTTGAGATGGTTATTTCAATTTTGATCACAATATTGGGATTGGAGAGTATGTTGAGTCGGATAAAACCAATCTGACATATTTAGTTGATTCAAGTTATGTAATGCAGGATTGATGATGTCCAAGTCAAAAGAGGTCAGGGTGATAAATGAATTAATATTAAAGTTGAAAAAATTGTGGTTATAATCCATTTCACATAAAAAATCAAAACAAACAAATAGACAAAAAGAAAGAAAGAAAAATCAAGTTTATGTTAGGGTAGATCTTAGACCTAGACGACTCCTAACTGGTTGACTGTCTTGGGGAGGTATATTGCAACAATCTGACCACAGGTTAATCGGCCAGGTGGGGCAAAATGCAATGTGAGGTATCCATGCAAAGTAACGGACCTTAATTACGTCAACCCACTAGTTTTTAAAGATCTTACCTCTTAATCTCCAACCTTAGACACCGATTTAATCAGAGTCCAATTCTAACAACTTCCTTCTGAGGTCAATTTTCTAGTGAGTCTGAGATGTCCCTAGGGCCAATATCTACTCAGATTTTAATTAGAATTGGGTTAGTGAGTGAAGAGATGGTTTCTAGACTAAGAAAGGGTAATGACTTTCTCACCTTATCTTGTTTAACTATTAAGCCCTTAATTCTTTTTAGTGCGACGTATGCAAGTAAATAGACAAGTAACACTCAAAATAATTATAAATCACTCTAGATTTTTTCCTAATCTAGATGCAATGTAAACGTTCCTTATCTCCAGCATTCTTCAAAAGTAATTGAAAAGAAACAGAATTAAACGAATGCCCTAGAATGCAACGTTTAACTATTTTCTAAGCAATTGCAAGCACGAGTTACTATTGAATTAAAAAAGTATGCAGAATAGGTTAACAGGAAAAGTAATAGCTGCAGAAGATAGACACTTAAAATTCAATCACCGTCCAAAGAAGTAGGGTGAGTAGATGACTGAGTTGAAACCTGCATACAGAAAAATACAGAATTTCAGAACTTTAAGAATAGAATGTGCAAGTTCTCAATACTATCGCAATAGCAAGTGGCTATGCGGGTCATGATCCTCAAGAAGGGACTAGCGATGGAAACTTTTTGCAAGTCTCTTTTAAGTTACAAAAAATAGTTAAAGTTCTTCTTTTAGTTCTTAAAAAGAAAAAAATAAGTTATGTTAAATTGTGAAAGTGGAAGATAGAAGGAGATGGTGATTTTATACAAAGAAAGTAAAAAATAGTAGAGATTTGGTGATGGAGGTGAACTAAATTAAAAATTAAAAGAAAAGAAAGAAAAAACTAAAAGAACTTACCTACCTCTTCCGGTTGATGACTTACCTGAAATCCTTGCATGTTTACCTTGATCTTGAGGCGATCAGCCATAACTTATAAGATTAACTCAGTCCCAATTCACATTACATCATCAAGGCTTCTTCGAGAAAGTATGAAATGATACAAACATAGGGAAGAATCCATCGTCATGAGCTATCGATGGCACTCACTAAGGCAAGGCAATACCGATGCTATTTGACTCGCTTGGAATATCGTCAAAACCAAAAGAGGAAGAGTAGAAAGAAAAAGAAGAAAATGAATACAAAGAAGAACACAAAAAAAATTACCTTTTTATTGCTTGCAGAAACGATGGAAGAAAGGAGGAGGTTACATTGGTGTCACTCTCAACATAAATCTCTCTCTCTTACTTACATGAATCTGAGTCTAACATATACTTACAAAGAAACAAAAAATTACATAAAATGAAAATAAAAATCTACACTAAAAGGAATGAAAAACTAGCCTAAGAATGTTTCTCTGCTTGATCGGTCCCTACAGTCTCGAAAATCTCAGTATTTATAGGCATAAATCAAACAAGGGAGAGTGTACGAAGATAGGGGAGAAATGCTCCCCCAGATTCGATAAGATAGCCGTGAAAACACAGCTTTGGCAGCGTTTCGCGGCCTGGGTGTGGCCAGGTGGCCATACCCAGGAGGTACAGGTCCCTGCTTTGACGATTCGGCTTTATCTCCGACTGAATTTTCAGCGTGGGTCCTGGATTTTGATGAAGTCTCATTTGATTTTTGACTTTAACCAATTGATTTGTGAAGATCTACTTTAACGGGTTTTCAACTGACTTTATCTTCACTAACTTGCTCTAATATGCCCTGGTCTTTTATTTGAATTAATTCTAAATTAAATCAGAACTTTGATGAGCTTTTGGACTCGTTTCTCTTCCCTCTCCTTTAGTCAAGGCCTGCATATAATTTAGACAATAAATAGGATTAAAAACAGAGTTTATTAAATAATAATTATGGGAATAAGACAATAAATATGCAGCATCAGTGACCGATCACACCATATGCAGTATCAGTGATCGATCACACCCCCACACCTATCTTTTGCGCGTCCTCGAGTAAAACATCAAAACTAATCTTAGGAAATTATTAGACCACTTTCGCAAGTTACTCGATTGCACTAAGCATGTGCAATGATTGGTATTCAATTCTGCATATTTTACCACATTATTCCCATGCATATTTGCAAATAAATATATGATTTTTACTCATCTTCTCTATATATTTGCAGGTCCACACTCAAATGAGAGAAAGCCCAATAATCACTTTAATTAGCAATAATTAAAGGGATTAAATCCAAGATTAAAATAAAACCCAAGATTTGAAATCAGAATCCAGAGAGATCCGCACGCCAATTGAAGATTCTAGAAGGCCACGTGGATAACAACCTCTCAACCAACCTACAACAGAATTCTGTTTCCCAACAGAATCCGTTTTGCCGCGCCCTTGCCGCGCGCTCGCGGCAGTTCCAGGGTTGTTGAGATCCGAATTTTGCGCCAACAGAAAGGGCTCTTGAAGCTTCTCTCTCAGCCTATAAATATCTGCACCTGACCTGCGAGAGAGACTGAACAGAAGAGAAGGAGATTAGAGATTAGTTGCATGTATTTTCTTAGGTTTTTCTTTAGGTTTTAGTTCTCCTTCCTCTTCTTCCCTAGATCTTTGCAAGAGAGAGATTGTAAGAGAGAGAGAGAGCTTGTGTAAGCAAGGGTGACACTTGTGGAGTAAGGATTGATCCATTCTCTTCAACTCTACTTGAGCAAATTCTAGTATTACTTGCTTTCTTTAATTCATGCTTTTATTTCCTTGCAAATTTACTTCAAGCTTTGCTTTTCTTCATTAATGGCTTGTAGCTAATTTTTCTACCATGTACTAGCTAACCACTAGCCTTGCCATCTTCACTAACTCATGGGTGATTGTTTTAGTTCATCTTGCAAGTTGGATGGTCTTCTCTTCTCCGATGGGTTAAACCACCCTTCATCTACATGAGAAAGTAATTAGATCAACACGCAAGACAAACCTACGCCGATGAAATCAACATGAGGCACGCCTTCACTATCACGGAGTTTAGTAAGTGTTGGTAAGGTAGTAAGGTAAGCTAGTCATGGTTTGCTTCTTCAAGTTTACTTTCTTTTTAGTTGTTAGTCCAAAACCAATCTTGATCTTAATTTCTTTTTACATTTTCCACCATGAATATATCCATCCATTCTTTCGTTTCATTTTCCCATTTGTTTTTATTCTTATAAGCATAGAAGAATTCTCGTTTACTTTCTTCACTACGGACCGTAACGCTTCCATCGCTAGCTCTCCCTGAGAATCGACTCGGTATAGCTCTATGCTATAACGGAGATAGGAAAGGGTACATTAATCATCTTTTATACATTTGTGGAGCACTCGAGGTTGTTTCTAAACCTTAACTCTTTCATTTGAATATCTATATTTGTGTGCAAATTAACTCCACAATACAACACCTTTCCCGTCCTAATCAATTTTTGGCGCCGTTGCCGGGGAGAGCAACGGATTTTCTTTAAAGTGAAGAACTAAACGAATCTTCTTCTCTGTTGCAGGTTACAGGTTGAAGAACAGGAAAATTTTAATTGCAGTGACATATAAGTGGACCTGGGCCTCTGCTCTCTAAAGCAGAGACCAGGATCCCTCAGTTTTGCCGCGGAATCCTGGTTTTTGCCGCGGATCTGCGGCAATCCTGAGTTGACTACTCACAAAATTTCTGCAGGGTCTCCAGCTCTGCAAAATACAGCTTCTGCTATACTTGAATTCCTGTATTTTTCACCATATACCTGCTAATTTAATCAACAGTAAAAAATTTGGTTGAAAAGTTAAAAATTGATTAGACATTTGCATTTCTAGGCACGTGTCTTTTCAATTCATTTACTTTTACTGTTGAAGAGTGCTGGAGGCAAGGTACGTTTTGCATTGCATGTAGACTAGGAATCATCTCTTGCTTGATTTTCATGCTTTGAGTGTATCCTAGTTATATTTCTTGTACACTTGCACAATTCAATTTTAAGGGCATAACCCATAAATAAGATAAGGTGGGGGATTTCATTACCCTTTCCTTAGCCTAAAAACCACCATCCCAGCACTCACTAACCCAAGCCTAATTTAATAAAAAAATAGACGTTGGCCCTAGGGACATCTCGGACTCATTTAGGAGATTATCCTAAGGGGGAATAGTGTTGAAAATTGACTCTTGTAAAATCAGTGTCTAGGCAAGGGATTGAGGGCCGAAAGCCCGAAGGTTGGTGGTTACTTAATTAAGGAACGTCTTTGACGGAAAACCTCCCACCAACTTTGCCCTTACCTGGCTGATTAGCCTGTGGTCAAAGTCTACACTAAACCTCCCGTGGACAGTCTAATCAGTTAGGAGTCGTCTAGGTTTAGGTCAACCCTTCTTTTGGCTTGGTTTTGATTTTTTCTCTTCTTTTTTTGTTTGTTGTTTGATTTTCTTTTTTTTGTTTGTGATTGTTTGTGATATGGCATTCAACAATAATAATTCTTTCCATCCGAACATGAATCCATATTTCACACCGACTCCATATTCGGATAATTCCAACCCGGTGTTTTATAATATGCACCAACCAAATACACCGGGTTGGCCTTATCCGAATCAATATGACCCATACCCCCCATCTAATAATTATAATTTCCATAATAATTTTAACTCTTCACCGAGTCATTGGGGATTCACGTACCCCGAGTCAAATTCTCAAATTCCTTGTCCACCATATGCACCTTGTCCACAGTATTCATTTCCGATTCCGCTTCATATACTCCTTTTTCTGAACCACCAATTGAAGAAAAATCTGAGTTACTAAAGAGTATAGAAGCCAATTTACAGAGGGTCGAGCAACAACTTCAAGAAACATTTGCCCCTCCAATTTCACAGTATTTTCAAGAGTCTTACTCAGTTCCACCTTATTATAATGAACAACCATCTGCTTGGGGAATGAGTAAGGAATTCTTGCTTGAGTCCAAACAACACTCACAAAATCTGATGGACTCACAATTTTACCATCACTTCCAAGACAACACTTCATCTTTTCATCAACATAATGAAATCATCAATTATGGAAAGATGCTTGAAGACATGACTCATGCTCAAAATGCTAGAAATCGTGACATAGATTTGATGATCCAAACTCTTCATTCTCATCCTATTTCTAATGTCACTAGCCACTCTGTTAAAACCAAAGAGTCATGTAGTTTTGGAAATCAAGATTCAATTTCAGCACACTCACCTGAACTTGTCCAAACTTCAGATCCCATTGACATTTTGGCAAGTTTTCCTTTTACTGAAATTGAACTTGAACATGAACATGATCCTGAACTTCCACTTGATGATTCAATTCTACTTCCTGATTCAATTATGACTTCGGTGTCTTCACATAAATTCACTTCATTTCCCGAGTCATTATTGAATCCAGTACCTATCCATTGTGAAATTGAATCACCAATCTTCCTTGATGATCATGTTGAACTTGACCAATTCATTGCTTTTGAAAATCCCATTGATAAATTGGCAAGTTCTCATTTTTGTGGAATTGAACTACATGAGGAATGTGATCTTGAACTCCAACTTAGTGTTTCAATTCTTTTTCCTGATTCAATAATGACTCCGGTATCTTTACCTGACATCAATCTTTTTCCGGAGTCAACTTTGGATCCTGTCCCAATTCATAATGAAATTGAATCACCCATCCTTGAGGATCATCTTGAACTTGACCAATTATACACTTCTGAAAATCCCATTGACAAATTGGCAAGTTCTTCATTTTTTGATATTGAACTCAATGTGGAATGTGACTTTGACCCTCAAGTTTGTGATTTAGTTCAAATACCTGAATCATTATTAACTCCTGTTTTGTTACCCAATTTGAGTAACATTTTAGAGTCAGTTTTGATTCCCAACCCTCCTGAACTTGAATCACTAATCTTAGATAGTCACATTCCATCTGGGGGAAATGATTGTGGATTTGAGCTTCATTTTTTGATTTGGACCAACTTCCTGAACCGATCTTGACTCCCGAACCTTTACTTGACTTAGGTCACTTTTCTGAGTCGGTATTAGTTCCCATATTTCCCAAGTCCAAATCAATCATTCCATCTTTTCATACTCCATTCTGGGACAAGGATCTTGATAAATTTGACTCTGAAATTATTTTAGAAATTTGAAAATTAGATGGGGACATGTACTTAATAAAAATCTTCCATGGATTTATCTTTTTAGTGGGTCATATTCATTATATTTCTGGTGGGTTCCTCAAAACCCAACGTAATAATGATTGGGCCATGTTTCGTGGACCAATCAGACCACCACCGGAACCACCACCTTAAGATAATTTTTCTCCTTCCCTCTCTATTTTGTTTCATGCATACATGTATCATGATGCATTTAGGACAATGTATGAGATAAGTGTGGGGGAGGGTTTACTAACTTAGAGTTTTTAGATTTTCTTTCTTTTACACTTCTTTTAGAAATTAATAATTAAAAATAAAAAAATAAAAAAAATGAGGAGGGATTTTTATGCTTAAAAGGAGTTTCCACACTTTCCAAATTCAAAATCTTTCTAAATTCCTAGGTTTCCTCATATTCCAAGTCCCTAGGGTCAAAGTTATTTTCAAAACTTCCAAATCCCTAGGGTAAATTCGTTTTTAACCTAGGGATAGAAGTGGGATTCTAAAGTTCTTTCCCCTCTATAAATAGCCCCTCTTCCACACATTTCCTCCCTCAAACGAAAACATAATCTCAGATCTACAAAAATCCTTCTCCAGCGCCGCCACTGCAATTTTTTCTCTCCTCAGATTTCTTTACTCTGCCGCAACTCCACGGCAATAGCCGAGCTTCCGCGGCTTTTCTGACGATTCCTGAGCAGCGCCAATTTCTGATCCAGTCGATCTCCAGCGTTTTTTTCCGATCTGGTGCTACATCTTCATCAGATTTTTCTGTACCCACTGCAGAGATCAAATTTCTTCCCCTCACGAATTCCGGGGGCGGTTTGAATTCCAAATCTTTCCTTTTTATTGCTTTTGATCTTGATTCATATTATGGCACCATCTATTTTTATTGAGAAAGACTTTGGGCGGATTTTATGTGATGTGAATGGATATGGGCATGTATTTTTAGAGAGAATTAGGGCAAGGAATTGGTATTCGCTAGTGTACGACAACACTGAGACCGATGCATTTTATTGTCCCGAACTGGTGACAATGTTTTACACTCATCTTGACCAAGCATCGATTGATCCACACATGTACCAGTTCACTGTACACATGCCCACAGGAGACCTACTTGTCACGCTTCCTCTTCTTGAGGAAGTCACTACTGTCCCATCCATCACACAACACAGCGAGCCTCTCCCGCTTATAGATTACATGACTGTTATGGGGGCTCGTTGTACTGAGCAGGATCGTGGACTAAAGGCTAGCACCATGTTTAGAAATGTTCATTGCGTTGGACGTTGGATCCAACGCAATATTTTAGGGCTAGACCACACCTCCACATTCAACAGACCTGTGTTGCAAATTATACATGATTTAATGACTCGTCAACACACAGTTTGTTTGAATAAAGTCATCTTTCACGCACTCATAGCCAATTCCTCACGCACTAGGGGTGCCAAATACTCCCATCCTATCTTGATTACACGTCTATGTAGGACTTTCCTACCAGACGATGTTTTTGATTCATTCGACCGAGTGTTTGTTGCACCCGAAAGACCTACCAGTTCGTATAATAGTTGTTTGCATGCGGTCTGGACACCTACTGTCCAGCCCGAGGATGTACCGGTAGAATCCTCCTCTGAGGAGAGTTTTGAGGAAGAAGATGAACCTGAGTTTTGGAGGCAGGACCCCCCACATGATACACATGCCTTCATGTCCTCCATCTGGAAGGGCATGAAGAAGATTTTTAGGGGGCAAGTGAGACTGAGGAAAAAGGTAGAGGAGCAATCCTCTAGGTTAGATAACATTGAGGCGACACTGAGGAGATCATAGTCGGCTGGACCTAGCACCACCGCGGGTCCAAGCGACAGAGGGGGTAGTTTCTTACCTTTTACCTATTTCATGCATTATTTTTTTTATCTTGCATACATTGAGGACAATGCATGAGATAGGTATGGGGGGGTATGTACTAACATAGGATTTTTTATTTTCTTTATAGGTTTTTTTTTAGGATTTTTTTTTTTAGGTCTTCCATTTTCTTTTAGATTTTATTTTTGTTATAGAATTTCCACTTTCTTTTAGATTTTACCTTTTCTTTTAGAAATAATATTAAAAAAAAACTTTTTGAAATAAGAGACAAAGTTTAGATCTATTTTTAAGAAAATTAAGATGTATCTTAGGAATTAAGAAAGCCTTAATTATGACATCTTAAACCTAATTGAAATAATAGATCTTGTTTAAAATTATAGGCTAAAATTGGTGAGATATTTTATCTTGAATTTTTTGCCTTAGATAATATGCACTTTACACTTACACATTTCTTGGGATGGAGACAAAGACCAAAAATGCCATATAAATAAAAAAAAGAAAAAAAAATAAAAAAAAAATATATATATAAATAAAACATCACCTATTAAGCTGGAGAATTGTGCCTCAAGAAGCATGATTATTCACGCCTAACGGTGGTAAAGGAAATAAATAATCCCCTTTAGTTTTGTGGCCTTTTTTACTCGAGACCTTAAACCCGAGGGATGTTTTCTCATCTGGTGCCCTAAGACCGTCTGGTTTGGGAGTCATCGGTTAAAGGCTCGCTACAAGGGTAAACTAGAAAGCCTAAACTAAGGGAAGAAAAAAAAAAGCAGAAAAATATATATATATATAAATAAATAAATGGCTTGATGGTTGGAGTTGAAATCCCAGAAATTTTCACTGAACACGGTATGCATATTATCTAGGTTTTATGAAAGATAAAGTATTCAATCCAATTTTAAACTCTTACCTTAATTGAAGATAAGATCTTGCATGGAGACTAAGTTTAAGAAAGAATGATTATAGGTGGACTTATGACCTTAGATCACTTATATTTTTGCAAAAATAGTTCGAAAACGTGTCTCTCTTTCAAAATGCATTTTCAAAATACTAACATTTGTCTTCTTTCTTATGGATTTTGTGGGTGTAATCCGCTGAAAACCCTCAGGAGACAACACTCCTCCTCTAGGGTAACCTAGAGGTTTAACGGCTTGTTGCACATGCTCAGTGCAATCGCGTCACCTGCGAAAGTGGTGTAATAAAATTGGTAGTATAGATTTTCTTTTCTTTGTTTTGCTCGGGACGAGCAAAAGAATAAGTGTGGGGGTGTGATTGGTATTCAATTCTGCATATTTTACCACATTATTCCCATGCATATTTGCAAATAAATATATGATTTTTACTCATCTTCTCTATATATTTGCAGGTCCACACTCAAATGAGAGAAAGCCCAATAATCACTTTAATTAGCAATAATTAAAGGGATTAAATTCAAGATTAAAATAAAGCCCAAGATTTGAAATTAGAATCCAGAGAGATCCGCGCGCCAATTGAAGATTCTAGAAGGCCACGTGGATAACAACCTCTCAACCAACCTACAACAGAATTCTGTTTCCCAACAGAATCCGTTTTGCCGCGCCCTTGCCGCGCGCTCGCGGCAGTTCCAGGGTTGTTGAGATCCGGATTTTGCGCCAACAGAAAGGGCTCTTGAAGCTTCTCTCTCAGCCTATAAATATCTGCACCTGACCTGTCAGAGAGACTGAACAGAAGAGAAGGAGATTAGAGATTAGTTGCATGTATTTTCTTAGGTTTTTCTTTAGGTTTTAGGTCTCCTTCCTCTTCTTCCCTAGATCTTTGCAAGAGAGAGATTGTAAGAGAGAGAGAGCTTGTGTAAGCAAGGGTGACACTTGTGGAGCAAAGATTGATCCATTCTCTTCAACTCTACTTGAGCAAATTCTAGTATTACTTGCTTTCTTTAATTCATGCTTTTATTTCCTTGCAAATTTACTTCATGCTTTGCTTTTCTTCATTAATGGCTTGTAGCTAATTTTTCTACCATGTACTAGCTAACCACTAGCCTTGCCATCTTCACTAACTCATGGGTGGTTGCATTAGTTCATCTTGCAAGTTAGATGGTCTTCTCTTCTCCGATGGGTTAAACCACCCTTCATCTACATGAGAAAGTAATTAGATCAACACGCAAGACAAACCTACGCCGATGAAATCAACATGAGGCACGCCTTCACTATCACGGAGTTTAGTAAGTGTTGGTAAGGTAGTAAGGTAAGCTAGTCATGGTTTGCTTCTTCAAGTTTACTTTCTTTTTAGTTGTTAGTCCAAAACCAATCTTGATCTTGATTTCTTTTTACATTTTCCACCATGAATATATCCATCCATTCTTTCGTTTCATTTTCCCATTTGTTTTTATTCTTATAAGCATAGAAGAATTCTCGTTTACTTTCTTCACTACGGACCGTAACGCTTCCATCGCTAGCTCTCCCTGAGAATCGACTCGGTATAGCTCTATGCTATAACGGAGATAGGAAAGGGTACATTAATCATCTTTCATACATTTGTGGAGCACTCGAGGTTGTTTCTAAACCTTAACTCTTTCATTTGAATATCTATATTTGTGTGCAAATTAACTCCACAATACAACACCTTTCCCGTCCTAATCATGCAACAAGCCGTTAAACCTCTAAGCTTTCCTTAGAGGATGAGTTTTGTCTTGCAAGGGTTTTTAGTGGATTACATCCATAAAATTCATAAAGAGAGAAAAATTAAGAGTTAGTATTTTCAAAAAGCATTTTGAAAGAGAAAAATATTTGAAGTATTATTGTAAGAGTTCAAGTAATCTATAAGTTATAGGAAAATCAAAATTTTCATTTCTAAACTTAATATCTATTCAAAAACTTGTTATCAATCAAAGTAAGGAGTCAAATTGTATTTCTCATCTAGTCTATTATTTTACCCTAAGTCATATGCACCTTCATGACCGTGAAATTTTGACTAAGGGTTCTTTAACTCTAGCTCTTATGCCTTATTTGTTTATTTTTTATTTTTGGTGATATTATTCCTTAGCTTTATTAGACTTTCTAATTTGCCCATGTAACGAATCTTTAATCGGTGACTCCCAAACCGAACGGTCTTAGGGCACCGGGTGGAAAAACACCCCGAGGACTTAAGGACTCGAGCAAACAAGGCCACAAAACTAGGGATTTTATTATATGGACCACTTTTTGTTGGAACTTGTTTTGATGATAACAAATGTAATTTTTACTATTTTGTGTATTTTTTAGATATTTGTTAAAAGCCTTGATTACACATAAAATAATCCTATTAGTAGACTTACCCCTTCCTATTAGTATACTTGACCATTTCTATAGTCGACTAATAGGATTGTTAGTTGACTTATCGATATTACTAGTCGACTAATACATGTTATAATCGACTTATAATTTCTACTGGTCGACTAATAGTAGTTTCTAGAAACTTGCATATTTGTATCAGTCTTGATGTAGTCGACTTGCTTATTTGACTAGTCGACTAACCCAGTCAAAAATGTTATACTAGTCGACTTACTCCCTACCCCAGTCGACTTATAACAGTTTCTGACTGTTAAACAGTTATTGATTTTTTGGTATTCATCTAACGTTTTAATATTCAAATTTGTCCTGAAAACTGCCCTAACTGACCATAGATTTCAGTTATAAATAGAGATATTGTCCTAGGCTAAACACACCAATTCATATGATTAGTTTTCTGTTCAAATTCTATTAAAATATTTTGTTTTCCAGAAAACTAATTCCGCTTTCTGTTCTTCACACAAATTCCAATCCTCTAGTGAAAAATTCTGAGAGTCCACCTATAAGATTCCTTGTTCCCAATCACATACAAGTTCTCAAGGCTTATAGGTTATTTTGTAACCACTCAAAGAAAGGAGTTGTACAAGGTTATCTTCTTGGTGTTGAGAAGAAGTGTACAAGAAAATTGTCTTCTTGGTGTAGAGAAGACTTGTACGGATTTGACAAAGGTTGTTTATCAAGTGGTGTACAAGGAGTTGGTTTTGGGTGTACAAAATCAAGGATAATATAAATCTCAAGCAGGTTGATTGGGGACTAGATGTAGGTCAAGAGGACCGAATCAGGATAAAACTCTTGTGTTTGTGTTTGCATTTTCTGAGATTTATTTCCTTTCCTGCAAGTTATTTTATTTAACGCTAATTATCTTTGTTTGAGTATTATGTTGATGTAATTTTAGATCCTACACTTTTAGGCGTGAATACTCATGCTTTATGAGGCAAAAATATCCAGCATAATTAGAGAATTTTTGATATTAGTATATATATTTCTTTTTTTTTCATATAAGGCATACGAATCTTTATTTTTCAACCCTAAGTATGTAAAGCATGCATATTTCATCAAGGTAAAAATCAAGACTAAATTAATTTTTTAAATTTCTCCCTCAGCCTAGAAATCAAACAAATAATCTTATTTTGACCAAGCATAAGAAATCCTAATTATGATTATCCTATATCCTAAAATTGACTTAATTTCTTACAAAAAATATGTCAAAATATTGCTCTCTTTTCAAATTCTTTTAAGATAGGAAAATGTTAATTTTTATTTTAAATAAAAAGAAAACCTATGTTATGTTAGACCGTCCCCCATACCTATCTCATGCAATGTCCTCAATGTATAAATGAATGTATAGATGCATGAAAAAGAAGAAAGGGAAGGATAATGTTACCTTAAGGTGGTGGTTCCGGAGGTGGTCGGATTGGGTCAAGCGTTGCTACCCAATCAAAATAATGTAGTTGTTCACGGAACCCACCTTTTTGACCTCTTTTATATTTACATATTTACAGTCCCCAATATTAATAGGATCATAAAAGACCCTATCATGAAACTCATTCCCTTTACATGAACAGTCTTGAAAATCATCACAAAGTTATTATAGTCTATACTTATGTCCAACAAAAGAATGTGACTTGGTGGAAGGTTGACTTGGGCTCAAGAATGATAGGTTCGAGAACTAATACTAATTTGAAAAAATCAACTTTGGGTTTAAGAGTCAGTTTTGGTTCAAGAGTTGAGTCCAAATGTAAGAATTGAAATTCACATTCTTTTCCCATCAATTGAATGTGACTATCCAAAATTTGTGATTTAATTTCTAGATCTATGAGTACGGGAATAAATGTTGGCTCAGAAAATTAGTCCAAATTGGGTAAGGATACTGGAGTCAACATAGATTCGAAGATAGGAACTGATTCTTGGTCAAAGTCTTCATCCACATTCAAGTTTAATCTCATTGAATGAAAAACTTACCAATTTGTCCAAGTTTTAAAATTGGTCAAGTTCAAGTTTATGTGATGAAATTGAATCTTGGTCAAAGTCTTCAAGATTCCAGGATTATTTATTTTCATCAATATGGCTAGAAGTATCGAAAATAGTCAAAGATTAGGTAGGGAGAGTTTTCTTATTCCTACGCATGTTTTCCAATCGACTAAGTCTTACTTCTATTATTTAAAGGATCACTCTGGAATTGAATCATCGATTTCATACTCTTTTCTAAGTTGATGTGTTCTTCTTGAAAAATAGAGTACGGATCTTTGATTTGAAAATTTTGACGGGATTTTGAGTCTTCTAGAATTTGAATTCGTCGCTCAAGCTCTTCTAAGGCTTCCATCCTCTTTTCCCAGTCAATTGATTATTCTAATGGTTGTTCGAGAGAAGGAGTATCTGAAGCTGAATGTTGGTAAGGTGGTTGACTATATGACTCAGGGGAGTTGTATTCCCATTGACTCTATGAAGAGTAGTGATGATTATTCTAGCCTTGTTCATAGTATTGAAACTGGGGCATGTATTGATTCGCATAAGACCAATCCGGCACACTTGGTTGGTTAAAGTTATGATATGTCGGGTTGGTAATATCCGAGTCAAAAGAGGTCGGGGTGTAATATGAATTATCATTAAAATTAAAAAAATTATTGTTATAATCTATATCACACGAGAAATGTCAAAAACAAATAAAGAAAACAAACAAATACACAAAAGAGAAAAATCTAGCCTAAGTTAGGGTAGATCTTAGACCTAAACCACTCCTAACTAGTTAGACTATCCACTGGGGGTATATTGCAGAATCTGACCACAAGTTAACCGGCCGGGTAGGGGCAAGATCAGTGGGAGGTATATGTGCCTAAGCAACGAGCCTAATTATGCCAAACCACTGTTCTTCGAGGTTTCGCCTCATCAATTCCCAACCTTTAACACCGATTTGGTAAGAGTCAAATTCTAATCAACTTTCCCCTTAGGCCGATCTCCTATTGAGTCTGAGATGTCCCTAGGGCCAACGTCTACTCAGTTTTAATTAGGCTTGGGTTAGTGAGTGAGGAGATTGTTTGTGGGCTAAGGGTGGGTAATGACTTTCCCATCTTATCTTGTTTATAGGACAAGCCCTCAAATTAATTTAGCGCAACGTGTACATGAAAAGCAACACTTAAGCAATGTAAACAATTCAAAAGTGTTCATATACTACATGCTATGCATACATACCTTTACTCTAGAACTCTTCAACAGTAATGTAAAATGTAAACGAATTAGACACATGCCTAAATGCAAAGTCTAAACCATTTTTAGCATTTAACAAACATCAATTTACTGTTAAGGTTAGAAAATATGTACAGTGAGTCAAACAAGAAAATAAATAGCTGCAGACATTTAGCTTTGCAATTCAACCAACTTGCAAAAAATACAGGTTAGTAGTTCACTCAGATTGTCGCGTGAATGCAGCAAATCTAAGGGCTTCTGGGCTCCGTTTTCTTGAGCAGAGTTCAGGGCCACTTATATGTCCAATGTAGTAAAAATTTTCTTGATATCTATCACTGCACACCAAGAACAAAGAAGAAAGTTAACCAAAAATATAAATTTAAAAAGAGAATTACTTACCATCCCTCCCCGGCAACGACGCCAAAATTTGATTGAGTTAAAACCTGCACACAAAAAATACAGAATTTCAGAACTTTAAGAATAGAATGTACAAGTTCTCAATACTACCGCGATAGCAAGTGGCTATGTGGGTCTTGATTCTCAAGGAGGGACTAGCGATGGAAGCTTTTTGCAAGTTCTCTTTTAAGTTACAAAAAATAGTTAAAGTTCTTCTTTTAGTTCTTGAAAAGAAAAAGAAAATAAGTTATGTTAAATTGTGAAAGTGGTAGATAAGGAGATGGTGATTTTGTACAAAGAAAGTAAAAAATAGTAGAGATTTGGTGATGGAGGTGAACTAAACTAAAGATTAAAGAAAAGAAAAAAAACTAAAAGAACTTACCTTCCTCTTCTGGTTGATGACTTACCTGGAATCCTTGCATGTTTATCTTGATCTGGAGGCGATCAGCACATAACTCATAAGATTAACTCGGTCCCAATTCACATTACATCATCGAGGCTTCTTCGAGCAAGCATGAATGATACAAACATAGGGAAGAATCTATCGTCATGAGCTATCGATGGCACTCGCTAAGGCAAGGCAATACCGATGCTATTTGACTCACTTGGAAAATCGTCAAAACCAAAAGAGGAAGAGTAGAAAGAAAAAGAAGAAAATGAAAATAAAGAAGAACATAAAAAAAAATTCTTTTATTGCTTGCAGAAATGATGAAAGAAAAGAGGAGGTTACATCAGTGTCACTCTCAACAGATATCTCTCTCTATGAATCTGAGTCTAACCTATGCTTACAAAAAAATAAAAATTACATAAAATGAAAATAAAAATCTATACTAAAAAGAATAAAAAACTGGCTTAAGAATCCTTCTCTGCTTGATCGCTCCCTACAGTCTCAGAAATCCCAGTATTTATAGGCATAAATCAAACAAGGGAGAGCGTACGAAGATAGGGGGAGCAAACGCTCCCCATATTCGATAAGATAGCCACGAAAACGGGGCTTTGGTTGTGTTTTCGCTGCCTGGGTGTGGCCAGGTGGCCACACCCGGAGGTGCAGGTCCCTGCTTTGACAATTCGGCTTAATCTCTGGCTGGATTTTCAGTTTTGACGAAATCTCCTTTGATTTTCGGCTTTAACCAATTGATTTGTGAAGATATGTTTTAACTAGTTTTCAACTGGTTTATCTTCTCTGATTTGCCTTAATCTGCCCTGATCTTTGATTTGAATTAATTCTGAATTAAATCAGAATTTTGATAGGCTTTTGGTCTCCTTTCTCTTCCCTCTCCTTTAGTCAAGGCCTGCATATAATTTAGACAATAAATAGGATTAAAAATAGAGTTTATTATATAATAAATATGGGAATGTGACAATAAATATGCAGTATCAGTGACCGATCAGTAGATCCCCAATAAGGCCGCAAAAATGTGGCTTTTGTCGTGTTTGCGCAGCTGTTTAGGGGTCTTTGATGCTCTGTCTTCTTGGACAGAGTCATAAAGCTTCCATTTATGATCTGCAATTGTGAAGTTCCTGTAATCTACCCGTGCCATAAAAATAGAGAAGAAAAATTGACTACTTGGTAAATAAAAAAATATCGTTCTCTCCAGCAACGGCGCCAAAAATTTGATTAGGAAAAACCTAAAGTATGAAAATATGTTATCTAAAAGCTGGTATGTTTTTCTGGCTTCTCGCAATTTAATTGCGATGGCAATAGCTTTGTGGGTCGTGATCTATAAGGTGGGATGCGATGCAAGCTTTTCGGTATGTTTTAAATAACTAAATTGGTTAAGTTATTCTTCTTTGTTTTGAAAAAGATTAAAAAAATGATGTTAAGTTAGAAGAGGAAGTATGAAGAAGAAATAAAAAGGATAAGTTTGTATTTTGGTTTTTAAACGATAATTAAAAGAAAAAATTTGTGAATAAAATCTACTAAGTATTCCAACCAGATAACTTACTTCTTCAGACGATTGTCTAACCTTAGTGAAAATACACCTAGAGGAAGGGTGAATAGGTGTATGGCTAATATAATGACAAATGATGTGGAATTAAAAATTAATTGCAACACACTAAGTGTAACCAAAGAGTGTAGCCGAATTCCCGGTGACGGGCTCTGAACTATCTCCTCTAAATTCCTCTAAATAAGAGTTGAGGTGTTATATGAAGCTCTCTTGGTTCAACACAAGTGAGGCACACAACCAATACCAAGCATATACATGATATGAGTAATATGAATCAATGCAAGATATAAAAGAGAGAGTTTAGAAATAGTGGATCAATCGCAAACACCGAGATATGTTTCGAGGTTCAAGCCACTGCTCTACGTCCCCACCTTCACACAGAAGGATTTTCACTATACGTCCGCACAGGGACCTCCATCGAGGATTTGGCAAATACAAATTAGGAGTACACAACTCCTCTCTCTAACAACACAACCTCTACACAAGAGGCTAGGCACAACAAAATTACCTCTACTCAAGAGGGATAAGGCTCTAAGCCAAATAACAATCACCTCATACAAGAGGGATAAGGCACTAAGCCAAACAACAATCACCTCTACACTTAGAGGGATAGGCACAAACCAAAACAAAGAGAAAGTTACACTCTTGGTGATCTCAAAGACCGCAAACAACCTTTGGTGATCTCAATAGAGTACAAATCAATTTTTCCCACAAAAACAAAGATCCTATAGATAGGATAGAGATGATAACTCAAGTGTAAGAAAACAAAGTGTCTGGAATGAAAATAACAAAGAAAAATATTTGGGAAAATCACAAGATGGATGTTGAAATAAAGATCAAAAACCAATTCCCAAATACTCTCTTTTTCTTTGATTTTTTCAACACTTTAAAAACAAATAAAGATAAATCTTATTAATCCAAAAACACTTTAAAAACTTGCTGCTAAAACACCTGTAAAGATGAAAATTTTTGCTCTCTAAAAACTTGTTGAAAACAGCCCAAGTGGCAGCAAGAAAGGGCAAAAATGCCCTTCCGATCGATCGCCCGGTCGACCGACGCAACGGTCATATTTTTGACCGTTGTGCCTCCGGTCGACCGCCCAGTCGACCGGGCCAAGCCTGCGGTCGACCGTCTCGTCGACCGACCAGCACCCGAGAGTTGGGTGCTTTCAGTCGGTCGACCGCACGGTCGATCGGCCGTTTAGGTTGGCCATGCGCACGTTTGTGTGCACATCGGTCGACCGGTCCGGTCGACCGCCAATAGAGTCTGGCTGATATTAAAGGATTGAAAACTTAGTTAATTTAAGACCAATTAAATCTCAAAAATACACATAAATTCTACAAAAATAAGTTCTTGTAAGATCTTTCAATAACAAATATGTGTGACCAAAAATCAACACATATTACAAACTATTTGAACTATTTTTGCGATATTGAAATTAGACTTAAATACAAAATCCGAAGTCAATTCACAAGAGTCCACATTAATAGTCCAGATCTTCTCCTGCCCATGAGGATCAAGACGAGCTTGAGGCACCAAAGAATCTCTCACTAACTCAGCTCTCCCGACTTCTCTTCCATAAGCTCTGACAAGCGAAAGAGCGAGAGGCATCGATAATGTCAACATTTGACCCTCACAGGATGATGACACGTGTCCTAGTAACCAGGAATCTCCATCACTCCGGAGCCATTCTAGAAGTCGCTTCTCTCCCTGAGGACACTTTCATTCTGACAACTTCAATGCTCTTAGTCATTTCGGAGCTCCCCCATTTCGGAGACTTCAGCTCCACGTAAGAAAATCACGAGAACAAATCATCCCTAATCTCCGCCTTCAGTTACACTATGGCAATAAATCATCTTTGATCTCCGCCTTCAGTTACCCAATCTGATCTTCCTCCATATTCATAACGTGAAACGCCCCCAACCTGGGTAGTTTTGAACAAAGGAGAATTTCTCTGCATGCAATTCTAACAATCAAGTGCCTTATAGTCGTTACAATAAATCAACATGTGCAGATCATATGATTACGAGGATCACGCCTGTACCAAATGCCCTTATACATGCAAATCAGATTAATTATAAATAGATCTTCTCCTCCACGAGAAGGAGGACTTTTTGATCTTTTTACTTCCAGCTAAGCCCAACATTAAAACTCTGTCATACAATTTATATACTTCCTATAACCTGCGAATTATGGTTAATTCCACTCTTCCCTGTGATTTTTTCCCGATTTGAGTTTTCACGTAAAAATCTAGTGTATCTCTCCGTCTATGTTGTGTATTACTTTTTACTCACACTCCCCGCTACCCTACTCATGCTTGTGATGTGAATCGACCGTCCGATTGCTCACAGCGAAAAATCTCCACCAAAATGACACATTATTTTCTATAAAAATATTCAATTCTATGAAATTGTCTATTTTTATAACCAACAAAAGAATATAGTGGAAGAAACAAAAGTAATAATTTTTAAAAGGGAAATTCTATTTATATACACCATTTTTACTGTTTACACTCACACTTCTATTTTTACCCATTTATTAGTTTCAAGCTATCATAATTTGTTCTATACACCTCTAAAATATCCCAAAATATTATTTTCTATCTTATCATCAGTTAGATTTAAAATTTCTCGCTGAACTCCATCAAATAAACCTTTGGGCTTTTCTAATCTGTGTCTCCTCCCCATCTTTTAATGAATTGACATGGGTTTGCTTTCAAACTTGGATCTTTATTTTTTTTTTTCAGGTAGTTTACTATGTTTTGTGTTTTATTTTTATTTATTTTTTTGGGTATTTAGGGAGGCTCTGTTGACGTTTAGCAAGAGGAGTGTTGTTGACCCTTGTGGAGCTCTGTCAGGTTGGATTGAAGGGGCAGATGATCCTTGTTCTTGGTTTGGAGTGGAGTGCTCTAATTATGGAAGAGTTGTGGTTTTGTAAGTCATTGTTGTTTTTCAATGAATTTAGGGCAAGAATGTTATTTAATTTTTTATTTATTTCTTCTTCTTTTTCTTCTGCTTCAAATGTACCCTCTTTTTATCAAAAAAATTTTAAAAATGCATCTCATGCACTGATTAGCTGTTAATCTTCAGAAGTGCAGTTGTTGATGACTTAAGGTTATTTTCTTGTAATCTTCCTCCTAAGATTTTTTTTTTTCCTGCCTAGTTTGTTCTTAATTGCAAAGATAATGAAGACTTGACACCCCCTTCTATAACTGCAATGTTCGCTCTCACCGTATACTCCTTTATGCCTCCAATTTTAGGGATTCGGATCATGTGTGTGAGGCGCACACACATTATAAGATGATCAATCCAGCATTGACACGTAGATAAGATGTCGGATTTCAAAAGGACAAAACTTTAAATTTTTAGATCTTTTATAATATTATAAGATGACCGATCTCACGTGTCAACGAGGATTGATCATCTTATAATATGTGTGTTGTGGCTCACACACATGAACCGAACCTCAATTTTAGTAGGCATACAGAAAGAAAAAAGCTAAAAACTCTTAAAGAGAAAATTAGAGAGAAAAAAATAGAGGGTGTTATAGATTTTTCATCTATGAGTAAAAATGTAATTCAAAAAATTATTTTAGACGTGGATGTAGATACTAAAGAGGGTTGATGTTAGTAGAATATTCTTTTTTAAATTATCTATGTACTATCACAATAAAAATCTTCACTTTTTATTAAAAAATAGATAGTTTGAAAAAGTATAAGTAGATAGCCTTTAAAACCATCTAATTTTAAGGAAAAAGCATTTTAATTTATGATGAAAAATTTCGGATGGATGGAAAAGATAGATAGTTTTCAAAACTATTTACGGTTACAAAATAGAAAAAAAAGAGTAGAAAATTTTAGGGAAAAGTTGATGATTTTAGAACCATCAACTTTTAGATATCAGAACATATATTTTATGCTATAAAGTAAAGACTTTTCGAAACATCTATTTTGACTATAGCAAACAGTACGTCATCGTAGTTATCAAAAAGCAACAAGTACAGCTATAATAACTTAATAATTAAGCAGTTTAAAGAAACTCTTGCTCCGGGATCGTTTCTTTATCAGAAAATCTGAATTTGTCAGTCTCGTGATTTTTTTTAGTATAGCATGCTTGTTTGGCAGAAATTATCAGCGGGGCTGATTTATCTTTCTGGACTGAGAAAATTTTTCTCCTTGAAAATATTTAGAAAACTGACAGTGTGAGGCTCAGTATTTTCTTTGAGAATTTCTGATCCCATCAAAGAAGACTAGAAATTCTTGCTTTAGTTTTCTAAAGAAATAAGACAAAAGTTTTCTACCTCATGGAACGTCCATTCATCAGCTGTTTCTTTCAAGCAACTGATATTTTGCTTATATATCTGTATATTTCCAGCTGGGTGACAGCTGCACAGTTCTCATGCTGTGTCAACCAAAGTCCAGTCCAGTTTCATGGGACCATTTGTGATGGTCCACTTGGGTCTGCGCCCTGTTAGCAAACTGGCGCAGGCTCATCTCTCGCCTCGTGCATTCACACGGGCGGTTCTCATGAAAATGCCATCCGCATTTTATCCCAAACAAATACTAGAATTCATTTGATGGGGCCATAAAATTGATTTTACTGTAAAACTCGAGAAACTATAACACTGACACAGAGAACTCTAGAGAGATGGTAGAAAGAATAATTCTTATTAATTTCTAAAGTGTATATTGAAATGAACTAGGAAGGACTTATTTAGAGAAAAACTTTGGGATACTATGCAGTCACTATGCATACTTGCATCATCGCTTGCGTCATCGTATTAATACTGTATAGTAAGGTTGGCAGCCATCGTTTCATAACACTTCCCTTGACTGTTCACTATATATGATGTCTCATTAAAAATCTTGCTAGGAAAGCTCAGTGGGATAAAATCATAACGAAGGGAAAAAAGAATACAACATCTTTGTATACGTGTTCTATATTGCCTCGTTAAAAATCTTATCAGGAAAACCCTGTGAGACAAAATCATAGTAAGGGAAAAAGAGTGCAGCCACGTAAACTCCCCCTCAAGTTGGTATGAGTAATTCTTCTTCATAAATCTCGCAGATAACGCATCCCAATATGCTTTCTAAGATTGTATTGAGAAGTGTCTTTGTGAAGAGATCTGTCGGATTATTACTTGATCGGATATATTGAAATTAATTTTCTTATCCTTTTCAAGTTCTTGACTGAATAAGAAGAACTTTGGGGGTATGTACTTGGTTCGGTCGCTTTTGGTGAATCCTTCCTCCATTTGAGCGACGCATGCAACATTGTCTTCAAACAATACTGTAGGATCTCTATTGACGAGTAATCCACAAATTGTTTGAATGTGTTGAGTTACAGACCTTAGCCATACATATTCTCGACTTGCTTCATGGAGTACTATGACTTCAGCATAATTAGAAGAAGTGGCAACAAGTGTCTGCTTTTGTGAATGCCAAGAGATCACCGTATCTCCACATGTGAACACATACTTTTTTGAAACCTGCCTTTATGTGGATCTGAAAGTAACCTGCATCTGCATAACCAATCATTTCTTATTTTGATCCTCTGGAATAAAACAAATCAAAATTCGTTGTTCCTCGAAAATAACGAAATACATCTTAATACCATTTCAATGTCTCCGTATAGGAGATGAGCTAAATCTTTCTAATACGTTAGTAGCAAATGTTATATCTAATTGGGTACAATTAGCCAGATATATAAGAGCTTCAATTGCACTTAGATTGGTATTTCAGGACCAAAAATCTCTCCATTATCTTTGCAAGGGCAAAATGGATCATTTTTCACGTTCAATGATCTAACAATCATTGGAGTGCTTAAAAGATTTACTTTATCCATGCTAAATTTCAAGACCTTTTCAGTGTAATTTGATTGATGCAAAAGTATTCCACTTTTAAGGTGCTCAATCTGAAAACCAATACAATATTTGGTTTCTCCAAAGTTTTTCATTTCAAATTCATTCTTTAAATACATCATTACTTTTAAGATTTCTTTATGAGTCCCAATAATGTTTAAATCATCACCATAACCAGCAATGATAATGAATCCCGATGTTGTTTTCTTTATAAAAACATATGGGCATATAGGATTATTCACATATCCTTCTTTTAATAAATACTCGCTTAAGCAATTATACCACATGTGCCCTGGTTGCTTTAACCCATATAACGATCTTTGTAATTTGATCGAATATAATTATTTGGGTTTTGAACTTGATGCTTCAGACATATTAAATCCTTCAGGGATTTTTATATAAATATCACTATCAAGTGATCTATATAAATAAGTTGTAACGACATCCATAAGACGTATTTCTAAATTTTTAGGAACTACTAGCTGATTAAATATTTAAACGTAATTGCATCCATTTCTGGAGAATACATTTCTTTACAATCAATTTCAGGTCTTTGTGAAAAATCTTGAGCAACAAATTGAGCTTTGTATCTCACAATCTCGTTTTTCTCATTGAGCTTTCGCACAAAAACTCATTTGTATCCTACTAGTCTCATGATTTTAGGCGTGAAGACAAAAAGTCCAAATACTTTATCCTTATTAAGCGAATTCAATTCAGCCTGTATAGCGTCTTTTCATTTTGTCAAATCATGTCTATTTTGACGTTCAGTAACAGATTTTGGTTCAGAATCCTCATTTCCGTTAACAATATCACATCCTACGGAATAGGAAAATATTTCATTCATATTTTCAAATTTCATTTCGATTCCATATCCTCCTGTATTGACATAATCAATAGAGATCTCATGATTTTTTATACCTTCAGGGTTTTATATCTCTTGATTTGTCTTATTTTGTGTTTTTTTCTGAAACACATTCCTCCACATTAGAGTTATCATGTTTATCTGCTCCTTTTCCTTTTCGAGGATTTTTATTTTTGAAACTGATTGGTCTACCACGCTTCAGGCGTGTCTTAGACTCATTAATCACTTCATTTTCGGATTGTTTTTTGAGATTTCAATCGAGCAGGAGCATTTACAGCCAGTATGTATGATTTAGTCACTCTTTTTGTATCAGTGAACACATCTGACAATTGATTTGCTATTTCTTGTAAATGCATAATCTTTTACACTTCTGACTCACATTGTTTTGTGTAAGGATCAAGATGCAATAAAGATGGTTCACTCCATGTAATCTCCTTCTCCAGTTGTTTCTTTTCTCCCCTAATGCTGAGAAAATTGCCTCATTGAAATGGCAGTCGGCAAACTGAGCCGTAAAAATATCACCGGTTTTAGGCTCGAGATATCTTATAATAAAAGGAGATTCATAGCCGACATATATTCCTAATCTTCTTTGAGGACCCATTTTTGTACGTTGTGGTAGAGCAATCGGTAAATATATCGCACAACCAAAAATTCTAAGATGAAAAATATTTGATTCTTGACCAAATGTTAATTGTAAAGGGGAGTACTCATGATATGCACTTGATCTGATGCGAACAAATGCTGCAACATGTAAAATTGCATGACCCCATATAGAAATAGGAAGTTTTGTTCTCATTATTAATGGTCTAGCAATAAGTTGGAGGCACTTAATTAGTGATTTAGTCAAACCATTTTGTGTATGTACAAGGGCAACAGGATGCTCAACAGCTATCCCAATTGACATACAATATCACTAAAGGCTTGAGATGTAAACTCACCAGTATTATCAAGTCTAACTTTCTTAATTGTATAATCAGAAAATTATGCTCGTAATCTAATTATCTGAGTAAGAAATCTCACAAATGTCACATTGCAGGTTGATAATAGACAAATGTGTGACCATCTATTAGAGACATCTATCAATACCATAAAGTATCAAAATGGTCCACACAGTGGGTGAATAAGCCTACATATATCACCTTGAATACGTTCAAAAAATATATGTGATTCATTTTTTATTTTAGCTGGTGATGGTCTCATGATTAATTTTTCTAGAGAATAAGTCTTACATGAAATTTTACTAATTTGAAGGATCTTTTCGCCCTTCAAGGTATGTCCATGTGGTTTTTCAATAATTCTTCGCATCATTATTGAATCAGGATGACCTAAGCGGGCATGCCACAGAGTTAATATCCGTGTATCTTCTTTAACTGTCATATTTGACTCGATCACATTTATATATGTGTGATGTAATTCTAAGAAAAGCTTTGGTAATTTTTCTAATATGTACTTTTTTCCTGATATATAAGTTGTAAGATACATATAATTCATATTTCCTCCAGTTACAGACTGAGTATCATATCTATGAAGATATATATCATTAAAACTCAATAATTTTTTGGATTTTGGTGAAAACAAAGCGTCTTTTATGAAAATAAAATTTCCATTTGGCAATATAAAGCTGGCTTTATCAGTTCCTTCAACAAGGCTACAGGACCGAATATTGTATTAATAATAGCCTTTGTTGGTTTTAAATCGAAGAAATACCTTTTATGTTTGAGAATAGTGTGTGTTGTACCACTATCTGATATGAAAATATCTCTATTTTTTGTCTTGACTTCATCATTAGTGTAATCCATATCAAGCTTCATGCAAAATAAATTATTTAATTAGAATAAAATTTTAAACATATTATTATAAATGAAATATTAATTTCAAAGATAATTTTGACAATTACAAATAGCAAAACATAGTAATACAATCATATATCTAATTATCACCAGTATCCATAGAGTCACGATAGGTTGAAAGATCAGCAAAATTATTAATAAAATCTGAAGCATCAAGATGGGTTGAATCATCCATAAAATCATCATGTTCAGTGAAATTCACTTTCTTTTCTTTTCCTTTCAAAGATGCCTTATAAACTTACAAAGGTGCTCCGGTGTTCGACACACTCGAGACCAATGCCCTTTGGAGGCACATTTATAATAGAAATTTTCAAGATTCCGGAGAGAATTTTTACGAACATCTTTTCTTTTATCATATATTTTTACATGATGCTTCTTATAGATCGCGTTGTTTTGTGAAGGGTTATAATAACCACTTCGACCGCGTTCACGATCACAACTACATCCACGGTCACGATAATGATTAAATCTCCGTCCATAATTTTTAGAAAATATAGCATTTGTTTCTAGAAATGTTGCTGAACCAGTAGGATGAGACTTATGATTCTTTATTAAAAGTTCCTATTTTCTCTACCACAAGAAGATGTTGGCCCGAAGGCCCATCACTCTAGTTTTGATGATGATTAACTCATGTAGTTATAGTACTAATGATCTTGTGTTTAATTAGTGACAGATTTATGATCAAGATCTTAGTAGGTGCATAGCTTCAACAAAGGATTTAAAGTCAAGTTTTGGAGCTAGCACGGTTTGATCCAAGAGCCATTGGATCGTGTTTGGACCAAATCAAGAAGATGAGAAGGCTTCAAGTGAAAACTTTAAGAAGATGAAGACTTGTGTCTAGGTTTGTTTTAGAAGATTTTATTTTTAGATAAAATGTAAAGGATAGAGTAGTTGGTGGATTGCTCAAGTATATCATATACACACATACTCTTGATAGATATGTTTTCATAGAAGAATTTTAGTTTTAGAAAAAGACTTTTTATTTTGGAAAAATATCGTTTTGGTTAAAACATATAACTTCGGTTTTTGGTGTTTCTCATATACATGTCTTTTAACCAAAACCATATTTAAAGCTTAAAGTCAAAAACATAGATATTTCACCATGTTTGTGTAGTGGATCATATCCATACACCCTATGCTTTCAAAGTTATTTAAATATCTTATTTTTGTATTTGGAGAAGTTTTGGAAAAACAAAGTTTGGAAAAATAAGTTTTGGAAAATACTGTTTTTCATTTGAGCCAAGTTTTTCATATTACAAAAATAGTCCAAATCATTTGTAACATGCCTTGATTTTGTGCAAGAATGTTTGTTTATCAAAGTATATTGGTAAAACTATTTTTGTAAATTTTCTGTGAATTTATGGGATTTTATGTGAGCCAAAAAGACCAAGTTTTAAATCCCTTTACATTTCTGTACTGGCTTCAGCCGGTCGACCGGACGGTCGACCGACGTGCACAGCCAGTTCTGGCAGGAGGGCCGGCCGACCGACCCGGTCGACCGTCCAGAGAGCTCTTCTCTCTGGAAAGGCCCCGGCCGACCGAGCGGTCGACCGTACAGAGAGACTTGCTCTTTGTATCCTGGCTCGGTCGACCAGCCGGTCGACCGATGGCGCAACGGTCTGAAATATGACCGTTGGCCGGACGACCGGGCGGTCGTCTGACAGCTCTGTCAGACCCCAACGGCTAGTTTTCCAGACTATATAAAATGGGGCATTTGGGGGCTGTTTTGATTTAAGATTTTTAGTGGACTTTGAGCCAGTTTTTCCCACTTCATTAAAAGAGTTTTCTTCACTAAATTGAAAGCTAATACTTCCAATCAAAATGGGAGTTTTTATCAAGAGTGTTAAAAGAGATTCTTTGAGTTTTCCTCCACCATCTCTTTCCTTGTTTTCTCACACATACACTTGAGCCATCCATTGCTATATCTACCCTATAGGGAGTTTGTTGTGAGAGGATTTTAGGTGATCAAGAGTTGTGATCACCAAAGTTCTACTTTGTTCCTTTGAGGAGGCGGACAGTTGTGTTCGCATTATTTCGGGTCCTAGTGGGGACTCGGTGTTTCGAGTTCGGATGCGAACTCTTTGTTTAAGGTGCGGCCTCGGCGAGCCGGTGGGCTTGCGGTGTGTACGGGACTAGAGAGTCCGAGGGATTATAGGTGTTGCGGCATCGAGGAGTGATCCATTGGGATCAAGCATAGTGGAAATCCTTCGTGTGTCGAAGGCGGGGATGTAGAGCAAGTGTGCTCGAACCTCGAAACAAATCCCTTATGTTTGCGATTGCTCACTCTCTCTCTCTTTGTCTCTTGTTTATATCTTGCATACTTTTATTGTGTTTATCATTATATGCTTGATATACATTTGTGCTCCTATTGATATATGCTTGGGTTGTTTGCTAACACTTGTATTTAACCAAGAGAGCCAACGCGGCACCTCAACCCTTATCTAGGAAAATCTAGAGGAGTTAGTCCAGAGCCCTTCATGGGGAATTTGGCTACACTCTTGTGTTATACGTGGTGTTTAGTGTAAGAGTTTAGTTTAGGTCATAATAGTTTTTACTTCCGCATTATTTGGCATTTAGTGACCATTAGATTAGCCATCACCTATTCACCCCCCCTCTAGGTGAACCTTCAATTGGTATCAGAGCCAAGTGCTCTGAATTTGGGTCTTACAACCTAGAGTTAAAGATCCTCATTTTTAGGCTAATCATAATATTTGTACACACACCATGGACTTCATGTCACCACCCACCTTTGACATTCTTAACATCCAAATTTGGAAGGTTAAGATGTCTTTGTACCTCAAGGCCCTAGGCATTCATGTTTACCTTGCCATCACTAATGATTATGGTTTAAATGGCAAGAATATTGAGGCTAATGCAAAAGCCCTAAATGCTTTAAAGTCTACCCTAAATGATGATTATTTATTTAGGGTTTCTAATGTTGATTCGGCTTTTGTAGCTTGGAACATCATCACCTCCCTTGGCGAAAAGGATCTATATTATGCCGAGAGCAATTCGGATGTTGGAAGTGACGTCTCCAACAAGTGCTATATGATCCAAGAGGATAACCCCCTTGAGGTAACTACCGAATCCGAGGTAGAAGATGTTAACATGTCATATGATGAGCTTAGCACTTTTTGTCAACTCCTTCTTGAGAAATATGACATGATTAAGAAAGAAAATAAAAATTTGAAAAAGAAATTTGATTGCATGCATAAGGAAAATGATTCTTTTAAAAATAATATTGCATGTTTAGAAAAGGAAAATGAATTTTGAAAAATGAGAATGTTTCCTTGCTTTCAAAATTGGATGATCTTTGTGAAGGAAACACTAATTTGAAAAATGAAATTGTTTTGGTGGAAAAACAAAAGGAAATTGCTTTTCAAGAAAACACTACTTTGAAAAGAAAAATTTTTGAAAAAGAAAAAGAAAAAGTTTCTAAAAAGAAAAAGACTTTTGATCATGCTTTACATGCCACCACCTCTATTGATCAAAATGAAGTTAAATTTTGAAAAAGAAAATTGATTGTTTGAGCTCTACTTTGAGCACATGTGCATTTAACCACACTAGATTGGAGTCTATGTTTTCAAAGAAACAAGCTCCACATTCTCATGCACATCATCATCATGCATATGCTTATGTTGCACGCCACGATCATATACATACACATAAGCATCCTAAGGTGTACAAGTGTACACATTGTGGCCGCAAAGGCCATTTAGCAAAATTTTGTTTTGATAGATTACATCATATTAATTTTGCTAATCATAAAAATGTTTAGGTTCCTTACAAGACTAACTCCCAAGGACCCAAGAAAAAATGGGTACCAAAACTCCCACCTTGTGTTTTTGATGTAGGTGAGGGCTCTCACACGACGTGAGAGAAATGGTGCCTTGATGGTGGATGCACATGAACTTGATGTACACATATATAGATGCATCGCTGTCAAGGAGGTTTGGTGGGTCAACCACCATGTTTGGAGTTTTGGAACATAGTTCCTTAGTTGGTAACTATTTCTAAACTCTTATTTCATTTACATCTTATTCATTTTTGACATCATATAGCATGTTCATGTTTTTATGCTTCATGTGGTAAATACTAGTTTAAATGTAGTTTTTTTATCAAAACTTGGATTTATACATGTACAAGTAGTGAGCTACAAATTGATTTATATATGTTTGCACTTCATGCTCATTTGTACCCACTATATGCACATGTACAGCCTAATTTTGATGATTTCCTCATTTACACTTGTTTGCCAATTTTCGTGTTCTTACTTTATGTATATGCATTTTTATTCAAATCTAATAAATATACATGTATATCCTTTTTGAGTCTCTTGCCTTCATACAAATACTATTAATAGACTCGTTTTATGTTTGGGATATGTATGCATATTGTTAGATTTAGATAAATCATACATATACCTAGAAGTTTGTTTTATTTTAATGAAAAATAAATTTTCATGTTTTGTTTGATAAAATAAATGAATAATTTGTTTTGATCTTTTTGAGCTTATTGACTATTTTCATGAAAATGCTATTTACATGATTATTGTACACTCACATTTTATTTGTTTTGTCATGACCTTATTTCATGAACATGTTTTCGAGCTTAATCGATCTTGAGTGTCATCTCTTGTGTATTTGGTATGATTCATGAAAAACATATGATTTGGTTTCATGTTTTTGAAGGATCTTTAACTAGTTTTTCAAAAATTAATTTAACTAGTTATTTATTCTTCAATGTTTATGAGATATACACATGATCCTATTATTGTTTCAATCGGTATCATTGAATCGTTTCAATTGGTATCAATTTGACTCTATTTTTGTATATACTCATATTTTGTTTTCTTATATATGTATGTATCAATTTCATTTGGTATACTCATTTTTCATACATATATATGAGTTAATTGTGCTTGAGTTAAAATTATTTTACATGTTTAAAGCACAAAGTTGTTTATGATAAGAAAATAAAATTTTAAGAAGGATTCTCAAGATTTGTTTTATGAGAAAATTCAAAATTTTGTTTTATAAGAAAAATTCAAAATTTTTGAGTTGTATTGCCTATATGCAAGGAGAGCTTAACATCTCTTCTACATATAGATTCATGTTGAGTGTATTGTATATTGAGGAGCTTGACAACTCTTCTTTATGTGATACACGTGTGTAGTGGGAGCTTCACATCTCCTTTTATGCATTACATATTATGCGTTATGTGAATTAGGGCTTGTCATCCCTCTTTCATGTAATGTATATGTGTAGGGAAGTTACTTTACCGTCTTCCTCTTCATGAATGTATATCGCATATAACCTTTCTTGATTGATTTGTTTTACCCCTTTATTAATTCTTTGTTTCGGACAAAAAGGGGGAGAAAAACTTGTTGATTGTGTTTTTACCCCTTTGTTGATGATTGACAAAAAGGGGAGAAAGATTTTGGTTTTATATGCATGTTTTGTGAAAAAGATTGTTTATGCATATATATGTTTTGTTTTGCAAATAGGAGAAAAAGAATTTGATGTGTTTTATGCTTGAGTGCATGTTTTATCTCCATACATTTGCATACATGTTTATGTGCCGCATTGCATATTTATTTTGTTTATTTGTGCTGCATGAGTTAAGGGGGAGCTTCTTTGAAGCTTTACTTTAATCCATGCATATATAACTTCATGAGTTTTGTCATCATCAAAAAGGGGGAGATTGTTGGCCCGAAGGCCCATCACTCTAGTTTTGATGATGATTAACTCATGTATTATAGTACTAATGATCTTGTGTTTAATTAGTGACAGATTCATGATCAAGATCTTAGTAGGTGCATAGATTCAACAAAGGATTTAAAGTCAAGTTTTGGAGCTAGCACGGTTTGATCCAAGAGCCATTAGATCGTGTTTGGACCAAGTCAAGTAGATGAGAAGGCTTCAAGTGAAGACTTCAAGAAGATGAAGACTTGTGTCTATGTTTGTTTTAGAAGATTTTATTTTTAGATAAAATGTAAAGGATAGAGTAGTTGGTGGATTGCTCAAGTATATCATATACACACACACTCTTGATAGATATGTTTTCATAAAAGAATTTTAGTTTTAGAAAAGACTTTTCATTTTGGAAAAATATCGTTTTGGTTAAAACATATAACTTTGGTTTTTGGTGTTTCTCATATACATGTCTTTTAACCAAAACCATATTTAAAGCTTAAAGTCAAAAACATAGATATTTCACCATATTTGTGTAGTGGATCATATCCATACACTCTATGCTTTCAAAGTTATTTAAATATCTTGTTTTTGTATTTGGAGAAGTTTTGAAAAAACAAAGTTTGAAAAAATAAGTTTTGGAAAATACTGTTTTTCATTTGAGCCAATTTTTTCATATTACAAAAATAGTCCAAATCATTTGTAACATGCCTTGATTTTGTGCAAGCATGTTTGTTTATCAAAGTATATTAGTAAAACTATTTTTGTAGATTTTTTGTGAATTTATGGGATTTTATGTGAGCCAAAAGACCAAGTTTTAAATCCCTTTACATTTCTGTACTGGCTTCAGCCGGTCGACCGGACGGTCGACCGACGTGCACAGACGTGCACAGCCAGTTCTGGCAGGAGGACCGGCCGACCGACCCGGTCGACCGTTTAGAGAGCTCTACTCTCTGGAAAGGCCCCGGCCGACCGAGCGGTCGACCGTACAGAGAGACTTGCTCTCTTATCCTGGCTCGGTCGACCGGCCGGTCGACCGATGGCACAATGGTCTGAAATATGACCGTTGGCCGGACGACCGGGCGGTCCGACAGCTCTGTCAGACCCCAACGGCTAATTTTCCAGACTCTATAAAATGGGGCATTTGGGGGCTGTTTTGATTTAAGATTTTTAATGGACTTTGAGCCAGTTTTTCCCACTTCATTAAAAGAGTTTTCTCCACTAAATTGAGAGCTAATACTTCCAATCAAAAGGGGAGTTTTTATCAAGAGTGTTAAAAGAGATTCTTTGAGTTTTCCTCCACCATCTCTTTCCTTGTTTTCTCACACATACACTTGAGCCATCCATTACTATATCTACCCTATAGGGAGTTTGTTGTGAGAGGATTTTAGGTGATCAAGAGTTATGATCACCAAAGTTCTACTTTGTTCCTTTGAGGAAGTGGACGGTTGTGTTCGCAATTTTTCGGGTCCTAGTGGGGACTCGGTGTTTCGAGTTCGGGTGCGAACTCTTTATTTGAGGTGCGGCCTCGGCGAGCCGGTGGGCTTGCGGTGTGTACGGGACTAGAGAGTCCGAGGGATTGTAGGTGTTGCGGCACCGAGGAGTGATCCATTGGGATCAAGCATAGTGGAAATCCTTCGTGTGTAGAAGGCGGGGATGTAGAGCAAGTGTGCTCGAACCTCGAAACAAATCCCTTATGTTTGCGATTGCTCACTCTCTCTCTCTTTGTCTCTTGTTTATATCTTGCATACTTTTATTGTGTTTATCATTATATACTTGATATACACTTGTGCTCCTATTGATATATGCTTGGGTTGTGTGCTAACACTTGTATTTAACCAAGAGAGCCAACGCGGCACCTCAACCCTTATCTAGGGGAGTCTAGAGGAGTTAGTCCAGAGCCCTTCACGGGGAATTCGGCTACACTCTTGTGTTATACGTGGTGTTTAGTGTAAGAGTTTAGTTTAGGTCATAATAGTTTTTACTTCCGCATTATTTGGCATTTAGTGACCATTAGATTAGCCATCACCTATTCACCCCCCCTCTAGGTGAACCTTCAGAAGAGATAAAATTACATAATATTTCTTAAAATCACGCAACCGATGTTGTTGTTGCAATGTTATATTAGATGCATGAAATGTGAAGTAAGATTTCTATAGCATTTCTTCATCTGTGATATCTATCCACAGAATTTCAATTGGGATACTATTCTAAACATTGCAGAGTTATAATCGCTGACTTTCTTGAAATCTTGGAAGCGCAAAGCATTTCATTTCTCACGTGTGGTAGGAAACACAACTTTCTTTTGATGATCAAATTTTTCTTTGAGATTTTTTCACAAGACACCTGGGTCTCTTACTGTGAGATATTCACATTTTAAACATTTATTAAGATGTCTATGAATAAAAATCGTCGTTTTGTCTTATCTTGCGACGACATAGAGTTCATCTCTTTTATGATTTTCGTGAGACTCATTTACTCGAGATGTATTTCTTTGTAAATAACGCAAGACATATAATTCTTTCCCGTGATATCAAGTGGAATGAACTCAAGCTTTACAAAGTTTGACATGGTGATAACTATGATAAAATACACAAATAATTAGAATCACAATATTTTTATTTCACAACAAAATAGTAAATTACATCTCAATCATAATAGAGATAAAAAAGGAAAAAATAAACATTAAAAGTAAAAGGTTCAGATAAAAATCACTTGGAGACATATCTACAATAAAAAGGATAATAATATTGATGATGATGACGGCAATAATAAACTTCAAAAATAGACTAAGCATCTTCTGAAAATTTTGATTGAAAAGCTTTTAGAGATGATGAAGAAATTTGAGAATGAAGGGAGATTAAGAAGTGAGTTATGTGGTTTAGAGTTCACCAATTTATAGGAAAAAAACTAGTCGTTTATAGCCGTTATATAGCCATTGGAGGAGAGAGAAAATCAATTTAGATTTAATACAATTAAATCTTATAATTAAGAAGATGGTAAAATAAATGTCTTGTACTATATATATTTATGAGTTATAATATAGGCACGCCACTCTACTTGGTGAGTGTTTTGCAGACATAATTAATAAAACAACAAATATTAAAATAAACATTGGCACACCACTCTACTCAGTAAATCTTTCAGTAAGTGTTTATACAGATATAATAAATAGCAGAGCAATAAATATACAATATTGGTAGCTTGGGTTTATTCCACGCAAGCATCAATTGAGAGGTCAGTAAGATAATAACAAGAAATATTATTAGCATGGTATAATCACATCACTTTGCTATAAATAGGTGGCAGAGCTTCTTTTATATATAGTAGTGGTTTTATATGAATATAATAAATATAATAATCTAACTTTTTGTAATCACATCACATTACTATAATAGGTGGCAGAGCCTCCTTTCATATATAGTTGTGATGTTATACGAGTATTATAAGTAGAATAACTTGTTATTTTTACTTTGAGATACTAGAGGTAGAGACTTGTGAGAGGACTTTTTCTTGAGTTAATGAAAGTAGAGACTCGTGACAAGACTTTTATCTTAAGCTAATGGAGATAGAGGCTTGTGATAAAACTTTTTTCTTGAGCTGATAGAGATAGAGGCCGGTGACAGAACTAGAGCGCTCATGCTGATACGTGTGTAAAACTCGAGAAACTATAACACTGAGACGAAGAATTCTTGAGAGATAGTAAAAAGAGGAATTCTTATTAATTCCTGAAGTGTACATTAAAATGAATCAGGAATGGCCTATTTATAGAAAAACTTATGCATGCTTGCGTCATTACTTGCATCATCGTATATTAAAACCATTAATATTGTATAATAAGGTTGGCAGCTATCGTTTCATAATAGATTTGCATTATTGTGACTAGATTTTTAGCGTTTGCAGTTCTGCACAGAAAGATATTTTATGGATTCATTCGGAATAGGTTTTTGAAACAAATAATATTAATTGGATTATTTGTATCCGACAAAATCGAACTCAAGAGAATAATACACACTCGTAACCTTTTTAAAATAGACACAATACACTCTTTCTTTGGTCCATTTTGAATCCAAAAAGTATAGCCCAACCAGCATGGTTCTTTCTTAATAGATAACAATGGATATTTGGACTCTGACTTAAGCCAATAAGAGACTGGAATTGGGCCACCCCGCACCCAAACCCGAGTTATACTATGCATCAACATCTTAGATGATGATAGATATGGTTCGAGAGTTGAAGTTAGTCAGTCACAGGTGATAACAGACAAAAAGGGTGCAACAGATCCTTATTAGATTAAATTAGATAAAATTACATCTGATGCATGCAGTGCATTGTTGCATAACGTATCAAGATTGAGTTTGACCTTTTAGAGGCTCAAAAAGCTCAACCCACTGCCTTAGTCACTGAGACCAGGTACTTGAACTAGATTCTTGTTGCGTCTAGAATGCCTGAAAATATAAGAATCGACATCGTTTGAGTTTATCAGAGGAGAATAAGTGATCTGTATGTCAATAATAGACACTAAGGGTGGAGATCGAAGTGGCAATGAAGGATGTGACCTTCTTAAGGGCCACAATAACTTCACGTTAAGCAAAAGAAAAGTACACAATATTACATTGAATTCAACCTCTCTTATAAGTCTTTTATATAAGAACATCACTCAATACAACTCTTAATAACTCAAAACAAATCGCACGCTAAAAAATAGTTGTGACATTCATCTTGAAGAAGCGCAATCCATCTCGCCAGATCTACTAATCGGAAGAAACTGTAAGATAAATAAAACATCTGATCTCTTTATAGATCTAACTTTCAGATTTGAATCAACAGGATCCACTTATCGAGACAAAGTTGATCCTCTTGTAGATCTCAGATTGATTGAATTTACTGATTGGAGTAAACATTAAAGAAAAGATGACGACCAACCCTCTTTAGATCCAAACCATAGATGGATATCAAGTATCTCAATTAACAACTGAAATCACCTAGAGGGGGTGAATAGGTGATAAAGCTAATCTAAATACTAAATGCGGAAATTAAAACTAATTTACAACAACACCTAGTGCAACCAACGAGTGTAGCCGAATTTCCCGTGAAAGGCTCTGGACTAACTCCTCTTGATTCCTCTGAATAAGAGTTGAGGCGCTATATGAAGCTCTCGTGGTTAAGCACAAGTGAGGCACACACAAACAAGCCAAGCATATAATATATGAATGAGCAATATGAATAGATGTGTTTTCCATTAATTTTGCAAAAAAAGGAAAACTTACAAATAAAAGTTTGAGGAGCTAAATTACAAGTATTCTCAAAAGATTACAAGTAGATCTCCTCAGAGATTCTGGGAAAATGTGCCGATAGGAGTCTGGTCAGCGCGCGACCACTTTGTCCCTTTGACGATGCGAGCGATGAGATTCCCTTCTCGCCTGGTTCCGGGAATCAGAGAATAGAGGGTTGATAGAACCCTCTTGTTGCTTCTCAAAATCGCCTTCAATTAGGAATTCCTTCTCGCCTGGTTCCGAAAATTCCTTGAGAAGAAGAACGATGATAGGGCATCAACACCCTAGATAGAGAAAGCAATTCTCTAAAAGGTCTCTGAATTCGAAAACGCACGGTGCGTTATGAAGAAGCCTCGGTTGAAGAGGTTGATTGATCGATTCTCGTGATCAGAAGGCGATTGATGGCTCCTTCCTCTGCGATCCCCTCCTCCTTTTTTTTTCCTTGTACCCATGGCGGGTTATTTATAGGGAGAGCAAGGGTATAATCGTCCCCTTGAAGATATGGAAACAGGTTGAACCGAATCTGTTTGAATCTGGAAAGTAGCCTTGCTGCGAGGCTAGAATAGCTTCCGCGGAGCTAGAAAATGGCAAGTCGGTTGATCTTTCCGATTTGTTATGATCCTTTCCATATCGTTGAAGGATTTTCCCTGATCCTCTTACTCGTTTCAAGAGAGTCAAGAGATTGCGGCAATCACCTGCCATATTTGAATCCTGATTGGATTTGATTAGCTTAGATCTAATCTCATCAGGAGATTTGATTGGTCAAAGGCTGACCATAGCAGGCTGATGGCGGAGCTGCCCGCTTTGAAGCTCATAGCGGAGCTAGAGGCAATTCCTGGCGAAGTCCGAAAAGAGGCTTTTCGGCGAAGCTGTCAGTTAGCTTCCTGGCGATGCTCTGGATGATGTTAGCCTCTCACACGAGGCTATCTCCTTGGGCTAATGTAATGCTAAATGCTAGCATTTTAGACCTGCTGAGGTCTGTTTAGAAACAATCCGGGTTCACTGTTCTGCTTGCTGGATCAGTGGAGTCCAAACCGCTTCCTTGTCCCTTGGAGGTGGGTAAAACTGGTCTTCAGCTCGTCTGTCACTTGTCTTTTGTAAATGTCAACAAGTTTAGACATTGTTCGGACTAATGAGAATCTTGTCTTTTTTAAGTGTCAACAAGACCCCCTTCAAAGTTTTCGAGAGTCTGCAATAGCTCAGACTCCGAAACACTTTGAACTGCTGTGATGGTATGTGGAGTATGAACGTCGCCATGATGGTTGAGTTCAGCTTCGCCTTCAATCCTGCTTTGGGATGAATTCGCCAAAGAATTGCACTGGTTCGCGAGTTGCTTCGCGTCGGGGTAGCTCCGCATCTGGGCTTTCAAGAAATAAGTTCGCTTTGGAACTCCTGTTGCCTTTTCAAGGCCAACTGCCATGGGGCAGTTACGAGGAGGATCATTCCTTCTTTTGCGCCAATCGAGAGAGATGTTCTCCGATTCGCCCGTTTCCAAGGGAGGATACTCCCTTTCTTCAAGGCGCCATAAATGCCTTTTTATGAGGGAGACGTTTTCTTCCCTTGTACGGTTCCAATGGGACCGTCCCTGTTATCAAGGCGCAATCAATGCCTTAAGTGCGCTCGTGCTTCCATGCTTGAGGTGGTTGCGCTCAGGCCATGGGGCCTATAAATAGGACACTTGAGGCCCTCTGAAGAGAAGTGCCTTGCCTTTCTTCTTCCCTTCTCTTGGTTGAAAGAGATACTCAGATCTCTGAATTAGTGGGAAAACCCACTCTGGTTGTCTAACCGGCCAAGGACCAGTAAGTCTTGATCATTTAAAGACTTCACCGCTTTTAGGGAACTCATCTCCCTTGATTCAGCTTTGGCAGCTCGCTTCAGGGATTAGCTTCCCTTGTTCTTCATCTTGCAATTGGCTGCTGCAGAGAAGGATCTCATCATAGCTTTCTGTGAAGCTATCATCTTGGCTTGATCAGTGAAAGATCGTTGCTTGTTAAGTCCGCTGCGCAGGCAGGACTTGGGACTTGGCTTCTTCAATAGTTGAGCCAGTCTTGCCATATTGGTGAGGTTGAGACTGTTCTTCACAAGATCAGTCTGACTTTGCCGTATAGGCGAGGCTAGGACTTGGCGTTTGCTGAACCAGCCCATGGTTGCCGTGCAGGTGAGGCTTATCCTCTATCTGGTAACTTGATGGAAGAAACCATGAAATTGCCTTATGCTTCCCCGGTTGAAGCTTTACTTTTAAGCAGGAGGAACAATTCGGGGCGGCGAGTGCGCGTCCCAAGGGCTGTTGGCAGCCTCTTATCCGAGATGATTCGATCTGAGGTGAGGCTGGCCGCCGCCTTTATCGGAGAGGATCCGCTTCAAGATAATGGGCGTCGCCTGTGGGATTGTCGGCACCATTGCCGACTTTCAGCTTTGGTGGCCTTTGATGGCGATCCACTTCGGGAAAGTGGGCATCGCGCCTGTTAGATCACTGGTATCACTGCCGATTCCCATTATACGTGATCTATCGTGTTGGCGGCGATAGGTTTTTATTGCCAGGCTTCAACAAAAATGGCCTGGTAAGATCTGCCATTTTGTGGAGAAAAATGACCGTGTCCTTGTGGCAGAACTGGTTACAGCCTTGTGCAGGAGGAAGACCTTTCTTGTCCAGTTGATCTGGTCTGAAAGCAGATAAAACCGCTTGTATGCCTTTTATGCAAATGGCCTTGCTAGGCAACTTGGTGTGTTGTATGAAACACAACTTTGATGTAATATCAAATGTACTCTTGCTTTTAAATCAATGAAAGTTCTTTGTCTGATCATTTGATTTTTTGCTTGCTTCACTGAGAGTTCGGCCATTGCTGGGCTAAACTGCGCACGGAGCTAAGGACATAGCCCTTCCTTTGAATGACCTTCGCGAGGCTGTCATGTCAGCGCCTCTTTAGAGGGCTAATTCAAACCTTTCGGTTAAGTCCTGGAAGGATTGCGCGAAGTCCGCACTTTGCTCTTGTGCGGAGTTAACCCTTTAGTGGGATTGAACCGTCGCTTTTGGGAAAGCGTCTCAGGCGCTTCGGACACTGTTTCGAATTAATTCGAAACGGCGGCATGTGCCCTTTTTTGAGGCCTCGATTTAGGCGCTGATTGGCCTATAAAAGCCCGATCGGGCTGAGAGAAAATCATCATTTCTCTTTGAATTTTCCAGAGTACCTGACTCTTCTTCTTCCTTTTCTTCATCTTCAAGAGTTCAAAGACTCCTGTAATTCTTCAATGGCGCCCAAGAGACGAGCGGGAAAGGAAGCAGCGACTTCTGCAGCGGAGGGCCCTCCTCCTCCGTTCATTGAGCGACCGATCGCTGGTAAGAGACTCTCCAATCTGATTAGAGAGTGGTCTTCATCCTTTGGAGTCGATACTCGGCTATTAGGACGATCGAATATGATCTGTCCTTATCAGGGAACTCGTTTCCCTTAACTTCCCTATTTTGCTTGCACCAGGGAAGTAAGAACTGAACAGTTCTTCTCTTGGGCTTCCATAGGAAGCCATTGCTTGGGCAATTTTCATCCTGTTGAGGAACAGGATATGGGTCGCGTGCGTTCAGTCGTGGCCACGAAGGGTGACTGTTAACCATAACGTCCTTTTGATGACGTCAGCCCTTAGGGCTATGCCACTTCCTGCAAAGATGCAGTCTTATCTGTGAAGCGAAGCTTTTTATCAAAGCTATTATCCCGCTGTTCCTGCTTACTGGGCGAGGCTATGCCTTAGCGAATTTTTATGTCTTCGCATCCATTTGATTGGTGAACTAATCATAGTTCATTTTTTTTTTTTTTTTTTGCAGTACATTACGCCTCCGGCCTCCAGAACAGTCTATTTGGCGTAACCAGTCGAGCAGGCGGGAGCATCAGCTTGCAGTTCATCGGGCAGGCTTCCTTATTCAGTGAGCCGAGCTCCCTTGTACGGGATACGCTCATTCAGAGCGGTGGCCCGCAGGCCACGCGGAGCATTTTGACTACGGCTCCGTTTGAAGATATCGACCGTCAGGCTTACAAAAAGCCTGACTTCATGTTCGAGGATGTTGCACCTGATCCCGATCGCCAGCTGCAAGCCGGCGAAGGCCAGTGGATCTTCCAGTTGGATGGCGAGAGATTCTATCTCCCGTCTAGTAAGCGGCATTTCGCTTTGTCTTCTTTCGCGAGCGTGACTTGGGCTCGGAAGATGGCGTGGGGCGTGAGCCTAAATGCCGAGTCTATAAGTGTCGGGAGGTTGACTTTCCAGACTGGCTATTCGAGGGCGGGCCCTCCTCGTAGCATAATAGGGCTATACCCTGGGAAGGTGTCGCGGGACATTCCAGTAGGAGAGAATCCAGCTGCGGCGCCGACCTTCGGCACTCAGTTCTGCGAAGCTGACAGGAACTACCCCGCCACAGATTTCAGAGCTCCTGGTTGGGTCCACCCTCCTAGGTCATGGTGGGCGGAGTTGACCAATTATATCCTCAATCATTTTGAGGGGGAATTAGAGAGGTTGAACCTCTATGAGGCCGTCAGGGCGACCTGCTACGGCATTGAGATGAAGGTGGCGTGCTTCTACGCCATTCTTGAGTTGTACTGCCCAGCCTCGGGGACTTTCTTCACCCCGGTTGGTGAATTGGGCATGGCCCTGCATGAGATGCGAGAGATCTCTGCTTTGCCCTTCGGGTCTCTTCCATATGAAGAGTATTTTCCGTGTGAGGCGGAGCTGGCTCTCTTGGAGAAGCAAGAGCCTGCTTTGCTTGAGACATATCGGGAATTGATGTGCCACCTGCACATTTGTTCCAGCATCCACACTGGTGGTAAGGGTAGCTCGAAGAGCTTAAAGAGCTGGGGGAACTACTTGTTCCCGGATATGACTAGTGCGCCCGAGGCAGCTCATTGCGGAGTTGTCGAAGAAGACATCTTGGCGAGGATGGAGGTGCGTGCTGAAAAGGACATCGTCGTGACAGAAGATGATGGTCCTTTCGAGAAGGGTGATGTTCTTCGGAGCTTTCACCATCAGGCCCGTTGGCCTATGTCTCGCAAGGCGTTGCTGGCCGGATTCTTAACCATCTGGTTAAAGAAGTGTGTCGTGCCTTCTTCTTCGGGTGACATTGTCCACCCGAATGTGCTGCTGCCTGCTGTCCGCTTGGTCCATGGTCACCGCCTGGGTCTCCTTCCGGCCATGGTATGTTGTATTCAGAGGGGCCTTCGTGTACTGACGGAGGCTTTCTGCAGGCCGATGGCGTCAAGGCGAGGGAAGGGTGCCGTCCTGCCTTGTGACGGACCCAATCCTAGGGTAGGTTTACCGTACACCTACTTGATGGCGTGGTTCGCCTTGCACTGCCCCAGTTTGATTGGAGCTGGGGAAGACCCACCGCAGGGCGTTCAAACGGCGCTTCTCCGTCGTTTTGAAGGCTGTCTGTGGCAGAAAACTTATGTGGCCGAGGCCCGTAAGTTAGTGCGTCGTTATGACGCTTATAGCCTGTTCCGTTGTTTTCCTCGCCTGCGGGGTGCAGGATACAACGAGGAATTCCATGATGAGGAGTCAGGTCGATCTCCCATGAGTCGGGGTGTTTTCGAGTGGCTGGTCTGTATCCGGCCCTCGCATTTGCTGTACAGGAGTGGGGATACCTGCTACATGGAGCCCTACATCCCGAGCCGGTTCGCCCGCCAATTTGGGTATGACCAGTTGTATGTGGGCAACCCCAATCCGGACCTGGCTTTCCTGGGGAGCCTTATTGATGGGGCTCGTGCTTGGCGGTTCTTTACCGCGGATGACACTGGAGCGTGGCTACGCACGCCGTTGAGGGATCCCGGCCTATGGACGACCCTGTGTTTCTGCCAATGGTATGCAGCTTCGAATTCCACGCCTCCTGGATTCAATGCCAATAGTTCAGGTGTGAAGTTGATTTCTCATCGGATGAGGCAGAAGGCTTTGGATAAGAAGGAGGGCAAACGAGTCCGTGTTCCTGGCATAGAGGAGTTCATCGCTGTAGATGACAGCGAGGCTTCTGATGCGGGGAGCCCTCGCTTCGAGGCAGAGACAAGGGCTGATGCCCACAAAGCTGGTGCTCATGAAGCCGGGTCTGGTGTAATGGGGACAGCTCCCCCACAGCATGTGGAAGAAGTGGAGGAAGAGGACTCTGAGGTCCACTTCAAAAGGAAGCGTGGGAGTGGATCCCGTAGGAAGTCGTCGGCGAAGAAGCCCCGTCGCCAAACTCCTACCATTGTGGTGGAGGGCGAACTCCCTACGGCGCCTCCTTCTGCTGCTCTATTAGTGGCTGAGCCGTCGGTTGCTGAACCGACTACTGGTAAGATTGGTCCCATTTAATATGTCTTCAGCGCGCTTTACATAACTCATCATTTGCTTTTTGTTGCAGGAGCTGAGGCAGTTGGAGAGCAAGGGGAGCACTACGATCCCCTGTTCACTTATGGAAGTGCAGCTGGTTCCTTTGCTCGCTCGGAGGAGTCTGGAGGTGATGCGGCCGATATTGGCCCTTCGGGCGCTGGGACTTCTAAAGGAAGTCCTATGGCATCCAGCTCTGCCGGGTGGTCTGCGGAGGAATCGGCGAGTGGGCCAGCTATCCGCGTTGAGTCTGGTAAGAACTTTCCGATGGGACCCTTGGATTCCGATGCGGCTGACGAGGTGACATCGGCTTCGGTATGACTAAGATCTCCTGATCCTTGCCTATTTGTTGCGTCTCCTTTTTGACCTTGGTTTTGTTGCAGGCATTCGTCCCCAAGGTGCGTCAGCTTCAAAAGAAGCAGAGGGTTTTCCTGAAGGGTCAAAGGGCGATATGAGCACTTCGACCGGGACAGACGCTGCTGTGTTAGACGCGCTGTATGGCGACCTGCCTTTTTATCAGCCCAAATCAGCGGAGGGCCCTGAGGTTGAAGAGGCGGCAGTCCCGGAGGTACCCTCACTTCCAGTCACATCAACGAGTGAGGTGCAGACTGTTTTGCCGAATACGGCACTGAGGGTGATTGTGAGCCCTACCTCCCCGACGCTGGTAGTTGAGCCTGCTGCTCAGGAGGTGATTGCCAGTCCTACCTCCGCGGTGGCTGGCGTGCTGGTGTCGCTGAGGACTCCGCCGAGATCACCTTTGGCTTGCCCTGCTGCAGTCGATGTTCCCGCTTCTTCTTCCGCGGTGGTGTCGACTAGGTTGGTAGATTGCTCCGAGGTTGTCTCAAGGGTTGATGAAGCTGAGAATGACTTTATCGGTAATCTGGTCGACAGCTTCTATAATAGTTTGGAGCAGACTATCGGTCTAGTCTTGAAGGGCTCGCCTGTGCCATTTTCGAAGCTGAAGATGGTTCTCTCTCCCGTGGCATTGAGTGTATCCGGGACTTTGAGGAGTACCATCAAGCTACTGCTCTGGAGCTCCTGGTAGATGACCTTGAGAAGGACGTAGAGGAATGGCGCCATTTCCATCGTTCCGACGCAGCGTCTTTGGCTGATGAACGGCTCGCACGTCTTGTCGCCCAGAAGCGCGAGGCTCAGTTCGCTGCTCAAGAGGCTGTTGAGGCTATCTCCTCTGACTTGAGGTCCTTGGAGGGCAGAGGAAGCAGAGGTTGGGAGTGCAATTGATGCTTCCAACAGTGCTCTTCTTTGACGCTGAAGATAAAATTAAGAGGGCTGAAGAGATGATCCGAAGGCAAATCTCCTCTTGTCGAAGGCTACACAGATGCGTCATGAAGAGTCTGCGCGGCTTAAGCAACTCAGGGCTCGAAGTGAGGAACTGGCGGAGCGGAAGTCATCACAGAGGGCGACTTTGGTGGAGACCGAGGCTCGTCTGGCTCAGGCGGTGGACTTCGATGAGGCAAAGCTAAGATCACAGGCGCTGGCCCAGGCTGAAGATGACAGGAGGGCGCGGCTAGCTTCGCTCGGAGATCGGATCCGATCTTATCATGTACGCCTATAGGCTTCCTCCATGTATCCCATCCTTCTGGATTAATAGAAAATTTTTCTTTTGTCGTCTGTTGTTTAGATAATGAGACATGACTGTCTGTTGGTTCAGAGGTTGCAGTAACATAACCGAATGGGACGTTGCCAGTCTCGAGGTTAGCCCTTTGCGGGGCTTAAAAGAAGGGAGATACTTGCCTTTTGTAAATGTCAGCAAGCATCGAGATTGAGACTTAGCTGTCAGCTGGTTCAGAGGTCGCAATGACATAACCAATTGAGACGCCACTAAGCTCAATGATAGATGAGGCTTGGCTATCTGCCAGTTCAGAGGTCGCAGTGACGTAACTGGTTGAGAAGCCACCAAGCTTCAATCAATAGGTGATACTCGTCTTTTGTAAATGTCAACGAGTATCGAGACCTGTCTTTTGTAAATGTCAACAGGGCTCGGGATTGAGACTTAGCTGTCTGCTGGTTCAGAGGTCGCAATGACATAACCGATTGAGACGCCACTAATGCTCAATGGTGGATGAAACTTGGCTATCTGCCAGTTCAGAGGTCGCAATGACGTAACTGGTTGAGAAGCCACCAAGCTTCAATCAATAGGTGATACTCGTCTTTTGTAAATGTCAACGAGTATCGAGACCTGTCTTTTGTAAATGTCAACAGGGCTCGGGATTGAGACTTAGCTGTCTGCTGGTTCAGAGGTCACAATGACATAACCGATTGAGACGCCACTAATGCTCAATGGTGGATGAAACTTGGCTATCTGCCAGTTCAGAGGTCGCAATGACGTAACTGGTTGAGAAGCCACCAAGCTTCAATCAATAGGTGATACTCGTCTTTTGTAAATGTCAACGAGTATCGAGACCTGTTTTTTGTAAATGTCAACAGGGCTCGGGATTGAGACTTAGCTGTCTGCTGGTTCAGAGGTCGCAATGACATAACCGATTGAGACGCCACTAATGCTCAATGGTGGATGAAACTTGGCTATCTGCCAGTTCAGAGGTTGCAATGACGTAACTGGTTGAGAAGCCACCAAGCTTCAATCAATAGGTGATGGGGTCTCGTTTTCACGAGGGAACCGTTGTCATAGGTTTAATGTTAACATAACAGCGGAATATATGTGGTCCTACCATTCTATGGATGAGAATTGGTAGGTGATTTTGGAGGTCTCATTTTCACGAGGAGAAATGAGGGGACTGCTGTCATAGGTTTAATGTTAACGTAACAGCGGAGTATATGTGGTCCTACCATTCTATGGGTGAGAATTGGTAGGTGATTTTGGAGAGGGAATCAAATGGGAGCAGGTCCCTTAGGATTTTTAGCAAACCCCCAGCTATCAACGGGTTTGATATGCCTTTACCAACTACCGTTTGGGTTGGGCTAGCCATGCTATTCCCCTCAGCATGATGAGTTGTTGAGGACTCATGTTGGGCTTAGAGGCCAACATTTTCCTCTATCCTTGGTCGTTAAGGATTCGGATTATCAGGTTGATGTCTGCACAACCTCGATTGTCTTCTAGGGTGACTGGTGCATGGCCAGGTCCCAGTTGATCCATGGCCATATAGTCCGCTTGGAGGAAGAGAAAGGCTCTCTTTGTGCGCATTTCGGACGCGCAGATCTCGATCAGAGGTGTAATGTTAACTTGATCGAGAGCAAGATCCTTGATTAAGGATAGTACTTCTTTAAGAATTTGCCATTGATCGGCATCATGAGTAGGTCGCCACCTGCATTCATAAGGCGGTATGCTCCGTTTGAATAGACTGTCTCTATTACAAACGGTCCTTCCCATTTAGGCTGAAATTTGCCTTTGGTCTTGTGCGTCATAATCATCGGTCGTCTGACGGCTAAGACCAGGTCTCCTTTCTGGAAGATTCTCTGCTTGACCTTTTTATTGAAGGCTTTTGACATCCGAGCCTGATATAGCTCGATGTGTTGCTGAGCTTGTAGTCGCTTTTCGTCTAGGGCTTCGAGCTCTTGAAGACGCAGGCGATCATTGTCTTCTGATGTCATCTTAGTAGTCAAGGCTACCCGTAATGATGGCACCTGGATTTCCAATGGGATAACTGCTTCGCACCCATATACCAGGGAAAAAGGCGTATTGCCTGTCGGTGTCCGCACCGTAGTCCGGTAGGCCCAAAGGCATTCACCGAGCTTTTCGTCCCAATCTCGCTTATTCGAGGAGACGAACTTCTTGAGCAGCTTGATGATTGTCTTGTTGAATGCCTCTGCCAAGCCGTTGGCGGCAGGATTGTAGGCGGTTGAAGCCACATTCTGAATTCGGTATTTATCGCAGAACCGATAGAACCCTTGGCTTACGAACTGGGGACCATTGTCATGGATGATCCGTCTGGGTACACCAAATCGATGGATGACCCGGTGTTTGATGAAGCTAACCAGATGGGAGGTTTTGACTTCGGCCAATGGTATGGCCTCTGCCCATTTTGAGAAGTAATCGGTTATTGCCAGGATAAACCGGTGACCTCTTGCCGAAGAGGGACTGATTGGCCCTACGACATCAGTTCCCCATGCTTCAAATGGCCATGAAGCAACAGCAGGGTGGAGCAACTCCGAAGTTGGTGTATGAAGTCTGCATGGACCTGGCACGCCTTACACCTTCGTGCATACTGGGTGGCATCGGCCATCATGGTCGGCCAGTAGTACCCAAGTCTGTGCAGCCTGTCTTTAGCTTTGGACCCGGCTGGTGAGCTCCGCAAATGCCATCATGTGCTTCTTTAAGCACTTCTTGTGCCTCTGAATGAGAAAGGCAACGGAGAAGGATACCATCATAGGAACGACGGTAAAGTGTCTTCAAAGTGGGATCATAGTAGAAGCGGGGCGACCTTCGTCTGATGGACGCCGCTTCTTGGGATCATCCGGGAGTAGATCGTGCAGAGCATAGTCAATGAGAGGGAAGCGCCAATCCCTCGGCTCAAGATCCACGGAGGTATTATGGACTTCTTGGATCTTTAGCATATACTTGGAGCATACGAGATGCCGGGTTGCGACTGTGAGGTGATACTCTGTGTCGGCCGGTAAGGCTAGCGTCGTCGCTAGTGCAGCGAGAGCATCCGCCTTGGTATTCTGAGATCGAGACACATGCCCGATGTAGAAGCCTTCAATAAGCTAGCCAATTCGATGGCTGTATGATAGTAAGGCACCAAGTCCTCATGGCGGACTTCATATTCGCCTTTTACCTGGCTAATGATCAGCTTTGAATCGCCATAAGCTTCAAGATAGCGTACCCCCATTCCGTGGGCGAGCTGGAGGCCAATGAGCAGAGCATTGTATTCCGCCACATTATTAGAGCATGACTCTGTCAAGGAGAACGCCCCTGGGAAGGATATGATCTTGTGGGGAGATGAACACAACCCCCACTCCGGCAATAATCTTTCCTTGGGGCCCATCCGCGATGCTCCGTCAAAGAACATCTGCCATACTTCCTCTACTGATGTTGCATTAGATTCGAAGACCTCATCAGGGATGTCTTCGTGAAGCTTTGAATGTTCCGGGACTGGATGCGCAGCCAAGACTCTGCAAGGGCTTGACCTTTAACCGCCTTTTGAGGGGTAAAGGTTATGTCATATTGGATAATAGCAGTGCCCATTTAGCCAACCTTGAGTTCAACAACCCTGGCTTCGTCATGAGAAGACGTAAAGGGTTTACCCTGGAGATGACATGTATGGTTTGGCCAACCAAATAATGTCGTGTCTTCTGGACAGCGAAGACGAGAGCTAAACACTCTTTTTCAATAGGATTGTAGCGAGATTCCGCTCCTATGAGAGTTCTACTCAGATAGTAAATGGCCTGCTCATGGCCATTGTCGTCCTTCTGAGCGAGGAGGGCGCCGAGGGAATAATCCAGGGCTTTCACATAAAGCAAGAATGGTTTCCCTGATGTAGGGGCCACCAAGACTGGAGGTTTTGTGAGATACCTCTTAATGTCTTCATAAGCTTCTTGACAAGCTTGATCCCATATGAAGGCAGTACCCTTCTTCATTAGTCGGGTAAATGTTGGCAACGGCCCGATAGATTTGCTATGAATCTCCTGATATAGGCTAACCTGCCTTGTAAGCCTCTGAGCTCTTTGAGGTTCCTTGTGTGGATGCATGTCCTGGATGGCTTTGACTTTGTCTGGGTCTAGATGGATTCCTTTTGATGTGATTATGAACCCAAGGAATTTGCCGCTGGATACTCCTAAAAAGGATTTTGTCGGTTTCATTTTCAACTGATGAGCCCGCATTATATTGAACATCGTCCTCAGATCGCGAAGATGTTCATCTTTGCGTCGACTTTTGACAGCAATGTCGTCAACATAGCACTCCACCGTCTTCCGGAGATGATCGCGGAAGATCATGCTCATTGCCCGCTGGTAGGTTGCCCCGGCGTTCTTCAATCCGAAGGGCATTACAGTGTAGCAGTATACCCCCAAAGGCGTTCGGAAAGAAGTATGCTTCTCGTCATCAGGATACATCTTGATCTGGTTGTACCCTGAGAAGCCGTCCATGAAAGACATCCTCTCGAACCCGCATGTGTTGTCAATCATGACATCAGTGATGGGCAGTGGAAATTCATCTTTGGGACAGGCCGCATTGAGATCACGGTAGTCGATGCAGATCCGTATTTTGCCGTTCTTCTTAAGGACGGGGACTATGTTAGCCACCCAATCTGGATGTTGTTCCTCCCGGATGAAGCCACAAGCAATGAGCTTATGAACTTCGGCTTCAATAGCCTCCATGATGTTTGGGCGGAACCGACGTTGTTGTTGCTTGACTGGCTTAACGTCGGCTTGATGTTTAGACGGTGCATAGCGACCTGTGGATCGAGTCCAGGCATGTCTTCATAGCTCCAGGCGAAGACATCTATATACTCTTTTACGAGCATTATCAATTCTTCCTTTTCGATAAGTGATAAGCTTTCACTTATGAAAATAGGATTGGGGTGATCTTGACTGCCCAAGTTGACTTGGATCACTTTGTCTTCGGTAGGTGGCTCGCGCAGCTCGAACCGCTTTTCCCATTGGAGGCTTAATTGCTGGGCCCAAGGTTCTCATCAGCAGCTTCCGCAGGTTCCAATTGACTGCCCGAGGTCATATTCACAGTGAGACCGTTGACATTCCTCCTATGCTGATGTCAGAGTTCCATTCAGCAGATGAGTCTGACTGTGATGGAATTGGCTCGTCGTCTTTGACTTGAACCGTTACTGATGATGTGGGTGTAACATAACCCAACCCTCTGCGTGTACTATCATAGTAATTTGCAGGTTTCCCTTTCGGGACAGCATTACGCATCAGACCGCGTCTTCCCTTTCCGAAGTTCAGGCTGCCTGCCTTCTTCAAGTCATATCCCATATTCTCCATAATATGGCGTGCCGGTTGCGCATAATGGAAGAACTGTGGGGCTTCTGAGTCCGAGCTTGAATCTGTAGGTACAGGTCTCCGTGGCTGGGTTCTACCGAAGATTATCGGCAACTGACCTTGTTTGGATGGAGGGATCACCAGCGTGGCCCCTTCTATAACCTCCACAGATGTAGTAGCCGAACTTGGCTTATGTACGGCATGTGAAGAGAGCCATCCATGATGGATTTAGTGACTCGATGCTCGCAGGATAATCAAAAGAAATATTATCATTAATCATCCATTCGCCTTCCTCATCAGAAGGGATCTTACATCGGGGATTATTAAAGCATGCTACTATTGGCTCGCCAATCAAAATGGCTGGCGTGCCCATTTCGGATTCCGAATCCGCCTCATTGCCACTTCCATCACTGTCTGGCAATGGTTCTCCGGCGTTCCACTAGCCTCTTGATATAGGAGAGCATCTGTGAAATAGTTTTCCACCCCCTTGAAGGGCTGCTTCTCAGCGAAGACAGTTCGTACTGTCGCATCATCCTCAACATACTTGAAGCACTGATGAAGAGTGGAAGGAACGATCCAGTTGGCATGGATCCATGGTCGTCCCAGTAGCAGGTTGTATGATGTGTCCGCGTCAATGACATAGCATGTCACTTCTGACTTCAGGCTTCCAATTCTGCAGCGAAGCCGAATCTTTCCAGAGCGGATGGCTGCTCCCGGCGTTAAAGCCGTATATTGTAGTGGTGGTCGCAGACAACCTGTACAGTGGTATGCCGAGGAAGTAGAGGAGCCTTTTGGGGATGATGCTGAGCGCAGACCCCGGATCGACTTGTATCCTTTCAATGCAGGTTGAACCGATATATCCGGTATAGTACAGAGGGTCGATCATGCTTGTTGTCTTTGAGAAGCATATCTTCCGCCGTGAAGGTATGGCAGGTACCTTTGACTGTGCGTGATGGCACTCTGAGCAGGAAGGGCGCATCTCATCATCAGGAACCTCGGGCATGCATGTCAGAAAGGACTCCGAGTTGGCTAGCGCATCTCTGAGTGCCTCTCTTGTCTCTTTAGAGAGACGAAGGAGCTCGTGTATTGTGATACGAGCCGGGATATTGGCTAAGTGGGCCAATATATCAAAGCGAAAGGGCGTGGCTAGCCCTTGGCTTGGTGGTTTCTTCAACACCTGGTCGAATCGCACCTCCTTAGGTTTTTCCCTCCCTTTGGTCAGGACTGGAGCGGATGTCGGCATTGGTACTGACGTTGTTTGCTGTGGTACCTCGTCAGTAGGTTTGTCATACTGCCTTAGGTATGACTTTCCAGACCGAGTGCCCGTGTTGAGGCGCATCTGCCTGCGCTGTACAGGCATGCTTTTCTTCTTCAGAATCGCTGAGGGAAGCCGAAGTAAGATTACCATCGTCTGGCAGAACAGAGACGACATTGCAAGACTTGCCTTTTTGCTGGAGTCCTTCGACGTCTGCTGTATGTCTTGGACGAGGTCGGGGTGTATCCATATAACTTCCCCTGTCTCCAATGTCAAAGGGGCGAGGCCCTTGTTGTTTTGAGTCATGGCTGGAGGATGCTTGACTTCCAACCGTGGCATCGGGGCTGGATAGGTCCCGTCAGGAACTGTGACCTTCTGGGCAGTGCCGAACTCAAGAGTCACCATATTGGCAGTGACTTTCTTCTGTTCCGTCTTTAGTGTGAGGACGCCGGCATCAATCAGGGCTTGTATTCTGTCCTTGAGGACATAGCACTTGTCAGTAGGATGATGGACCATCCTATGATAAAGACAGTATTTGGGGTCATTTGTGCGCCCTATCTCATTAGGACGCCGAGCATCTGGCAGCTTCATCTTATTCCCTTTATGAGCAGATGGAATATCGTGACCACCTGATCATCTCTGAAGGAGTACTGTTTAGGAGGAACTTGGGCTCCTGATTGTTGAAGCTGCTCTTCTTGGCCTTTGACTGCATGTCCCCGGTCAGCTCGACGGACATAATTTCCTTCCCTTAGCTTGGGAAGACTGTGGGAGATCGCTACGCTCTTTGTTGTTCGCACCCCATTTGCTTCTAGGGACGGACGGCTCGAACTTCTTAGCCGACTTCTCGGCTATCTCAGCTTGTTCGACCAATTTCTTTCCAAGTATGGGCTTTGACAGCCCCCATGCGAACTTCTACTTGATCCAAGAAGTTTGTCTGCATGTCTGTAAGAGCATGGGTAAAGGCATCCCTGCTGGGCACATCAGAGATAGATTTCTGACCGCTCATGTATTCACGGACGGATTCGCCTTTCTTCTGCACGGTAGAAAGGAGCTTGTCCATGGTCACTTCGGTATCATCCTCATAGAAGCGAGAGAGGAACCGAGTTTCCAGGTCGATCCAGGAATTGATAGAGCTGGGGGAGACTGCGAAACCAGTCAAATGCCACCCCCTTTCAAGGTGCCGATGAACAACCTAGCCATGATGGCGTCGTTGCTTAGAACATTACCGTCTGGGACCGAAAATAGTAGATGTGCTGATTGGGCGAGCTCTTACCATCATATGCATGCAACGTTGGTGGTTTGAACTTTGACGGATATGACACCGAATCCCATTCCAGTGGGTAAGGACGGACTACCCCCACTTTCTTCTTCAATCATCCTTCTGAGCCAGGGATGAAATTTGAGCTTGAAGGCCTTTAAGGACTTCGGCATCCAGGGAAGAGCCTCCCTTAGATCTCTCCGTTTTGGGCGGATCATTGTTGAGGTGTCCCTCCTCGTCATGATTGCTCCCGGTATCGTCATCCCGGTTGTTGAGGAGCTGAGCTAGCATCTGTTGGATATTGTCCAGGGCCCCTTGCTGAGTTCTAGAGGTCTGCTCCTGAGCTTCCAAACGCCGACGAAGGTCGTCATTGGCATTCTCGGCCATATTGACCGATGCTTTGTCCGTCCGTATAGAACTGACTGTTGCTGAAGAGGCATACCCGCTGTCTCCATCTTCTCCATCAGATGATTGGGGTGATCGTCTGGGCTGTGGCGAGATCAGGGTCTTTGAGGAAGAAGGCTGCTCATAGTTATAGGGTATTGCCACCCTAGACCTGGTGTTTCGGAAAACACCTTCTTCACGCACCAAGACTTCACCTAAGCCTGGGCAGTAGTCTGGATCTGGGGAGCCGAAGGGGTGTCGTCAGAGGCTTGACTTCTTCGGCGCGGCTCTCGCCCCCTTCCGGTCATGTTGACGGATGTAGAGGCTGGATCCGGTGGCCCGCTCCTTTTGGGATGCCTCATCGGGACGCGCGGAGACAGTCGATCAAAGACTGATCGCCGGTATGGAGAAGTGGCGAGGGTCGGTCGTAACCGACACTGCATAGAATGGACCATCACCAACTGGCAGTCACATCGTCGAAGACAGGAGGAAGTAGTCTGGAAATGCTTCTATCTCCGCTTGTCCGCCAAGAATTCTCGCAGGTCGGCCCTGTAGGGGCCTGAACAATCTGGTATATGGGACAACGCATCGTTCCCCTTATTCCTGCGGAAAGGATCAGCACCGCATAGTGCTCTGGTTCTAGCCTCGCGGCTGTAAACCCGATGAGTATGCCGAGGTACAATAGCCTTGCTTGTGAAGACAGGGCTAGCAGTAGGCATTGCTGCTCTAGGCGACGGTATGATCGCCGTCTTGACTTTATGGTTGGCAGCATTGTTGGCGCAGGCGGGCATCTTGCTTTTTTCTTCATAAGAGAGGCGCGGATTTGGCGTGGCTACGCCTGAAGCTTCAGCAGAGGACCTCTGTTTAGGCCTCCATATCCGTTTTGGCAGAGGATGCATAGGTCCGCAAGGAACCTGAATAGCCACAAGCGGGCTGTGGGGTGTTGGCAAAATTCTGCCTCTGGTTTCTGATTTGAAACCTTGGTCATGAAGACCTTCCCGTGCTTCCGTGCTCGAAGCATTAGGCCACCCCCAGAGAGGACTTCTTCAATCTTCTTTGATCGATCTGGATAACCAGGTTCTCAAAGTGCAGGATCTGGGCTGCGGACCTGTTTCCTTGTTGCGCCAGAGAACTGCGGAAGGTTTGCAGAGAACCTTTTCCGTCTCCGCAGAGACTTTGCTTGAAGATTTAGCCAGAGAAGATCTGGCTGCACCGGCTTTTTGAATTCAGAGATAGACCCGAGGTCTTCGTTCGCATTGCGACACTTGATTCTCAGCAGAGGAGAATACGTTCCCCAGCGAGTCGCCAGCTTGTTTTCCATTAATTTTGCAAAAAAAAAGGAAAACTTACAATAAAAGTTTGAGGAGCTAAATTACAAGTATTCTCAAAAGATCACAAGTAGATCTCCTCAGAGATTCTGGGAAAATGTGCCGATAGGAGTCTGGTCAGCGCGCGACCACTTTGTCCCTTTGACGATGCGAGCGATGAGATTCCCTTCTCGCCTGGTTCCGGGAATCAGAGAAGAGGGTTGATAGAACCCTCTTGCTGCTTCTCAAAATCGCCTTCATTAGGAATTCCTTCTCGCCTGGTTCCGGAAATTCCTTGAGAAGAAGAACGATGATAGGGCATCAACACCCTAGATAGAGAAAGCAATTCTCTAAAAGGTCTCTGAATTCGAAAACGCACGGTGCGTTATGAAGAAGCCTCGGTTGAAGAGGTTGATTGATCGATTCTCGTGATCAGAAGGCGATTGATGGCTCCTTCCTCTGCGATCCCCTCCTCCTTTTTTTTTTTCCTTGTACCCATGGCGGGTTATTTATAGGGAGAGCAAGGGTATAATCGTCCCCTTGAAGATATGGAAACAGGTGAACCGAATCTGTTTGAATCTGGAAAGTAGCCTTGCTGCGAGGCTAGAATAGCTTCCGCGGAGCTAGAAAATGGCAAGTCGGTTGATCTTTCCGATTTGTTATGATCCTTTCCATATCGTTGAAGGATTTTCCCTGATCCTCTTACTCGTTTCAAGAGAGTCAAGAGATTGCGGCAATCACCTGCCATATTTGAATCCTGATTGGATTTGATTAGCTTAGATCTAATCTCATCAGGAGATTTGATTGGTCAAAGGCTGACCATAGCAGGCTGATGGCGGAGCTGCCCGCTTTGAAGCTCATAGCGGAGCTAGAGGCAATTCCTGGCGAAGTCCGAAAAGAGGCTTTTCGGCGAAGCTGTCAGTTAGCTTCCTGGCGATGCTCTGGATGATGTTAGCCTCTCACACGAGGCTATCTCCTTGGCTAATGTAATGCTAAATGCTAGCATTTTAGAGACCTGCTGAGGTCTGTTTAGAAACAATCCGGGTTCACTGTTCTGCTTGCTGGATCAGTGGAGTCCAAACCGCTTCCTTGTCCCTTGGAGGTGGGTAAAAACTGGTCTTCAGCTCGTCTGTCACTTGTCTTTTGTAAATGTCAACAAGTTTAG
>JAVJIF010002805.1:0-79477 GCA_038442645.1 Agave tequilana
TCTGATAATTAGAATTGACCGATTTTAGTTTTAAATATCATTTTCCAATATTATATATTTTCCATGATTTTCTAGATTTTTCTGGAATTAAAATAAAAAATCTTCAAAACCGGTGTCGGCCAGTGCCGCTGACCGATTCCTGGATTTTTAATTCTCAAACGGTTTGGAATTTCTAAATGATTCTTTAGACATTATTCCTTAGAATCATATTTTCTACCTACATTCTTTTTCTGAGGATTTTATGATTTTATGGAAATTCCAACGGAGTCGGTAAATTATTGATTCCAGGATTTTTAATTTTAAAACACTATAAAGTATTTCTTTGAACGGATTTCCACTATTGGTCTTCATACGTTATTCTTGATTTTGGTGTAAAATTCCAGATCATTCGAGACACTTGAATTTCGGGCATTTTTCAATTATCGCATATTCAAATTCCACCTTGTCATGCCACCTCATTTCCCACTCACCCTCTCACCTAACCCCACTCATCTCTCTCTCACCCATGGCCGGCAAGTGGCCACCCTAGGGACACCTCACCCCTCCCTTTCACACAAAGCCCCCTTGCATTTATCCTATTTCAATCCTCCTTTACAAAATCCCCAACCTATATAATCCTTTTCATTTGCAAATCACCCTTTTCTCTTCCACTTCAACAAGAGAGCTCCTCCAAAATCCTCTCATCTCCTCCACCAAAACCCTAGCTTCAAGGATCCATCTCAAGACTTCAAGAACCCATCTAGGGCTTCACCACAAGGGCTTCATCTCCAACCACCAACCCCAAGCAACACCAAGGATCCACTCCTTCAACCCTAGCTTCAACAACAATTCATGGATTGAAGCCATCATCTTCTTCATCTTGGATCAAACCCCAAATCCAACCCATCCATGTGAGTACCTTACTCACCAAGAACTAGATAGCTCTCTATATTCTTGTGATGTGAAACTCTTGAAACACTGCACCATAAAAATCACATTTTTGCCATCAAGAACAACCTCCAAGTTCTGTTCTGTAAACTGCTCCCCGACCAGTATTAGTCGACTTGACCTAGAACCTAGTCGACTAGAACACTTAGCTGAAACCTAGTTTTTCTGGAGAACACAGTATTAGTCGACTTACCCCAAATATAGTCGACTGATCAACCCTCTGGAAATCCCTATTAGTCGACTCCGAATTCACCTAGTCGACTAACCCTCCTTAGACCAGAAACCTTAACTCTAGGCCCTAGTCGACTTGACTATATTATTAGTCGGACTATAGACTATTAGTCGACTACCCATTCTTCCCTAGTCGATAATTTATCCTGAGACAGAACACCCAAACTTTCTATATCACAGACTTAGTCGACTTAAGTATCTGTTAGTCGACTTAAGATCATTATTAGTCGACTACCCCTCCTAACCTAGTCGCACTAACTATTCCCTGAAACCAAACCCAACTCTCTGGAAACCAGTTTGAGTCGACTATACCAGACTGTTAGCCGACTAACTCCACTATAGTCGATACTCTTCCATCCTAGTCGGACTAACTTTGCCTAGCCATCTAGTTGATTCCTTTCTTGAAACTGAAACTTTACCCTCTAGACTTACATCACATATAGGTATCTCTGACTTGCCACTTGACAAACATCGTCTTCTATTCTTTCTCTCTCTCATCTTCTCTCTACATATTTATATCACAGGTTATGGCGCACCCCGAACTTCAGTGGATTTCGGACCTTCGGCTTTTCGGTGATGCAGGCGAGTGTTCTCACTCGCTACCCTCTTACTTCTTATTTCATTGATTATGCGCATGTTCTCGCTTTAGCTTTCATGTATTTTATTTCATGTGCTATGTCTTTTATTGCTTTATGCTATTGCGTGGCCGACCCTTCGTGGTCGTTGGACTTGTTGGACTTTGGGTCCTTACTTTATATTACCACTTGGCATTACTTTAGACATGTTAGTTATGTGCTACCATTTGACATATGTATATCACCTGACATCTAGTGTGTTATCACCTGACCACTTGGCATTGGCTCTATGGCAAGACCCTATTGGTATGACCTGACTTACCCAGACTATTATCAATCTCTTATATGCTTGGTTGCTTGTTAATTATCATCATCCTGTCATGCTATCACTTTACACCCAGCATGATATACTTGACTTGTGATTATCATTCTTACGGGAACTTGACTTATATCCTGTATCATGATCAGTGACTTGTTTTCCTGCTTTACATGCAGTGACTGACATGTTATACTTATGTACTCCTGATTCCTGATCATGTCTATTTCCTGTTTTTCCGTAAAGTGATAATTAAACTATGAATCTTAAAATGGACCAACTTGTATTGGGTCGGGGAAACATGCGGATATCGATATGTGTTCGTGTTTACAGTGGCATTAGGTTGTGCACTATATATCCGGTCTTACCTGGTACTCCAGGGGACCGAGGGGAGTGCTTTCTCCCTTTCCTGTTTACTGTCATGACAAGGGGCATACATAATAAGACCCTCCTGTTAGCCTAGCGGCAGGTTCCGTCTTCAAGCAACGGAACAATACTGGGCCGTGGTCCCGGGTATGCACGGGACCCACTGTAAACATAGTTCGTTGATACAACCGCTGTTTCCAATAACAACTTCGACTTGCTTATATATGGATGTATGTGAGTTGGCCGTACACCGAGACACATACCTAGATATATGGGTAAGACGAGTAATAATAATAAAGTGTCATATAAACCGGCTCTTTAAGTTGTAAGTAGAGGTATGTGGAATGGGACGCATACCAAAGCCTGCAACTTTAAACGGCTATGAATCTGTGATGTGCCTTACCGTATTTGCTTTCCCGGCTTTATGTCGGATTTCCTGTTTTACGAGTATTATGTTATAACTACATGGTAGCTCGGATTGGTTTTATTCGGATTCCCTGTTATGATTATTCTGTCATATCTGTTCATATCTGCTCTCACTATCTGACTCTTGAGTATTTCCTCCTTGATATCATTTGTTATATGCATTATTGTGCTCCACCCTGCTTCACCACTTGGTTTTGCTTCACCCACTCGCCTGGGGAGTATCATTTGACTCCCCTGGATCCACATGTCCAGGTCCTAGAGCCCGGAGCGTGTGGATTTTCTCCCTTTGCTGATCAGAGTAGCGCAGCGGTAGCGTGGATCCCCAGCAGGCCTTTCAGAGTTCCATCCTTCCAGACCCCCTCTGTGCCTCTCGAGTTTTTCCCTAGCAAACTCGTGAGTGCCCTTTTTCTATTTATGCTTGTACTTTCCTTGTATACGTGTATGTGAGCTTCCTTTTATACTGTTCATATATATTGTATATCTCTTGTATTCCCGCATTTGCGCATCAGTGATATAATATTATTGTAATATTGTAATCACATCTGGTGATAATTCTGTAATTGATATATATGTTGGAATGTATAATGCACCATTGCTTCCGTACTCTGATTCTTGTCTGTACTGATGCTTAGCGTATATACGGGAAGGTAATTCGGACTTACGTATATACGTTGCAGTGACGTCCCCGTATCAGTGGAATCGGGGCGTTACAACCGGTAAGTCTCGATCATTCAGAGGACTTTATCAATGAACATTTCGGGAGTTCATCTCCCTTAGTTTAACTTTAACAGCTGCTTCAGGATTAATTCCCTTGTTCTTCATTTTGCAATAACTGATCTGTAGAGAAGGATTTCAGCATAACTTCGCAACGAAGCTATCATTTTGACTTGATTAAAGAAAGGTCACTGCATACGTATTAAGTCCGCCACACAGGCAAAACTCGGGACTTAGTCTCTCCAAGGTTGAGCCAGTCTTGCCATATCGGTGGGGCTAAGACTGCGTCCCTCAGGGTAGTCTGGCTAGCCATATAGGCGAGGCTAGGACTGGCTTATGCTGAGCTTACCCATCATCACTGTGCAAGCGAGGCTATCCTCTGCTTTAACTGAAATCAATGTTTGACTGAATCAGATTGCTTCGCCCAAAGAATTTGACTTAGTGCTTTTGCAGCTTCTCCTTGTTTAACTACTAATTTGTTCAGTTTGCATTGCAGTGAGATATGTTCGCCAATCTTATGACTTGATGAAAGAGATCAGAAAATTTTCTCTTGCTTTTCCAGTGAAACTTTACTCTTAAGCAGGAGGAACAAACTGGGGCAGCTGATGTATGTCCAGAAGAGGTTGGCAGTCGCCTATCCGAAATGATCCACTTGGGAAAGCGGACGTCACCTGTAAGGTCGCGGATCTTCCCATTGCCAATTTTCATTAAATAAGATCCAACCTGCTGGTGGCGATCAGTCCTTTGCCAATTTTCATGAAAGAACATCCAGCTCCCTGTGGCACCATCTGTCCTGGTGGCACTATCTGTTCTTATGCGAGGGCTTACGGCCTTGCGCAGGAGGAAGCCTTTCGTGTCCAGTTGGTTTCGCTTGAAAGTAGATACGACCACTTGTATGCCTTTTGAGCAAATAATTCTGTTGTATGAACACAACCTTGATATAGTATCCATGTACCTTTCCTTAATGAAAGTTCATCTTCTGCTCATTGATTTTTGCTTTGCCTAAACAAAACCTTGTTGCAAGTGTTCCGCCTCTGGGTGCGTCGACTTCAAGAGAGCCCACCCGTCTCTCTGAGGGATCTAGGGGTGAAGTAAGCACTTCGACCGCGACGGATGCTGCTGAGTTGGATGCTTTGTATGGTGACCTGCCCTCTTATCAGCCTGAACCAGCTAGAGGAACAGAGATTGAGGGGACCGTAGTCACAGAGGCAACCTCACTTTCCAACTATATCAACGAGTGAGGTGCCTTTAGTCTCACTAGCGCCATCTATTGTTGCCAGGTGGGGAGCTGAGGGTGATTACAAGTCCTACTTCCTTAACACTGGTGGTTGAGCCCGTTCTCCCGGATGTAGTCACTAGTCCGACCTCGGTTGTGGCTAATGTACTGGTTTCGATGAAGACTCCTCTGAGATCACCGATGACCTCTCATGTTGCTGCAGCCAGTGCTTCTACAATTCCTTCCACAGTGGTGTCGATAAAGCTAGTGGAATCTTCAGAGGCTGCTCGTCTGCCAGGAGCGATTGAGGCCGAGAATGAATTTGTGGCTGAGCTAGTCGATAGCTTTTATAAAGGGCTTAAAAGCGATCATCAATTTGGTTCTGAAAGGCTCGACTACCTCATTCTGCTCTAAAGGTAGTCCTCTCCCGAAATATGAGAGTATCCGGGACTTTGGAGGGGATAACCAGGCCGCTGCATTAGAACTTCTGGTAGACCAGTTTGAGAGGAACGTAGAAGAATGGCGCCATCTCAGCCGTTCGGACCTGGAGTCTTCGGTTGATGAGCAGCTTGCGCACTTTATCGCTCAAATGCATGAAGCCCATCTTGCCGCTCAGGAAGCCGCTAATGCCATTTCTTCGGACTTGAAATCCTTGGAGACAAGACAAGTAGAGCTTTGGGACGCCATAGATGCTTCTAACAGTGCTCTTCTTGACGCTAAAGATAAAATTGAAAAGGCCAAGGAGATGATCAGGAAGGTAAATCTTCTTTTATCCAAGGCTGAACCAGTGCGTCTTGAAGAGACTGCCCGGCTTGAGCAGCTCAGAGATCAGAATGACGAACTCTCACGGCGGGAGTTAGCTCAGAGGGAAACCTTGGCCGAGGTCGAGGCTCGCTTGGCCCAGACGGCGAATTTAATGAGCTGAGTTGAGGTCACAGGCGCTTGTCAGGGCTGCTAATGATAAGAAGACAAGGCTGACCTTCCTTGAAGAACAGATCAGATCTTATGACGTACGCTCGTAGCTTGTAATATATGTGCCTCCATGTATCCCTTCCTTTTTAGAATCAATAAAAGTAATTTTGTTTTGACTCCCTGTCGAATCTCCAACTTGTTTTATCTGCTGAATTATCGTTTCCAAGTTGTATTGCAGCCACTTGGGAACATAGTCCTTGATGGATGAATGATGAGACTTGGCTATCTGCCGGTTCAGAGGTTGCACTGACGTAACCGGTTGAGAAGCCACCATGCTCAAGATTAGCCTTTATGGGGCTAAAAGGGTAATACTTTTCTTTTGTAAATGTCAACAAGTATGGGTAAAACCCGTCTTTTGTAAAGTTCAACAGGCTCAAGGTGAGACTTGTCTTTGTAAATGTCAACAGCTCAAAATTGAGACTTGGCTATCTGCCAGTTCAGAGGTCGCAATGACATAACTGGTTGAGAAGCCACCAAGCTCAAAGTGGTGATACTTGTCTTTTGTAAATGTCAACAAATATCGAGACCGTCTTTTGTAAATGTCAACAGGCTCAATGTTAAGACTTGTCTTTGTAAATGTCAACAAGCTCAAATTGAGACTTGGCTGTCTGCCGGTTTCAGAGGTCGCAATGACATAACCTATTGAGACGTCACCAAGCTCAGGTAGTCCTTGACGGACTGAAAGGTGATACTTTTCTTTTGTAAATGTCAATAAGTATCGAGACCTGTCTTTTGTAAATGTCAAACGGCTCAAGGTTGAGACTTGTCTTTTGTAAATGTCAACAAGCTCGAAATTGAGACTTGGCTGTCTGCCGGTTCAGAGGTCGTAATGACATAACCTATTGAGACGCCACCAAGCTCAAGGTGGGTCCTTGTCGGACTAAAAAGGTGATACTTATTCTTTTGTAAATGTCAACAAGTATCGAGACCCGTCTTTTATAAATGTCAACAGGCTCAAGGTTGAGACTTGTCTTTTGTAATGTCAACAAGCTCAAAATTGAGACTTGGCTGTCTGCCGGTTCAGAGGTCGCAATGACATAACCTATTGAGACGCCACCAAGCTCAAGGTAGTCCTTGTCGGACTGAAAGGGTGATACTTATCTTTGTAAATGTCAACAAGTGTCCAGGACTTGTCTTTTGTAAATGTCAACAGGCTCAAGGTTGAGACTTGTCTTTTGTAAATGTCAACAAGCTCGAAATTGAGACTTGGCTGTCTGCCGGTTCAGAGGTCGCAATGACATAACCGATTGAGACGCCACCAAGCTCAAGGTTGAAATAGAATTTGGGAAAAGGTCTCATTTTCACAGGGAGAAACGAGGAAATTACTGTCATAGGTTTAATGTTAACGTAACAGCGGAAATGTATATGTGATCTTACCATTCTATGGATGAGAATTGGTAAGTGATTTTAGAGAGGGAATCAAATGGGAGCAAGTCCCTTAGGATTTTTAGCAAATCCTCAGCTGTCAACGGGTTTGATATGCTTTACAACTACCGTTTGAGTCGGGCTAGCCATGCTATTCCCCTCAGCATGATGAGTTGTCGAGGACTTTGTTGGGCTTAAAGGCCAACATTTTCCTCTATCCTAATCGTTAAGGATATTGGATCATTTGGTTAGCGCATGCGTAAGCTTGATTCTCCTTTGGGAGAACAAGTGTATGACAGGTTCCCACTGGTTTATGGTTGTATGATCTCGTTTGGTGAAGAGAGAAAGGCTCTCTTTGCATGTACCTTGGATATGAAGGTCTTGATCAGAGGTATGGTGTAACTTGATCATAAGAAGGGTTCTTAATTAAGGATAGTACTCTTTAAGAACTTGCCATTGATCGGTATCATGAGTAAGTCGTCGTCTGAAGTCATAAGACGGTATGCTCCGTTTGAATAGACTGTTTCTATTACAAACGGTCCTTCCCATTTAGGCTGAAATTTGCCTTTGGTCTTGTGCGTCATAATCATCGGTCGTCTGATGGCTAAACCAAGTCTCCTTTCTGAAAGACTCTTTATTTGACCTTCTTATTGAAGGCTTTTGAGATTCGAGCTTGATACAACTCGATGTGTCGCTGAGCTTGTAGTTGCTTCTCATCTAGGGCTTCGAGCTCTTGAAGACGCAACCAATCATTGTCCTCTGATATGATCTTAGTCACTAAAGCGACTCGTAATGATGGCATCTGGATCTCCAATGGTATGACTACTTCACACCCGTACACTAGGGAAAAAGGCGTATTGCCTGTGGGGGCCCGAACCGTGGTTCGGTAAGCCCAAAGACATTCACCAAACTTTTCGCCAATCTCGCTTATTCGAGGAGACGAACTTCTTGAGTAATTTGATGATCGTTTTGTTGAATGCTTCCGCCAAGCCATTAGCGGCGGGATTATAGGCGGTTGAAGCCACATTCTGAATTCGGTATTTATCGCAGCACCGATAGATACTTAGCTTATGAATTGGGGACCATTATCATGGATGATCCGCCTAGGGACACCAAATTGATGGATGACGTGGGTTTGATGAAATTAACCACATTAGAGGTTTGGACTTCAACCAGTGGTATAGCTTCTGCCTATTTTGAAAAGTAATCGGTTATTGCAAGATAAAAACGATGACCTCTTGTCGAAGAGGGGCTGATTGGTCCTACGACATCGATTCCCCATGCTTTAAATGGCCATGAAGCGATAGTCGGGTGGAGCAACTCGAAGGCTGGTGTATGAAGTCCGTATGAATCTGGCATGCTTTACACCTTCGTGCGTATTGGATAGCATCGGCTATCATGGTTGGCCAATAATATCCAAGCCTATGCAAAACCTGCCTTTAAGCCTTAGACCTGGCTGATGAGCTAACATATGCCATCGTGTGCTTTTTAAGCACTTCCTGTGCCTCTGAATTAGAAAGGCAACGAAGGAGGACACCGTCATATGAACGACGGTAAAGAGTCTTCAAGTTGGATCGTAGTAGAAACGGAGAGACCTTCGTCTGATAGATGCCGCCTCTTTAGGATCGTCTGGTAGCAGACATGTAAAGCATAGTCGATGAGAGGAAATCGCCAATCTCTCGGGTCAAGATCCATGGAGACATTGTAGGCTTCTCGGGTTTTTAACATGTGCTTAGAGCATATAAGGTGTCGAGTTACCACTGTGAGGTGATACTCGGTGTCGGCTGGCAGGGCTAATGTTGTTGCTAATGCACCAAGCTCGAAGTTGGTGATACTTATCTTTTGTAAATGTCAACAAGTATCGAGAACCTATCTTTTGTAAATGTCAACAGGCTCGAAATTGAGACTTGGCTATCTGCCAGTTCAGAGGTCGCGATGACATAACTGGTTGAGAAACCACTAAGCTCAAGGTAGTCTTGACGGACTGAAAGGTGATACTTGTCTTTTTGTAAATGTCAACAAGCATCGAGACCTGTCTTTGTAAATGTCAAACAGGCTTAAGGTTGAGGACTTGTCTTTTGTAAATGTCAACAAGCTCGAAATTGAGACTTGCTGTCTGTCGGTTCAGAGGTCGCAATGACATAAACCTATTGAGACGCCACCACGGTCAAGGTTGTAATGGAATTTGGGAGAAGGTCTCGTTTTCACGGGGGAGAAACGAGAAAATTACTGTCATAGGTTTAATGTTAATGTAACAGCGAAATGTATATGTGATTACCATTCTATGGATGAGAATTTTGTAAGTGATTTTAGAGAGGGAATCAAATGGGAACAGGTCCCCCTGGGATTTTTAGCAAATCCCAACTGTCAACGGGTTTGATATGCCTTTACCAACTACCGTTTGAGTCGGGATAGCCATGCTATTCCCTCAGCATGATGAGTTGTCGCGGACTTATGTTGGGCTTAAAAGCCAACATTTCCTCTATCCTTAATCGTTAAGGATATTGGATCATTTGGTTAGCGCATGCGTAAGCTTGATTCTCCTTGGGAGAACCAGTTGATGACCAGATTCCCACTGGTTATGGTGTATGATCTCGCTTGGAGGAAGAGAAAGGCTCCTTTGCATGTACCTTAGATATGAAGGTCTTGATCAAAGGTATGGGTTAACTTGATCATGAGAAGGATCCTTAATCAAGGATAGTACTTCTTTAAGAACTTGCCATGATCGGATCATGAGTAAGTCGTCATCTGAAGTCATAAGATGGTATACTCTGTTTGAATAGACTATTCTATTACAAATGGCCCTTTCCAATTAGGCTGAAATTTGCATTTGGTCTTGTGCATCATAATCATCGGTCGTCTGACGGCTAAAACCAAATCTCCTTCTGGAAGACTCTTTGCTTGACCTTCTTTTGAAGGCTTTTGGAGATTCGAGCTTGATAACAACTCGATGTGTTGCTGAGCTTGTAGTCGCTTCTCATCTAGGGCTTCGAGCTCTTGGAGACGCAACCCATCATTGTCCTCTGATGTGATCTTAGTCATTTAAAGCGACTCGCAAACGACGACATCTGGATTTCCAACGGGATGACTGCTTCACACCCGTACACCAGGGAAAAAGGCGTATTGCCTGTCGGGACCCGAACCGTGGTTCAGTAGGCCCCAAAGACATTCACCAAGCTTTTCGTCCAATCCGCTTATTCGAGGAGACGAACTTCTTGAGTAAACTTGATGATTGTTTGTTGAATGCTTCCGCCAAGCCATTAGCGGCGGGATTAAAGGCAGTTGAAGCCACATTCTGAATCGGTATTTATCGCAGAATCGATAGAAATACCTGGCTTATGAATTGGGGACCGTTATCATGGATGATCTGCCTAGGGATACCAAATCGATGGATGACATGGTGTTTTGATGAAATTAACCACGTTGGAGGTTTTGACTTCAAACCAGTGGTATAGTTTCTGCCCACTTGAAAAGTAATTGGTTATTGTCAGGATAAACCGGTAACCTCTTGTCGAAGAGGGGCTGATTGGCCCTACGACATCAATTCCTCATGCTTCAAATGGCCATGAAGCGATAGTCGGGTGGAGCAACTCGAAGGCTGGTGTATGAAGTCCGCATGAATTTGACATGCTTACACCTTGTGCATATATGATGGCATCGGCTATAATGGTTGGCCAATAATATCCAAGCCTCTGCAACCTGTCTTTGAGTTTTGGACCTGGCTGATGAGCTCCACATATGTCATCGTGTGCTTCTTTAAGCACTTCTTGTGCCTCTGAATTAAAAAGGCAACGGAGGAGGACACCGTCATATGAACGACGGTAAAGTGTCTTAAAGTTGGATCGTAGTAGAAACGGAGAGACCTTCGTCTGATAGATGCCGCCTCTTTAGGATCGTCTGGTAGCAGACCATATAAAGCATAGTCGATGAGAGAAAATCGCCAATCTCTCGGGGTCAAAAATCCGTGGAGACATTGTAGGCTTCTCGGGTTTTTAACATGTGCTTAGAGCATACAAGGTGTCGAGTTGCCACTGTGAGGTGATACTCGGTGTCGGCTGGCAGGGCTAATGTTTGTTGCTAATGCAGCAAGAGCGTCCGCCCTGGTATTCTGAGATCGAGACACGTGCCCATGTAGAAACCTTCAAATAGATTAGCCAACTCGATGACTGTGTGGTAATAAGGCACCAAGTGTTCATGACGGACCTCATATTCACCCTTAACTTGATTGATAATCAGTTTTGAATCGCTATAAGCTTCGAGGTAGAGTACCCCCATTCTGTGGGCGAGCTGAAGGCCAATGAGCAGAGCATTATATTCTGCTACATTGTTAGAGCATGATTCCGTCAGAGAGAATGCACTAGGAAGGACGTGATTTTGTGGAGAGATAAACACAAGCCCCCAACGGCGATGATCCTGCCCTTAGGGCCTATTCATGATGCTCATCGAAGAACATCTGCCACACTTCCTCCTCTGAGGTTATATTAGACTCGAAGACTTCATCTGGAATATCTTCGTGAAGTTTTAAGTTTTCTGGGACGTTATGAGCAGCCAAGAAACTCTGCGAGGGCCTGGCCTTTAAACGCCTTCTGAGGGATAAAGATCATGTCGTATTGAGACAAAAGGAGTGCCCATTTAGCTAATCTTGAATTCAATGATCCTGGCTTCGTCATGAGAAGACGCAAAAGGATTTACTCTGGAGATGACTGTATGGTTTGGCCGACCAAATAATGTCGTGTCTTCTAAAACGGCAAAGACAAGAGCTAAACACTCTTTCTCGATAGGATTGTAGCGAGATTCCGCTCCATCAGAGTCTGCTCAGATAATAAATGGCCTGCTCGTGACCATTGTCGTCTTTTTTAGCAAGGAGGGCGCCAAGAGAATGGTCCATAGCTTTCACATAAAGAAAGAATGGTTTCCCTGATGTGGGGAACCACCAAGACTGGAGGTTTTGTGAGTATTCTTGATGTCTTCATAAGCTTCCTGACAAGCTTGATCCCATACGAAGGAAGCACCCTTTTTTCATGAGGCGGGTGAACGGCTGACAGTGGCCTGAGAGATTTGCGATGAATCTTCTAATATAAGCCAGTCTACCTTGCAAGCTCTAAGTTCTTGAGATTCCTCGGTGGATGCATGCTCTGAATGGCTTTGACTTTGTTGGATCAAGATGAATCCCTTTTGACGTAACAATAAACCCAAGGAACTTGCCACTGTGACACTCCCAAGAAGGATTTCGTCGGATTCATTTTCAGTTGATGAGCCCACATTATGTTGAACTTCGTTCTCAAATCACGAAGATGGTCATCCTTACTGTGGCTTGTGACAGCAATGTCGTTGACATAGCATTCTACCATTTTTCGAAGATGATCGCGGAAGATTATACTCATTGCCCGCTAATAGGTTGCTCCGGCGTTCTTTAGCCGAAGGGCATCACAGTGTAGCAGTATACCCCAAGGGTGTTCGGAACGAAGTATGCTTTTCGTCGTCGGGGTACATCTTAATCTGATTGTACCCTGAAAAGCCGTCCATAAAAGACATCTTTCGAATCCACAAGTATTGTCAATCATGACATCGGTGATGGGCAGGGGGAATTCGTCTTTAGGACAAGCCGTATTGAGATCACGGTAGTCGATGCAGATCCGTATTTTCCATTCTTCTTGAGGACTGAAACGATATTAGCAACCAATCTGGATGTTGTTTCTCCCAAATGAAGCCACATGCAATGAGCTTATGGACTTCAGCTTCAATAGCTTCCATGATGTTTAGGCGAAACCGACGTTGTTGCTGCTTGACTGGCTTGGCGTCGGGCTTGATATTCAGACGGTGCATGGCTACTTGCGGATCGAGTCGGGGCATGTCTTCGTAGTTCCATGCGAAGACGTCTATATACTCTTTTACGAGTATTATCAATTCTTCCTTTTCTGTAAGTGATAAGCTTTCACTTATAAAGATGGGCTTAGGGTGTCTTGAACTACCCAAGTTGACCTGCATCACCTTGTCTTCAGTAGGTGGTTCGGCGCAGTTCAAATCTTTTTTCCCATTGGAGATTAATTGCTGGGCCCATGGTTCCTCATCGGTAGCTTCTGCAGGCTCCAATTGACTGCTTGAAGCATATTAACGGTGAGGTTTCGAACATCATTCCCACACTAACATCTGAGTCTCACTCAGAGGATGAGGCTGAATGTGATGGAATTGGTTCATCGTCTGTGAATTGAACCATTGCTGATGATGTGGGTGTAACGTATCCCAACCCCCCTGCGTGTACTATCATAGTAATTTGCAGGCTTCCCTTTTGGCACAAAGTTACGCAGCAAACTACGCCTTCCTTTTCTGAAATTCAGACCCTCTGCATGCCTTAGGTCGTATCCCATTTTCTTCATAATATGGCGCGCTGGTCGCGCGTAATGGAAGAATTATGGAGTGTCTGAGTCTGAACTTGAGTCTGCAGCCATGGGTCCCCGTGGTTGGGTTCTACTGAAAATTATCAGTAACTGACCTTTTTTGGATGGGGGATCACCAAAACGGCCCCCTCTGCAGGTTCCATGGGCGTGCTGGACGCACTTGGTTTATGTAAAGGCATGTGCAGAGAGCTATCCGTAATGGATTCGAAACAACCCAACACTCGCAGGATAATCAAAAGAAATATTATCATTAATTACCCATTCACCTTCATCTTCAGAAGGAGTATTACATTGGGGTTATCAAGACATGCTATAATTGGTTCACCAATCAAAATTGCTGGCATGCCTGCCTCGGATTCTGAATCCACCTCATTGCCACTTTCATCATCATCTGGCAATGGTTCTTTAGATGCTTCACCGGTCTCTTGATAAAGGAGAGCGTCAGTGAAGTAATTCTCCACCCCTTGAATGGTTGCTTCTCAGCGAAGATAGTTTGTACTGTCGGGTCATCTTCAACATATTTGAAGCATTGGTGCAGAGTAGAGGGAACGATCCAGTTAGCATGGATCTACGGTCGTCCTAGCAGCAGGTTATATGATGTGTCAGCGTCAATGACACAGCACGTCACTTCCGATTTCAGGCTCCCGATTCGGCAATGGAGTCGAATTTTCCCAAGTGGATGACTACTCCCGGTATTGAAACTGTATATTGTAGTAGTGGTTGCGGACAAACCTATACAGCGGTATACCGAGGAAATAAAGAAGCCTTTTGGGGATGATGCTGAGTGCGGACCCCGGATCGACTTGTACCCTTTCGATGCATGTTGAACCGATGTATCCGGTGTAATACAGAGGTCGATCGTGCTTGTTGTCTTTGAGAAGCATATCTTCCGCTGTGAAGGTAATAGCCGGTACCTTTGATTGCACATGATGGCATTTAGGACATGGAGAATGAGCGTCATCTTTAGGGATCTCTGGCATATATGTCAGGAATGACTCTGAATTAGCCAGTGCATCTCTGAATGCTTCTTTTATCTCTTTTGAGAGACGAAGGAGCTCGTGTATGGTAATACGAGCTGGGATATTAGCCAGCTGGGCCAATATGTCAAAACGAAAGGGCGGTCAAGCCCTGGGCCTGAAGGCTTCTTCAGGACATGGTCGAACCGGACTTCTTTAGGCTTCTCTCTTCCCTTGGTTGGAATCGAAGCGGATGCTGGTACTTGTACTGATGTCGTTTGCTGTTGTGTCTCGTCAGTAGCTTTCTCATACTGTTTTAAGTATGATTTTTCAGATTGAGTACCCGTCGGCTGGGGTACATCGGTCTGCGTTGTGCAAGCATGCTTTTCTCCTTCAGAATCACTGAGGGAAGCGACGTAAGATTGTCATCGTCTGGTAGGAGGGAGATGACATTGCAAGATTTGCCGTTCGACTTGGACTTCTTTGAATCCCACTGTACGTCTTGGACAAGGTCTGGGTGTATCCACATGACTTCCCTGTCTCCAATGTTAAGGGAACAAGACCTCTATTATCTTGAGTTTTAGCCGCAGGATGTTGACTTCCAGCCGTGGCACAGGGACTGGATAGGTCCCGTCAGGAACTGTGACTTTGGGGTTTTGCCGAACTCGAGAGTCACCATATTGGCAGTGACTTTCTTCTGCTCTGCCTTCAGTGTCAGGACCCCTGCGTCGATCAAGGCTTGGATTCTGTCCTTGAGGACATAGCACTTGTCGGTAGGATGATGATCATCTTGGTGTAGAGACAGTATTTGGGATCGTTCATGCGTCCTATCTCATTGGACGTCGAGCCTCTGGTAGCTTCATTTTATTCCCTTTGTGGAGTAAATGAAATATTGTGACCACCTGATCGTCTCTGAAGGAGTACTATTTTGGAGGGAACTTAGACTCCTGATTATTGAAGCCGCTCTTCTTGGCCTTCGATGCACGTTCCCCGGACAATTCTACGGACATAGTCTCTTTCCTTTGGCTTGAGAAGACTGCGGTACGTCGCTACGTCCTTTATTGTCATACCCCATTTGCCTTTAGGGGTAGATGGTTCGAACTTTTTAGCTGACTTTTCGGCTATCTCAGCTTGTTCGACCAATTCTTTTCAGGTATGGCTTTGACAGCCCCCATGCGAACCTCTACTTGGTCCAAGAAGTTGTGCCTGCACGTCTGTAGGAGCAAGGGTAATGGCATCCCTGTTGGGCACATCAAAGACAAGTTTCTGAATCGCTCAATATAGTCACGGACAGATTCGTCCTCTTCTGCACGGTGGAGAGGAGCTTGTCCATGGTTACCTCGGTATCATCCTCGTAGAAACGAGAGAGCAATCGGGTTTCTAGGTCGATCCAAGAATTGACGGAACCCGGAGGGAGACTTCGAAACCAATCAAATGCTACCCCCTTAAGGTGTCAATGAATAGCCTAGCCATGATGGCGTCATTGCCTATAACATTACCGGTCTGAAATCGGAAATAATAGATGTGCTGGTTTGGCGAGCTCTTTCCATCATAGGTATGCAATGTTGGTGGTTTGAACTTCGGTGGGTATGGCACTGAATCCACTCCAACGGGTAAGGACGGACTGCCCCTACTTTTTTTAATTCATCCCTCTGAGTTAGGATGCAATTTGAGCTTGGAGGCCCTTAAGGACTTCAGCGTCTAAAGAAGAACCCTTCTTGGATTTCTCCGTCTTTGGCTGGTCATTGCTAAAATGTTCCTCCTCGTTGTGATTGCTCCGGGCATCATTGTTATTCCAGTTACTGAGGAGTTGAGCGAGCATCTGTTGAATGTTGTCCAGAGCCTCTTGCTGGGTTTTGAAAGTTGCTCCTGAGCTTCCAAACGCCGACGAAGGTCGTCGTTAGCATTATCAGCCATATTGACTGATGCTCTGTCTGTTCGTACTGAACTAACTGTCGCAGAAGAGGCATACCCACTGTCTTCATCTTCTTTATTAGACAATGAACTGATCCTCTCTTTGTTGCGGCAAGGCCACTGCCACTGAGGAGGACTGCTGTTCATTAAGTGTAGGGTATCGCAGCCCTAGATCTGGTGATTCGGAAAACACCCTCTTCATGCACCAAGACTTCGCGTAAGCCTGGGCTGTAATCTGGATCTGGGGAACTGTAGGGAGTATCGTCGGACCCTGTCTGCCCCTGCGCAAGCTCTTGTCCTCTCCCGGTCATGTTGACAGATGCGGAGGGAGGTCTCGCGAGACGCTCCTTTTATGATGTTTCACCGGGGCTTGCACCGACAGTCGAGCAAAAAACTGATCGTCGTACTAGAGAAGTGGCGAGGACTGGTCCCAGCTGGCAATGGACTGAGTGGGACGGTTACCAGCTGACATCCCACTTGTTGACAGCAGGAGAAAGAAGTTTGGAAAGATTCTGACTTCCGTTTGTTTGTCAAGAATCTCGCAAGTCAGACCCGCGTGGGCCTAAACAATCCAGTGCAAAGGGTCTTTTGGATCGTGCGTAGGACGATGTCCTGCTCCTTTTATCACCACAGAGGGGATTAGCACAGAGTAGTGCTTCAGTTCTAGATTCGCGGCTAAGAACCTTGAAAACGTCCTTGGGCGCTGAAGCTGCATAAGCAACGCTATCAGCACTTAGGGACAATCCCTAGCTCTGTCGCAAGGCATGAGCTTAGCGCTTGACGAACCGGAGGGCGGAGCCGCTGTGATGCTTTATCCGTTGTGCTGCTGCGAAGGCGATTAGCCTTAGATAATGCTTCGGGTCTAACCTCGCGCCTAAAAGTTTTGGAAACGCCCTTGGGACGCTGAAGCTGCATAAGCAACGCTATCAGCACTTAGGGATAATCCCTTAACTCTGCTGCGAAGAGCGAAAACGAAGCACGCTGTTGTGCTTTGGACTTGGGCTCACGCTATGGACGCCGCGCGTACGTCGTGGTACAGTAGCTTCGCTCGTGAGAACGAGGCTGGCGCGGGCGCTACTGATCTTGAATTGGGCGAAGGTATTGTCGCCCTTGTATCTTCGCGGCTAGCAGCATTGTTGGAGCAGACAGCATCTTGCCTTTTTCTTCGCGCGCGAGAGACGCACTTCTGCGTAGCTACGCCTGAGGCTTTGCCCAGAGCTTTCTATTTTGGCCTCTCATCTGCTTTGGCAAAGGATACTTAGGTTCGCAAGGAACCTGACAAGCCACACGCGAGGCTGAAGGGTGTTGGCAGAATTCTGCCTCTGGCTTCTGTTCTGAAACCTTAGCCGTGGAGACCTTCCTATGCCTCCGTGCATGAAGCATTAGACCACCCCCAGAGAGGACTTCTTCAAATTTTTCCTGGTCGAAGTGGACAACCAGGTTCTCTAAAGTGTTGGACTTGGACTGTGGGCGTGCTTCCTTGTTGCGCTAGAGGACCGCAGTAGGCTCGCAGAGAGCCTTATCTGTCTCGCAGAGACTTGCCTTGAAGATTTAGCCAGAGAGGCTCTGGCTGCACTGGCTTTCCCGAATTCAGAGATAGACCCGAAGGTCTGTTCGTCGCATTGCGACACTTGATTCTCAGCAGCGGAGAAATTCACCCCCAGCAGAGTCGCTATCTTGTCTTCCATTGATTTGCAAGGGAAAAACTTACAATAAAAAGTTGAGGAGCTAAATTACATGTATTCTAAAAGATTACAAGTAGATCTCCTTAGAGATTCTGGAGAAGTGTGCCGATAGGAGTCTGGTCAGCGCGCGACCACTTGTCCCTTTTGACGATGCGAGCGATGAGATTCCCTTCTCGCCTGGTTCGGGGAATCAGAGAACAGAAGGTTGGTAGAACCCTCTTGCTACTTCTCAAAACCGCCTTCAATTAGGAATTCCTTCTCACCTGGTTTCAGAGATCCCTAAGAAGAAAGTATTAGGGTATCAGCACCCTGAATAGAGAAGCAATTCTCTAAAAGTCTCTGAATTCTTGTGCGCGCGTGCGTCGTGTAGAAGTCTCTGCTTGTGGAGTCTCTCTTTCTCTTTGCCGGGGGTCTCTTGCGCATGTGCGTGGTCCGTCCTCCTTGTGCCCCTGGTGGGCTATTTATAAGGAGAGCAAGAGTATAATTGTCCCTTGAAAGTATAGAAACAGATTGAATCAAATCTGTTTAAATCTGGAAAGTAGCCTTGCTGCGAGGCTAGGATCAGCTTCTACAAAGCTAGAAATGGCAGGTCGGTTGACCTCCTGATCCATTTTGATTCTTTCTATATAATTGAAAGATCTCTCCTGATTCTCTTACTCGTTTTAGAAGAGTCAAGAGATTGTGGCAATCAACTGCCTAATTTTATCTCAGATTTGATCTTGATTGGATTTGATCTTGATTGGATTTGATCTTGATCCCGATAGATCTGATCTCATCTGGAGATTTGATTGGTCAAAGGTTGACCATAGCAGACCAGTAGCGGCACTGCCCGCTTTGAACTCACAGCGGAGCTAGAGGCAGTATCTGGCGAAATCAGAAGATAGCTCTTCGGCGGAGCTAGATGTCGTCTGTAGCGAAGCTACCGCATACCCTTTCTGCGCAGTTGCGTGTGGCTTCAGGCGGAGTTAACTCTCTCTGCGGAGCAGTTCAGGCGAAGCTATAAGTTAGCTTCCTAGCGGAGCTTTGGATGGCTTCAAGGCGAAGTTCGATGATCTTAGCCTCTTAGGCGAGGCTATCCCTTTGGGCTCATGTGATGCTAAGTGCTAGCATCTTAGATCTGCTGAGGTCTGTTCAGAGACAATCCGGGCTCACTGTCTGCTTGACTGGATCAGTGGAGTCCAAGTTGCTTCCTTGTCCCTCGGAGATGGGTGAAAACTGGTCGTCAGCTTGTCTGTCACTCATCTTTGTAAATGTCAACAAGTTTAGACATTGTTCAAGTCAGTAAGAATCTTGTCTTTTTAAGTGTAAACACCAACGGGCAGAATTTTTATGGGGGTTATAAATACCCCATTTGAAGTTGTTTTTGAACAAGAATTTTTAGAGCAAAAATTTCTTACTTCTCTAGTGTTTAAACAGCAAGTTTTCAAAAGAGTTTTGGGTTCAAAAGATCTATCTTCATTTGTTTTAAAGTGTTGAAAATTTCAAAGAAAAAGAGAGTATTTGGGAATTTATTTTTGATCTTTATTCAATATCTATCTTGTGATTTTTCCAAGTGTTTTTCTTTATTGTTTTCATTTCCAAACACTTTATTTCTCACTTGAGCTTATCATATCTACCTATCTATTAGGATCTTTGTTGGTTAGAAAGTTGTTTGTGGTCTTTTTGATCATCAAGTTGTAAACCCTCCTACTTTGTGTTATCCCTCTTGTGTAGAGGTTGATTTTTAGAGTGGTGGCTTTGTGCCCTATCCCTCTAGTGATAGGTTAATTGGTTAGCTTTGTGCCCATCCTCATTTGTGAGATGGATTTGTGTTTGAGTCGCTTTGTGCCTAGCCTCTAAGTGTAGAGGTTGTGTTGTAATTGAGAAAGGAGTTGTGTACTCTAAATTGTAATTGCCCCAAATCCTCATTGGAGGTTTCCCTGTGTGGAAAGTCTGTGTGAACAAGTTAGTGAAAATCCTTCTGTGTGAAGGCGGGGATGTAGAGCTGTGTGCTCGAACCTCGAAACATATCTGTGTGTTTGTGATTGATCCACTTTCTCTAACTCTCTCTATTACTTTGAGCATTGCATCATATTGTCATATCATATATATGCTTGTGTTGTTGTGTGTGCCTCACTTGTGTTTAACCACGAGAGCTTCATATAGCACCTCAACTCTTATTCAGAGGAATCAAGAGGAGTTAGTTCAAAGCCCTTCACCGGAAATTCGGCTACACTCGTTGGTTACATTAAGTGTGTTGCAATTTAGTTTTTAATTTCGCATTTTGTTCATTAGATTAGCCGTACACCTATTCACCCCCCTCTAGGTGTACTTACAGAAATGTGATATAGATTCTCAATGTTGTGATCCAGTTCAAATTCACAAATCAATGTTGACTCTTGTTTTGTTACCCGACTTGAGTAATATTTTAGAGTCTGTTTTGATTCTCACACTGTCATTCTTGAACTTGCATCACCAATATTAAGTCACATTCTATTGTGGGAAAATGAATGTGGACTTGAGTTTCAACTTCTTGATTGGACCCACTTCCTGAATCAATCTCGACTCCTGAACCTTTACTTGACTTAAGTCACTTTCCTGAGTCGGTATTAGTTACCGTACTTCCTAAATTCAAGTTAATTATTCCATCTTTTCACACTTCATTTTGGGACAAGGCGGTTGACAAAATTGACTCTTAAATTAATTATAAAATTTGGAAATTAGATGGGGTTAAATTTTTAATAAAAATCGTTCATATATACATCATTTTAGTGGGTTATATTAGAGAGATTTCTGGTGGGTTCCTCTGAACTCCAAGCAAAGTCGATTGGGCCGCATTTCGTGGACCAATCAGACCACCACCGGAACCACCACCTTAAGGTAGTATTTTCCTTCCCTATCTTCTTTTTCATGCATCTATGCATTAATTCATACATTGAGGACAATGCATGAGATAGGTGTGGGGGAGGGTTCTAACAACTTAGGTTTTTCTTTTTATTTAAAAAAATTTAACATTTTCTTTACTTTTAAAAACTTTTTGAAAATAGAAACAATATTTTGACATATTTTTTTTAAGAAATTAAGTCAATTTTAAGGAACAGGAAAATAAAAATTAGGATTTCTTATACTTGGTTAAAATAAGATCATTTGTTTGATTTCTAGGGTTAGGAAGATAATTTGTCAAAGTAATTTAGTCTTGATTTTTACCTTAATGAAATATGCACACTTCATACACTTTCACACTTAGGATTCAAAAACAAAGATTCTTATGTCTTATATAAAAAAATAAAAAAATAAACAAAATATAATATATATATGAAAGATTAACAAATCTAATATTGATTAGCTAGGTGCTTTGGCCTAAGTAAGCCTTGGTATTTATGCGAAAGATGATTAGATAAGTTTGAGAAAAAATATATATAAAATCTTCTGATTAAGCTGGGTATTTGTGCCTAATAAAGCATAAGTATTCACGCCTAAAAGTGGTTCATATAATAGAATCCTTAGTTTTGTGGCCTTGTTTGCTCGAGTCCTTAAGTCCTTGGGGTGTTTTCTCACCCGGTGCCCTAAGACCGTTTGGTCTGGGAGTCACCGATTAAAGGCTCGTTATATGGGTAGATTAGAAAGCCTAATAAAACTAAGGAATAATACCACCAATATATATATATTTATATATATATATATATATATATATATATATATATATATATATAAATAAGGCATAAGAGTTAGAGTTAAAAAATCCTTAGTCAAAATTTTCACGGTCACAAGGTGCATATGACTTAGGATAAAGTAATAGACTAGATGAGAAGTACAATTTGACTCCTTACTTTGATTGATAACAAATTTTTGAATAGAGACTAAGTTTAAGAATGAAAAATTCGGTTGTCCTATAACTTATAGATTACTTAAAACTTACAATAATATTTCAAATATTTTTCTTTCAAAAAGTGTTTTCAAAATACTAACATTTTTTCTTTCTTTATGGATTTCGTGGGTGCAATTCACTGAAAACCCTCACGAAACAAAACTCGTTCTCTAGGGGAAACCTAGAGGTTTAACGGCTTGTTGCACATGCTCAGTGCAATCGCGTGACCTGCGAAAGTGGTCTAATAATTCTTAGTATAGTTTAGTTGTTTTGCGCGAGGACGAGCAAAAGATAGGTATGGGGGTGTGATCGGTCATTAAGATTGCACATTTATTATCGTATTCTCATACTTATTATAAAATAAACTTTACTTTTTCTTAATTATTGTCTAATTTATTTGCAGGCCCATTCCTAAAGGAGAGTGAAGAGAAATGAGCCCAAAAGCCCATCAAATTCTGAATTAAATTAGAATAAATTTGACATCAGGGAATCAGGGCAAATCTTGACAAATCAGAGAGGTTGAAAAACGGTTGAAATGAATCATCCAAAAACAAGCGGTTGAAGCCAAAGATCAAAGGCTGTTTTATCACAATTCCAGATCCATAACGAGAAATTCAGCTGAAGATAAAGCCAGAACGTGAAACCAGGAGGCACCATCCCCGGTTGTGGCCACCTGGCCACAGCCAGGCCGCGAAAAAGCGGGAAAAACCGTGTTTTTCGCGGTTTTGTTACTTTAATTGGGGGAGCGTTTGCTCCCCCTATCTTTTCACGCCTCTCTCCTCAGGGTTTTTGCCTATAAAAGGCAGGTTTTTCACTGTAAACGAGGATGACCATGCAGAGATAGAATTTAGTCCACTTTTTCATTCTTTGTAGTGTAGGTTTTAGTTTTTTTCTTTTCATGTAATTTTCAGTTTTAATTTATGTAAATCAGAAGAGATCAGAGTCTCATAGGAGAATGAGAACGAAGCTTGTGCTGAGAGTGACACCAGTGTAAGATTTTCTTCTTTTCTCTTATTGTTATAAAATCGAATCTGTAGTTTTCCTTTTGTATGTACTTTGTTTTTGTTCTTCTTCTTCTTCTCTACTTTTCTTCTTTTGGTACCAATTGCTATCCAAGTGAGTCTTAAAGCATCGAAAGAGCCTTGCCTTTGCGAGTGCCACCGATAGCTCATGACGATGAATTTTGAGTTTCATTCTGTATCATTCTTACTTGCAACGTCTTGATGATATAATGTGGAGGAAACGGGAATCAACTCTTATGGGCTATACGTTGATCGCCTCACTTCAAGGTAACATCATTGTAAAAGATTTAAGGTGAGCATTGGCAAAGGAGGTAAGTAACTTTTAGATTCTTTTCTTTTAATTCTTTAGTTGAGAACACCACAATCTACCACTTTTTTTATCACTCCTTTTCCATTTCTTTGTACATATCATTCTAGTTTCTCCATCTTTTTAATCTACCTCTTCTTCCTAATTCAACTTTAACTCAATTTTTCCTTTTTCTTTTAAAGAACTAAAGAAGAACTTTAACCATACTTTGTAGCCTAAAAGAGATCTTACTAAAAAGCTTCCATCGCTAGTCCCTCATTGTGGATCACAACCCGCATAGCCACTTGCTATTGCGGTAGAATTGAGTAACTTGCACTCTTTAATCTTAAAATCTAAAATTCTGTATTTTTATGTGCAGGTCTAACTCAATCACAACCTTGCGAGTACATATAATAAAACCAAATGACGTGCATAACATGTACACGTGTACATGATCAAGTGATGTGGTCCAAGTATACAGGTGCAAGTAATAACAAATAATATAAGGGCAATTAAAGGAACAACAGTAAATTATATATATCGATGAATCTGAAAACTGAAAACATGCATAGAAGGCAGTATAAAGAGTATAGGTACATGTGGTAAATAAGTTAAACACGCGATAAATACAAGTATGGACAAAACTAGTTGTACAGACTCAAATTATGGATTCATGAGACAGATACGTCAAGGGGATAATCCAAACAAGGAAACCCTCATCTATATACCCTATATCTCATGTCACCATCGTCTGAGTTTATACATCTTGAGTTGCCCTAAGAATAACAGAATTGTAGTGTATCTGGAGTAATCATCATGTGTTCATAAAGTAAGGTGTTAACTCAGGGCATAAAACTATAACTGGAATATAAAAGTGTTGCATTGTAGTTATCCAATAATAATAATCAGTACCGTTTGATATTTCAATCGCCTCCCTACCAGCGCCTCACATCACCGATAGTCCATACTAGATTTCGCACTCTGTAGAACTTACCCGGGTCTGATATGTGAGTACGAGGACCCGAACAAAAGAGAGACCAAAAGCACACGTTCCTAATATTATTATTGTTTGTTTGTTATGTTTTTATATTATTCTTGTCCCTTTCCCACCGGCGTCCCACAACATTGACAGTTCACACTGGAGCCCGCACTTTCAGTAGAACTCATCCGAACTCCGATATGTAGGTACCATTATTCGAATAGGGGAGAGACCAAATAACACATGCTTCAGGCGTTATCATTGTACAGGTATGTGTGTGTTAATAGGCACTGAGAATGCTTATCATGCTAACACCAGGCAGTACAAGCAGGAGGGAGGAAGTAGCTCTACATATTCAAGAGGTGGCCAAAACAGATTCAAGAGGTGGCTCCCACCACGTGTGTGGTGTGACACTTTGCTCTATGTTGCACTTTGTTGGCCCAATGGCCTTCCACTCTAGTTTTGATGATGATCAACACTCATGAAGTTATGTTTACTAATATTCTTGTGTTTCTAAGTTTCAGATCATTAACAGGATATTAGTTAGTGATTAGCTTCAACAAGATGATTAGAAGCTATTCATGATGATTCCGGTGCCAAAGCTTAAAGATCATACCTTTGCACTTGGAGAATCACGGAGTTTTGGAGCAAGTCTACTTGAAGATGAAGATCGTCAAGAAGACTTAGGTATCTAGTTTAGAGTTTGTGTTTTAGATCCATATTTGTAAAGCTTAGTTTAGTTGATATGGTCAAGTGCACAAAACACACACGTTTCATGATTTGGTTTTTGGTTTTCATGAATAATAGATCAAAAACAAGTTTACCTTATACCTATGTATATTAGATATGTTCTAGATATACATACATGCTTTAAACTTGCTAGACAAACTTATTTTGACTATCCTATTCATGTTTGGAAAATTCTAGTTTGATAAAATACAAGTTTTGTTTTTGATAAAATTGGCAAGACACAAAAATGAATTGATATGATTGATATATGTCTTGAAATTTTTATCACAAGTTTGGTTATCAAAGTAAAATGATAAAACAAGTTTTAGAAAAACATATTTTTAGAAAAACAGTTTTTATTGTGATTAAAACTATTTTTTAGATTTACTGTGAATTTATGGGATTTTTATTGAGTGAAAAGACCTATTTTCAAATCCCGTATCTGTGCAGAACTGAGGACTGGCTGACAGGCCAAGTCGGTCGACCGGACCGGTCGACCGCACCATAGGCCGGTCGACCGGGACGGTCGACCGACGTGCACAAGTCTGTGCACGTTTTGGAGTCTCTGGGACGGTCGACCGGGCCGGTCGACCGAGATGAGAGTTCTGCTCTCAGGATGTTTCGGTCGACCGGGCCGGTCGACCGCTATTGCCCAACGGTCACATTTTTGACCGTTGGCGGTCGACCGGACCGGTCGACCGGCAGTCTGTCAGACTGCCAACTCAGCCTAACGGCTAGTTTTGTAAAGGGGCTATATAAACCCCATCTCTTTGGGGATTTTAGCCAAGATTTCTAAGAAAAAAATACTAGTTTTCTGAAGTGTTTAAAAGAGTTTTTGGGGCTTTAAAACTTCTCATCTTTATTTGTTTTGGGTTTTTGGAAAATCAAAGAAAACTAGGTTTTGGGATTTTGATTTGATATTTTATTTTCTATCATATACAAGAGATTTCCCAAGTAGTTTTTCTTTGTTGCTTGTTTCCAAAAAACACTTTGTATCCACACTTGAGCTATATCTTCTATCCTAAACTATTTAGGATCTTGTTTTTGTGGAGAAAGAAAAGGAAAGAGGTTTGTGGTTGAAATATACCACTTGTTGTAAACCCTTGATTTCTTGAGTTGCTTCCTCTTTGGTAGAGGTGGAGATTGTTGTATTGGGTTGTTGGTTTGGATCCCTCTTAGGTAGAGGTGGAGTTTGGTTGTGAGCCTCTTCGGTAGAGGTGTGTGGATTGGTTGTTGTATTGGCTACGGGCCTAACCCCTCGGTTGTGAGGAGGTTGTTGTTGAGAGAGGAGTTTGGTACTCCTAGAGTTGTAAGAAATCCTCTTTGGTAGAGGTTCCCTCGGTGGGAGTTGAGATAGTGGAAATCCTACACGGTGGTGTAGGCGGGGATGTAGAGCAAGGTGCTCGAACCTCGAAACAAATCTTGGTGTTTGCGATTGCTCCCATTGTCTCTCTAACTCTCTCTCATTTACTTTGTGCAAAGCATCATACTTCATCTCATATCATACTTGCTTGTGTTGAGCATATTTCTTATTGCCTTGCATTAATTCATATTGCTATATCCTTGATTGCTTGGCTTGATTGTGTGTGCACATTGCTTGAATTGTTGTGTGTTTGTGCATCACCTATACTCATCCAACAAGAGCTTCACATAGCGCCTCAACCCATATCTAGGGGAATCAAGAGGAGTTAGTCCAGAGCCTCGCAAGGGGAATTCGGCTACACTTGTTGGATTGTATTAAGTGTGTTGCAAGATTTGCATTAGCTTCCGCATTTAGCGCACTTAGTTTGCATTAAGTTTCTTAGATTAGCACTTACACCTATTCACCCCCCCTCTAGGTGTTTTTCACACTTTGCTCTGAGGGTTGATACAGGAGGTAGCCCCACAGATTCGAGAGGTGGCCCCTACAGATTCAAGAGGGGGGCCCCACCACGTGTGTGGTGTGCACTTTGCTCTGTGTGGCACCTTTCTCTGTGTGGGGAATGGATTCTAGAGGTGGCCCCTACGGATTCAAGAGGTGGCCCCCACCATGTGTATGGTGTGGCACTTTGCTCCGTGTGTCACTTAGTTCCATTCAGGATCCGTCGGACGCTAGTATGATTATGGGATACATCTTCGTCATCCCGACACCAGGCATGTTTTGCTGGACGCTGGTATGACTGTGCTATTAATAAGAGGAACAGTGCAGGTGACAGGAGTACAGGGGATACAAGAGTTCAGGAGTACAGGAGTTCAGGAGTACAGGAGTACCAGATGTCTAGTAATAATATAATAATCATATCAAGTCCCCAAAAAGTGGTAATCATGAATATGTCATGTAATACAGGTGTCAGGTATCAGGTGTCAAGTATAACATATCAAGCACCGGTGTTATATATCATGTGTCAAGTATAGCATGGCAAGTACCGTTGTCAAGTATCATGGGTCAAATATAGCATGGCAAGTACTGATGTCAGATATCATATGTTAAATATAGCATGGCAAGTACCGGTGTCGGGTATCATGTGTCAAATATAGTATGGCAAGTACCGGTGTCAGGTATCATGGGTCAAATATAGCATGGCAAGTACCGGTGTCAGGTATCATATGTCAAATATAGCATGGCAAGTACCGGTGTCTGGTATCATGTGTCAAATATAGTATGGCAAGTACCGGTGTCAGATATCATGTAATAAGAATAGCATGGAAAGTACCGGTGTCGGGTATCATGGGTCAACTATAGAATGGCAAGTACCGATGTCAAATATCATGTAATAAGTATAGCATGGTGTCAGATATCAGGTAATAAGCATGGCAAGTACCGGTGTATATATATCAGGGTCAGGTAACTAATATGTTGGTGAGAGTCACGACATCAAATATCAGGTATCAACCGGTCACATAGTATGGTACAAGAGAACGGTATAAACATTTCAAACTCTTCACTACCATTTTTATAATAATAAATTTATCTTTTAATTAGCTATGCGAAGCCGAGTAAAACGGGAGCAGATCTAGACATACCCGGTATAACACCAATCCAACAAAGTATAACAATGGTCGGAAGCTATTTATAAAACATGATAAATTTTAAAAATCATTTATATAACCCATACCAACTTGCATAAAGAGACATCATATATTAAAAGCCAGTTAATAATTTTTAGACATGAAATGATGGTAATAAAGTAAGAAATGTCAAAGAAATATACTCGCCTAATATCCGGATGAAAATACCGAGAAAAGTTTGAGAAATCCGCTAATACGTGCGAGCAAGCCACTAGCCCATATTTATATATTAAAATATATAAATATAAATATATAAAGACTAGAGAGGGAATGAGAGAGGAGAGAGACAGTTGTAGGAAGAGGAGAGAGAGAGAGAGAGAATAGGTATTTTTAGAAAGGAATTAGGAATTAAAAGGGGAGGGGTATTGATTGTAATTATAGGGAAGTAATTTGAGGGAGAGGTGGAGGGTATTTTAGGGAATGGGTATATGTGGGTTTATTTAGGGAAAAGAAAGAGAAAAGAAAGAAAGAAAGAAATGAAGAAAGAAGAAGAAAGAAACAGAAAAAAAAAAGGAGGGGGTGGGGCTGCCGGCGGCCGGCCCACCGCCGGTGGCCTGGCGACGGCGGCGCCGCCGCTGGGGGCGCGCGCACTGCCTAAGGGGAGGGAAGGAGGGAGGTGGAGTTGGTTTGGTTGTTATTATTTGGTGTTGGTGGAGGTGGTGGTGGTAGTTGATGGGTGGTGGTTATGGTGGTTGTGGTGGTTGTTGGAGGTGGTGCAGAGTTAGAGGAAGAGGAGGAGGTGATGATTGAGGGGTTAGAAGTGGAGGAGGAGGTGGTTTGGTGGGAAATTTTGGGGAAGAAGATGAAGTGGTGGTGGTGGGTTTGGATAAAATTGGAGGTGGAGAATGGTTGGTGGGGTTGAAGGAGGTGGTGGAGTGGAGAGGGGGTGTGGGGGAGTGACCGGCGGCTATGGGGGAGGTGCGGCGGCGGTGGTGGTGATGGTGGAGGCGGCGGCCATGGAGAGGAGTGGGTGATGGTTGAAGGAGTTGAAGTTGAAAAATGAAAGGAGAAGGAAGAAGAAATGGGGTTTTTAATGGAGAGGAGGAAGAGGAGAAATGATGAAATGGGATGGGAAGAGGGGGGATGCAGGCGGCTGGCTGGTGCAGCAGGGGAGCAGGCGGTGGGCGGCTTGGAGCAGAGCAGGGGAAAGTCAAAGGGGAAGAAAAGAAAAGAAAAGAAAGAAAAAAGAAAGAAAATAAAGGAAAAGGAAAAAAAGGAAAAAGAATATAAAATAGTAAAAAAAATTATTATTAAATAATTAATTTATTAAAATATCTGAGAGTATAAAGTAGGGGAGTAGAGAAGGAAAAAGCAAGAAAAGATAAGGTCGGTAAATAATATTATTATTTTAATAGGGCGAAAATTTGACTGTTTCAGAAATATTCCAAAAAATTAAAAAAATAGTAAATATTATTTTAAAATGCCTGATGGAATCAGATTTGAGAAATTTGATCTATTTTTCAAATTAATAATTCTGAAATCTTCCGGCGATACCGGCCGACACCAGAATCGGTCAAATTTTGATAAATTTAGAAAAATCTTTAAAAAATATATTAAATAGAAAATAAAATTCTAAGAAGTAACGTGAAAGTCATTTTTAAAAATTCAATCCCGTTTGAAAACTAAAAATCTGAGAATCAGTCAGCGATGCCGACAGGAACTGGTTTGGAGATTTTGTAGAAAAATTTTAAAAAATTCTAGAAAATCATGAAAAATCTAAATATTAAAAAACAGTATTTGAAACTGAAATCGCTCAAATTGGACTAGCAGAAAGATCAAATCGAGCGGTATGTCAGTATCGGTTTCCGGTCCGGGTCATGGCTGACTCTAAGACTGAGAATCCAAATCCGACACCAAAAACATGAGAAATCACAACTTAAAAACAAATACCGAAAGGAAATTGAAACAATAAGGTCAAAAAATCAGGACACGTATCTGGATACGTATCCCGGGAACGGGGTGCTGCAATGACTTTGGTCGCATTCGTTTTGACTGAAAGTCGTATTTTTAAAGTTTGGAATATGATAAAAAGAGCTTTTATTCATAAGTTTTTCCTATGTGATCGGTTAATCCAAAACTATGATTTTTTTTGTTCATTAGGAGTTCAATCTAAACCAAAATGATGTGTAAAGTGTGAAATATTTGATAAAAATTTATTTGAATGCAAAAAAAAAAAACAAAAAAACTACAAACTTTTTTTTAAAGCAACCAATTTTTAGGGGTTTTTACTTGAAATTTATCTTTTTCAGCTGCTGATTTCTTACTCGTCATCATGAGCCAGTCTTTTTATCACTATCGATTTTGATGTTGATGAATTAAATTTCTAATGACTGTTTACCTTCATTGAAAATCTTTAAAAAACACAAACTTTTCCCAACGAAATTGGAGGCGGTTAAATTTTTTTTTGGATTAAAGGTAAAAATGAGGGTATTTTAGTCATTTTCTAAAGTAAAAGTGATTGATGGTAATTTTCCTAGTTTTATTTGTTATTACCGCCTAGGGCTCTAGGAAGCTCTGTCATAGATTTGCGTTAGTGATTGAGGCAAACCTGTGCACTAAAAAAATAGAAGTTTAGAAATAGATTAAGAAAGTGTAAGGTTCCTCAATACTACCGCAAGTGGCTATGCAAGTCGTGATCCACAAGGAGGGATTACGATAGAAACGTTAGATAAGTTCTTTTCTAAGTTACTAGATCAGAAAAAGATTTTTTCTTATTTTAAAAAGTAAAGAAAAAATATTAGTGATAGAAGTGGAGAGAAGAAGAAGGTGATGTTGTTGGTGTTTTTAGTGTGTATCTATACTAAGCTATAACGAAGGAAGAATAAAGAAAGAGAAAATGTGTTTCTAACCTAAGAAAGAAAAAACTAAAAGAAATACTTACTTACCTCTTCGGCGTTTTCTTACCTTGGATCCATTGCAACGATTTACCTTGGCTTGAAGGCGCTCAAAGCATGGCATATAGGATCTTTCCCATCCCAACCTAAACTATCAAATAAAAGTGCAAGCAGAAAAATAATATAAAAATGGTTATCCATCATCATAAGCCATCAATGACACTTGCAAGAGCAAGGCTGATTCGAGGCTATCGGATTCATTTGGATTACAAGCACATTAGAGAAAAGTAAAACAAAAACAAGAAAAAGAATAACCTAAAATCTAACCTTCGATTAAATTAAAAAACTATGAAAGAAACGAGAAAGAATTACAATGGTGTCACTCTCAATACAACTCTTTCTCTCTTTTAACATGACTCTCTTCTCTAACCTAAATTACATAAAGAAAATGAAAAATTACATAAGAAGAAAAAAAATTCTAAGTTAAAAACTAAAAACAAAAACTAGCCTAAACTCTCTGCTAGAGTGGTGCCCATTCGCCTTTAGATTTGCAGGTATTTATAAGAGAAATGAGATAAGAGAGAGTACCAAGATAGGGGGAGCAAACGCTCCCCCAACTATTTCAACAAAGCCACAAAAATGTGGTTTTTGTCGCGTTGCGCAACCATGATCTGACCGTTGAGCCAGATCTTAGGAGTGTAGCAGTAGTCCATCTCTGATCTTGGTTTATCTCCAACTGGCTTTTCAATTTTCAATTCTGCATTTGACGAAATCTCCTTTTATCTTCAGCTATCAAAAATGGTCTTAAAAAATTTGTTTATAACTGATATTTAACTAGTATTATCTTTATCTAATATACCTGATTTTTAGATAGAATGGATTTTAAAACATCTGAATTTGAGTAAATCCTAGTTGATTTGCTTTATCGTTAAATTTATGGATTTAATCTGGATAAACTAGTCCATTTCTCCCTTTTCTTCATTAATTATCCTGCATTCTACTAAACATGAAAATGAACTAAATAGCAGAGCTTTATTATAAAAATAAATGAAGAAATGTAAAACATGTGACACTAAATATGCAATGCACATGTACAATCAGTTAGAAATTGCGACACATTGCTGCCAGCTAAGGGAGTCTCTGAGTTAGCGACTGAGGTCGAAAACTCTCTCTCTCTCTCTCTCTCTCTCTCTCACACACACACACACACACACACACACACACATATAGGTAAAGTGTTCCTAGCAGGTCACCTTACATTACAATCTAAAGAGGCGGCTTAAAACTCCAACATTTTGAGTTTCTACGTATTAAAGTAAGGCTTATTTTATGAAAGTCTCAACGTTTTTACATATTTAAGTTTAATACTTTGTATTATTTCTCACTCATGTTTAATGCCTCGTATTATTTTTTTCTCATATTTAATACTATAAGCTCTTCTTTTTTCAATTTGTTACCTTGAATTTTTTTTTTTAAAATAACACACAAACAAACACTGCACTCTCTGGTCAGCACATCAACACAGATCATGCACATTAATTTAGACACTGCACCATTTCTGTGCACTTATCATGAAAAAGAAATGTATGCTTAGGAACTCTAGAATCTTGATGCTTAGAGAATTTACAAATAAAAAAACACACACACACACTACAACCTCTCAAAAGTACATACACGTAGATCATGCACATTAATTTTTAGTCTGTGTACCAGTTATTTGCACTTATCGTTGGAATTCTAGAATGTTGATGTTTTTAGAAATTAGGAATCAATATGATATTGGATGACTACAGCGAGAATATGGTGCCTCGATATTATTCTGCCTTCTGACTTGCAAATGCTAGTATTTTGAGTTATTAAGGGAAGCTCCGTTGCAGATAATAGCATTTACAACACTCAAACACATCAAGTGGTAATTAGATATTAAGGGCACTTACAATTCAGGGAAATTTGCCAGCTTTTTCTATCAAGAAGTGCCATAATTTTTTCTTTCCACTTCGGCAACTCCTTGATACAATTTAACCTCCAATGGAAAAGTGATCATTTTTTTAGTATCTGTATGGATATACTAAAAAACAAGTTAATTACTTTTGTTCAATGTATGGTAGCATCTTAAATCTTTGGTATTTTGATTGTTGCAATGACAACTATTTTAGGATCTTTTGATATCTTACACTCAAAATCTAACCCTAAGCCTTCTTGGCAAGTAGAGTTAGCTCAAGAATTGAACTAATTCCGGCTAGCTCTTACCAAACAACTAAAATTTGACAACAATTAACAAGTCAGGATGAAAATGAATTTAGCCCAAATCCACTCTCAAAACTACCTTGAAATCCAACCAATTCTTCAAAACACAAGAATTGTTAATTCCAACTTTTTGATGGAATTTGCCCCCCCCCCCCCCCCCCCCCAAACACCTCTCAACACCTCTCAACCCCTAACTCTAGCTAAATCTAATTCCAACCAAGTAATAAAAAAAATCCTAATTCCTTATTCTTTTCTATTTCTCTTCTTCCAAGGCACTAAATCTCAACTCCCAACTCCATTAGCTGAACAAAGCCTAAAGGTCGAGATGATGGATATATTGTATTGGACCTTCATACAAATATAGGAATAGTTAAAAATTTTATAGAGCAGATATCTGAAAGAAGAAAAGCCTTCCCCATGACAGATAGTTTCTTGGTCGATTTGGTATTCTTGCTTTGGCGGTGGCTTATATAAATATGAAAATGATATAAGTATAATATATAATGAAATGATGATTTGGGTTTCTTTGATCTATAAATTTGATGCCTTTTCAACTATTTTTTTCTTTGTTTCCCTTATTTTGGTTATTTCTAAGAGTTATATCCATGAAAATGGTCGTCACTGTGGGGAGAGTGTAAAATCTTGTTGATAGAGTTTTTAACTCATTGGAAGAGTTAGCACAGATGCAGGCAACATCAACAGATGCAAGATACAAGCAGAGCTGTCGACATACCCATCTGGCTGTCGATAGGCCCTTGGCTCAGACTGTCGACAGTGATTTCCCGAGAGTAAGGTGTGTCTCAAGCTATCGACAGGCCTTTCCAGCTGTCGACAACACTTTGATTTTGAATTTATTTCTGATCTAAATTCAGAGGTTTTGATTTTCTTTTCTTCGTGGACTCTGTGGCTATATATTGAGGGGTATTGTCCCCATTGATGGTAACTTTTGAGAGGTGAATTGTATTAAGAGTTTTAGGGTTAGTTTGTTTGAGAGAATTCCACAGCGAATTGTGTAGATTCTGAATTTGAACTTCGGATCAATTTGTAGCCCTTATAACTCAGTTGTTTGAGTAAGATTTTCTCCCTTCTGCCTTGAGGATGTGGACAATTTGTCGAACCTCAATAAACGTTTGTTTCTCATTTTTTCTCATTGTATTTGTGTTCATGCATATTGTTTGTGATTGACTCGGTGTTTGAATGCAGATCTCAGGTGATTGGCGTGTCAGTGATTGGTGGAATTCCTCTGGAGGGCCCAAAATGTAGCATCAGAGCTTCCCAGATTCGGTTGTGGTCGTATGTCGATCCCTAGAGCATCGTGGTCTGTTCGGCCGAGATTGTGTGTCAATCTCGAAGCGATGTTTGTATGTTTATGGGATCGTGTGTCGATCTCAGAACAACATTGGATTCTTCGTTAGGATCGTGTTTGGTGGACTAGATCGTTCGAAAACTCGTCTAGGGTTTCACTTTGAGGTAAAACTTCAGCCTTTATCTAGTTTAGGTCTATTTTTATTTGGTTTTTTATATTTTTATTAGCATTTTCTGGAGGAGATATGGCTGGAGTTAATCAGTCCGCAGTGAAGACCGTGAACACCCACCAATCGAAGATCGATGTGGTGAACTTTGATGGCATGAACAATTAAAAGGGCAAAGAAGATATTGAAAAGTCCAAAACTGATAATCGTCAAATGAAAAAATATCAGTGTGCTTACTGTAAAGAGAAAGGACACTGAAAAATTGTTTGTCCAAAGCTCAATAAGAAGGAGTTAAAACTCGAGGCAAAACTAGCACAAGTGGTAAGTACACCGGATGATGGTACTTCACAGGCAGGTGGATTGGACTTAGACTCATCTGGTTTTTCACTTTCTATCACCCCTATTGTTTGTTGTTCAGAGAAATCTAAGTGGATTTTAGATATGATTGCTACCTATCATGTTTTGTTCCAAACATGAGTGGTTTGCTAGTTTTAGAAAACTAGATGAAGGCTAGGTGACGTTCAACGATGGACACACAAGCCATATTGAAAGGATAGGTATAGTCCGCATCAAGTTATTTGATGGGATGATAAGAGAGTTGAATGATGTGAGGTATGTACCTCAATTGAAGAAGAATTTGATTTCAGTTAGAGTTTTGGAGGCACAAGGCCAGAGAGAGACTCTTAGAGAATGCGTTCTCTTGATATCCAGTTCTTGTTGGTAGTTCTAAAGGGTAGACGCAACATCTTGTACTACATGAAGGGTAATGCAGTTACTGAAAATTTGGCTACTTCAAAATAGTTGGAAAACAATTCTATCAGATTATGGCAAATCAGGCTCGGACATGTTGGTTTGGATTCCTTGAGAGCTTTGGCAAAGCAATGACTATTGGAAGGTGCATTGACCTGCAATTTAGAATTAGGTGAATGTTGTGTTCTTGACAAGAAGGTGAAAGTGAACTTCAGCACCACAACTCACTTCTCGGAAGGTCTTCTTGATTGTATTCACGTTGATATTTGGGGTCCTATCAAGATCGCATCAGTTGGAGACCATCAGTACTTTGTCTCTTTTGTTGATGATTTATCTAGGCGTTACTGGGTATATCTTATAAGACAAAGGTTTGAAATTCTAGATATGTTGATGAAGTGAAAAAAGTTGATAGAGAAACAGACTGAAAGAAAGATCAAGATGCTCCAATTTGATTATGTTGGGGAGTACAAGGGTCGATTCCTACAAATTGACCGTACAAGAATCGATTCCTACAATTTGACCAGAACAATGATATTGAAATTCACTTCACAGTTAGTTAATATAGGGTGGCTAAAGAGATGACCATTCCTTACTGCAGAAGGTTCGATATTTGTTATCTAATACATTATTAGACAAATCATTTTGGGTTGAGGCATTGGTGTATGCTAGCCATCTCATGACTTGTTTGTCGTCGACTGCGATAGAAGGTAAAACTCTGTTAGATATTTGGTTAGGTGGACTTGCTCAAGACTATGATTTGTTGCGGGTATTTGGATGTCCGACCTATTTCAGTATCAAAGATGACAAGTTGAATCCGCGAGTAAAGAAGTTTGTGTTTTTGGGAGTCAAAAGAAACTTGAAAGACTACAAGTTATGGGGACTCTAAAAACAAGAAGATCGTGTTGAGCAGGTATGTCACATTTGATGAGGCTTCATTGTTGAAGTCTACCGTCTCTCAACAGGTAGAGAGGATGAAGATCAAGGAACGATTGCAGCGGGTGGAGGTTGATGCTATCCTACCATCTCCAGTTAGCTTGGTATCAGTTGGGATCTCACCGAATGTGACACCGGGTGGAGATCGTATGGCCGTGTTGGATGCTGAACAGGTTGAATTGTTTGCAGTGAAAGGAACCAAGAAGAATCCACAATAGTGGGTTATAAAAAATATGGATCTCAAGTTGGTGAGCTAGATTAGCTCAAGTTGCATGTCGTTATTCTTCATGACAGTATTGGTAAGGAGATCCATATGACTCAGCCATTTGAGTTCGTTGCTACAGATTTGGTTTCAATTAGTTGAGCTCAGTGGAGCTCGTTTGGATTAACTACGGATGGATTGATCTTTTGGGCCAGAGGGTACATAAGCAACCACACTGGTGCAGCCTGATTGAGTCGACACGGTGATATGTTGTGTCGGCTAAGATTTGAGAAATTTTCACCGAGGTGGAGAATTATGGGGAGAGTGTAAAATCTTGTTGGTCGAGTTTTTTTAACTCATTTGAGGAGTTAGCACAGAGGCATGCAGCAACATCAGTAGATGCAGGATACATGCGGAGTTGTTGATAGGCACATCTGGCTGTCGCCAGCTGAAACCAAAACACGCCAACAGAAAGGCTCAGGTTGTCGCCTCAGTTGTCAACAATGATTTTCTGAGAGTAGGGTGTGTCTCAGGCTGTCGATAGGCCTCTCTGGTTATCAACAACGCTTGAGTTCTGGGCAAATCCGAGACAGGTTCTGAATTTGTTTCTTATTCAAATTCAGAAGTTTCGATTTTCTTTTCTTCGTGGACTCTGTGGATATATATTGGGGGTATTGTCCCTATTGATGGTAACATTTGAGAGCTGAATTGTATTGAGAGTTCTAAGGTTAATTTGTTTGAGAGAATTCCACAGCGAATTACGTAGATTCTCAATTTGAATATTCGGATCAATTTGTAACCCTTGTAACTCAGTTGTTTGAATAAGATTTTCTCTCTTCTGCCTTGAGGACGTAGGCAATTTGCCGAACCTCGATAATCGTTTGTTTTCCGCTTTCTCTCTTTGTATTTGTGTTCGTGCATATTATTTGTGATTGACTCGGTGTTGAAACGCTGACGTCGGGTGATTGGCGTGTCGCTGACTGGTGGAATTCCTCCTGAAGGCCCAACAATCACAAGTCTAAATTGGACCAGAAAGTTGTGTTATTATTTATCTAGTTCCAGTCAAATTCTACGGTATTATGCCGTTTTTTTTAATCATGTCAGACCTGATTTTGCGCACAAGTACTATTGGCATCTTAAATTTGATTGCTATTCTAACCCGAAAGTTCTATGAAGTTGCGGAAAAGTAGTAGCCATTGTTAGTATAATCATTGTCCAATGAAACTATCTATCTTGCCTGTCTGTTGCATTATGCCCTCTGCTTCTAGTCAAAGTATATTTATTTGCAGCCATCCTGAAAAAAAGTTTTTTCAAACTATTTATCATATAAGAATTTCCAACATCTTCTATTGTCATCACTTTTAAGGTAGCAGAAGGCATATGTAAGGATTCCAACATCTTGTATCATCTTCTAGTGCTCTCTGCTGCATATGTTCTAATCGAGAATATAACGGCTGGAGATATTATCGACAAGTCGCAAATGAGTTAAGGTTGCACAAGTTTTTCAGTGGGAATCTGAAGGGTAGAAATAGAAAGTTATGTTTCCACACATGTTTTCTAGGAAGAAATTAAGCCTGGAAGTGGAAATATGATTCCTGAAGTCCAGCCCACTTAAACCAGATACTTGAATATCTGACTGCCAGAAGTTTTGCTCATCACAGGCTTTCAGTGTATTTATTCTTTCTATATGTTTCATTGTTCTTAAATATCATGAATATGAAAAGTGGTACTTGTCAGCGAAAGAAGAGCCAAAGGAATCTCATTTAGTAAAGATCTGGAAAGATTTTTGAGCCTGGTTGGTTGTCACCTTCTGGAAACTTTTCATTTAGTCCTCCTGAGAACTAAATGGCATGCTGGTCCTTGATAACCCAGTTGAAGATGCAACGAGTGAATTGCTTAAAAGATTGCTTGCTTGTGCTTCCAAGTTCTGAGTAACTTCATGGGGCTGGGAGAAGAAAAGGATGAAAGATGTTGCGCGCAGAACAACAACTCCTCTGAGGAATCCGCCCACCAGGCGGAGATTGATGAAGCCGGAGACGTACCCAACACGACAGGAATAGAAAATAACAGAGAAAAGCAATCAACACAGTATTTAATGAGGTTCGGCAACGTGCCTACGTCCTCGGGGTAAGGGAGAGAGAGATTTTATTGATTCAGCAATCAATACAAACTAATACAGAGGAAACATTTCAGGAGATTCTTGGAGATACAATACATGAGGGCTCTAACCCTTATTTATAGCCACAGAGTCCCTAAATTTAAGGAAACCCAGATTGAATTCGATCCCATCTAGAAAAGGAATCCGAATCCTAAAAAGGTAGTAGAAAACGCGTCTGTCGGTCGACCAGCCGTCGACCGACCCATGCCACGGTCGACGACTCCGGTCGACGGGGCCCAACCGAGAGCTAAGGCCTGTCAGTCGGCCTGTCAGTCGGTCGACCGGGCCGGTCGACCGCTCTCTTCAAAGGTCGACCGGGAGGTCGACCGTGATGATCCTGTGCACGTCGTGCACGCCGATCGACTGGGCGGTCGACCGGCCTTCTCCACCGGTGGACCGGGCGGTCGACCGGAAGCACAATCTGGCCTGCTCAATGCGTCGTTTCTCGCACCTTGATTTCAGATCTCTGTGCTAATTTCCTCTACTCCTCTATCTACTCTCTCCCTACAATTCTCCACCTCGGTGAAGATTTTTCAAATCTGAGCCGATCTCCAACGAACTCCAGTCTATCACCTGGCAAAATTGACATACGATCTCGGCGAAATCAACACACGATCTCGGCTTGCGCGCTCCGGACGAAATCGACACACGATCTCGACGAAATTGACACACGATCTCGGCTTAGAATTTGTAGCTCAACTATCAACTGGGATGCACCACACATGCTTTTCTTACACTTCACCTTAGGAGAACTTCCATACATGCCAATCACCGAACGTGTCTTCTACCCCGCAACTACATGACCTCACGAAGAACTCATCATGAGTCAACACTGACTCTCCAATTGACTGGCTCTATCCAGTCTACATGTCTTCAACTGACGGTCCAACCAAGTCTGAGTAGAGCACACAAAATACCATCACCGGCTTCAACAAACTGGATGCACGCCTGTCCTATGCAAGCTCAAATATCTTCTCACCAGAAGATCAACTGTTCATCGAGATTACAACACCTCACCTCTACGTGAAGTCTAACTAGCCATAACGCTTCACCTCTACGTGAAGTCTCTCCACCTCTACGTAAAGTTCCAATCAGCTTCTCGAGAACCTAAATAGCTTCATACAGGTTGTATTACCAAATGTGGTTGCGCCTTTACGGCTGCCTACGTACCTTGCCCAAAGGATCAAGCCAATCGTAGTTCATTCAAATGAGCTCCATCAAGCTCAAGCACTTGTACTTGAATTTTCAGCAGCGAACCTATCTGGCTGAGTCATATGAACCTCCTCACGACCATCATGGAGAACAACGGCCTTCAACTTTAGCTTGTCGCAATCACAAGCTTGAGATTCATGCTTCTTTACCCATGACTGTGGTTTTACCTTGGTTCTAATGGCTGCAAACAACTCGACATTCTCATCAATGTCTTCAACCTGTTCAGCATCAATCCTGGCTACATGATCTCCACCAGGTGTCACATCTGGTGAAGTCTTCACTGATACCGAACCAGCTGGAGATGGTGGAGTACCATCAACCTCCACCCGCTGCGATACTTTCTTAGTTTTCGTCCTCTCCACCTGTTGAGAGACGGTAGACTTCAACACTGAAGTCTCATCAAACGTGACATGCCGACTCAACACGATCTTCTTGTTTTCGGGGTCCCATAACCTATAGCCTTTCATATTTCTGTTGAGACCCAAAAACACAAACTTCTTTGCTTGCGGATTCACCTTGCCATCTTTGACACTGAAGTAGGTCGGACTTTTAAATTCTCGCAGCAAGTTATAATCTTGAGCAGCTTTCCCAGACAATGGAGTTTTACCTTCTATCGCAGTCGATCCATTTATGAGATGGCTAGCATACACAATCACCTCAACCCAAAAAGATTTGTCTAATCCTGCATTAGACAACAACCACCGAACCTTCTCCAGTAAGGAACGGTTTATTTCCTTAGCCAACCCATATATATTTTCTGTGGAGTGAGTACCAATACCGGTGTTCTGACCAAATCGTAAGAATTGGTTCATGTCTCTTTCAACATTACCAATCTGTAGCTCATTGATCTTCCTACCTATCTGCTTCTCCATTCATCCTCTTCACTTCACCAACATATTTAGAGCCTCACACCTTTGTCTCATGAGATATATCCAACAATGCCTAGATAAACTATCAATAAAAGAGACAGTACCTATGACCTCCAAGCGATGCAGTCTTAGCAGGTCCTCAAACGCTTACGTCAACACAATCAAGAAGACCTTCTGAGCGGTGAGTACTGGTGCTGAATTTCACCTTCTTCTTGTCCAAAACGCTGTGTTCACCCTTCAAGTTGCAGGTAGCAGGAACTTCCAATGATCCCTTCTTTACAGGAGCTTGCAAAGACTTTTCACCTTCATGTCTGACCTTCACCTGTCAGACCTTTGTGCAACTATCATCTGAAGAACTAGAAGTCTCCACCTAACCTGTAACTACACTACCCTTCAAGTAGTAGAGATTTTCCCGGCGGACGCCCTTCATAACCACCATTGAGCCTTTGGTCATCTTGAGAATACCATCTCGTATAGATACAACAAGGCCCAATGCTTCTAAAGCACCAACAGAGATAAGATTCCTTTTGAGTTGAGGTACATACCTCACCTCCTTCAATTCTCATACTATCCCATCTTTCATCTCGATGCATACTGTACCCATCCCTTCTATATTACACGGATGATCATCACCCATGACCGTGTAACATCAATCTAGCTTCTCAAAACTAGAAAACCAGGCCCTGTTCGGACACACATGATAGGTGGCTCCGGTATCTAAGATCCACTCAGTATTATTTGAGTAACTAACAGTAGGAGTAGTAACAGAGAGAGAATACCAATGAGTCTGAATCCGATCCATCCGCCTGTGCGAGATTCGCCTCGATGTTTGACTCCATCTTCTTACCTTTGGCCTTTGGGCAATCAACTTTTCAGTGCCCTAGTTCCTTGCACAAGGCGCACTGATTCCTCTTCAGATCTCTGAAGTCTGATCTGGACTTTGATCTTCCCTGATCATCTCTTCCCTTCCTATTGGAACTCCTGCCTCTTACCGCTAATGCCTCTGCTGTTGTGTTCCCCGAAGAAGACAGTCGGTCCTGTCTTCTTACTTCATAACTCACAAGAGAAGTAGACGTCTCACTGTAGTTAAGGAATTTTCTTCCATTGATCAATGTAAGAGTAAAGATCTCATACTCTTCCCTAGGAAGAGAATTCAATAGGATTACCGCCTTGTCCTCTTCATTGGTCTCCACATCCACATTAATTAGATCTATAAGAAACTTCGTGTAACGATTCAAGTATTCATTGATGGAGCATTCTCTTTGCATCTGAAAACTATAAAGTTTACTCTTCAACTGTAATCGCGTTTCTATGCTTTTAGTCAGATACTTCTTCTCCAGGATCTCCCATAGCTGCCTCGCAGATGTCTCATGCAACACATGATACTTGATGTCTTGTGTCAGACAAGACCTGATCAAGCCACACGCCATACGGTTCATCTTGTCCCAATCTTCTCCTGTCGTTGATGCGCGCTTCTTCTCCAACCGTAGAGCGTCTTCGAGGTTTGATGCCATCAGCGCATCCATCACCTCACACCTCCATATACCGAAGTTGTTCGTGCCGTTGAACTTCATCACATCAATCCTCAGCGAATGTGGATTCATAGATCTACCTTCTCCAGCCATCTTCTCAACTGATTCCTTAAAGTAATGCGGAAACAAATGGAGTTAGATAAAACAAACTGGATAAAGATAGGATTTTTACCTCTACGCGAAACCCTCGAAGAGTTTCCGAAGCAATCTACTTCTCTAAACTGATTCCTTGAGCAATCTACACACTGTTTTGAGATCGACACACGATCCCACAAACAGTCCCAACGCTGCTTCGAGATCGACACACGATCTCTGCTAAACAGCAACTGATGCCCTTGAAATCAACACACGATCCCCGACTAACCTGGGATGCTCTGATACCACTTGAAGGACTTGGTGCACCATCCCAAAATACTAGCCTTTTAGGTGGAGTTGCCTAAATTCTTATATACCTAAAACCATTCTCACGTCTAGCCGATGTGGGACTATTTGTTCGACTCAAATCCCAACAATCCCCTCGAACAAAGAGTCTCCCTGCAAGCTAACTATCTTCACGCTAGAAGATCAAATGCTTCATCGAGACCAACTCTTCACTGCGTGAGCTGGCGACACGCCTTATGTGAAGCACCAACTGCAGTCGGTCACTCCTCTACACCGCGTGGGGAGCTGCATGCCCATTGCAAAGGAGCACCACTAGTAAATTTCTCGAGAGCCCAACATTAGCTTCACAGGGGCCTATTGCGCCTTTTTGCGCCAGTGGGCTGGGCAGGCCCATTGCGCCTTTGTGTCATTGGGGGATCTACATCGTCGAATATCACCCACACACACGACTAAGTTCGGGGCATGACTCTGATACCACTTGAAGGACTTGGGGCACCATCCTAAAAGACTAGCCTTTTAGGTAGAGTTGCTCAAATCCTTATATACTCAAGACCATCCTCACGTCTAGCCGATGTGAGACTATTTGTTTGACCCAAGTCCCAACAAAAGCATCTAATATACGACCAGCTCTGGAAATGAGACCAAAGTTCTCATTTTGAGGTGCCAGACCCATGTGGCATCTTGTCAATCAATAGAAACAAGCATCCTTATCTTTTATATTGGTTAATAGAGTGTTCTCTCTAGTGCTTTAGTTTCACTTGACAACTACATGGAGTGAGGAAAATTGTAAATTTTATTTGTTCAAATTATATTTGTTCCTTTCTATCAAAAGTTTCAATGCCTATCATTCAATGAGAAGAAAAAATGGAAGTATAAATATATAGTAAAATTCTCTTCAAAATATATAGTAAAATTCTCTTCAATCATTGTGGGAGCTATCTTCTAGTGAAGACCCTTTTTTTGTGATTGAGGTTTAATTGCGTGCTCAAATGATGCTCATGGTTACGGGAACCCTATCACCAGTTCAGCATCTGGCATCATCCATGGAGAAGTGAACAGAATTGTGCAATGGCCATTAAGGTTGGTCTAATAATGAAAATGACCATTTTCTGGGCCTACCGAGTTTCTTCTGAAATCTTGGCACATACTGCATTTGACAACTACATGCTTTATCCTTCTCATGATCTTTCTTTTTCTGCTTCCTTGTTCTTTCTCCATGTACTCTTGTTTTCTAGTTGTTGCCCAGTTTGTTCCTTTTGTGTGAGTGAAAATTTTCCTCCTGCATTGAGAGCCAAAGAAAAATCTAATCTTTATAGCTGAACTGTCTTTATCAAAAAGAATAAAAATGAAAACATCAAATTTTTTTCAAAAAATAAAACATCTCAACTTTCCATGTAGCTCTTTTATAATGGAACTTTCCGGTGTCATTTTCTTTTTAAATAATGATGGGATTAGATTTCAATCTATGGGGAACATTTAATTATTTTGAACTAGGATTACTTGGATTAGTTTCATGATATATGAGCTTTCTTGCATGATAAAGTCTAACCCTCCAACTTCATCAGTGTTGTGTTAGCAAAGTATTTCATGATAAGGATTCTAAGCTGACCCCAGATATCTGAGACAGGTCATAGGTGTAAACTGCTTTATTTGAACCATCTGGTTCCATGTTTTTTAGGAACTAAATAAATGATGCATTCTGTTATTAAGAACACCAGGTTGTTTTCCAGTAGTGAGGAGTTCAACATTCAGTTCACCAATACCAAGTGCTCATACTAGAAGCCAATGAGCAGACATAAAGAGGAAACTTTGTCATTTGAACTAAGGGATCCTCACCAGATTCTTGGATGAGAAGTCTTTTTCTCTGCCATGTGAAGTGGGTGGTGGCAGCATGAGGCCATGTGGGAGTCTTGCTGGAAAGGCAGCAGCAAGCCTTCTATTAAATTCCTTTCTCAAGCCCTATTTATGAACTTAAATTAATTGTTCAGGATTAAGCCAAGGCACCTCAATCATTGCACCAACTCCGAAACACACACACACACATTCACAACTTCCATCTCGTTTCCCAATACAACCTTCCTCTGTTCTTGAAACAAAAGCAAATTATAAGAAAATTAGGTCCAAATGTTTTGGAAGAAGGTTGTACATTGAAGCAATGGCTTTTCCAGGATTCACAAACTCTTCTCAAAAAAACCTGTTGGCCTTCTGCATATTGCTTGCTTTTTAAGAATAAACACTTTTAGATCATATATTGTTTTGTTGTTTGGTTTACAGAGAATATGAGAATATGACAAAATTCTTTTAAATATAGGTAAAGTTGTGGATTCTATTTAAATAGGAGCAAAAATTCCAGGTGTGTGCTTTATTTGAAATATATTGTATTGCCTTCGTTACTATTGCGCCTTTCAGATATGTTGAACTTTCTCATCTAAAAAATAAAATTAAAAAATAAAAAAAATTGTTTCCATGAAAAGTTATTTCTTTTAGGATTTATATACACAATTGCAAGCTTTAATTCACACTTAAACAGTGAAATTATCTGCTTAAAGACGTTCAGAAAGTGTGTGCAAAAAGTCCTTTGAACAAATACATTGGTCATATTATCCAACAGTTAATGAGATCTACAAGGGCAAACATGATACTAATGACTTCTTTCTCTACAAGCAGGCCTCGTCAGACCTATAGGCCATCACCAAAAAAAATTCCCATCCAAAACAGAACTCTTGATTCTTTTCTATTCTCAGCTAGAACAATCTGACATAGCGAACGAACAAGTTGAAGAACCTTGCAAGTCCAAAGTCCGAACTGGAGAGGCGGCAGCAGTACTTGTCGATGATGGCTTTGGCTCGTCAATCACCGGCCTTCTGATCTCTTTAAGCAATGCTACAACATCCTTCATTGTAGGCCTGTCATGAGGCCGAGGACTCACGCACAACACTGAGATGGCCAATGCCTGGATCATCTCTTGTATCTGAGAGTTTGGTTGACCTTGCAGTCTTGAGTCAAGGAGATCCATCGGATCTCGCTTGTTTGACAAGTGCTCCCGGACCCATTGAACCAAATGGGCACCTCCAGGCAGAGATGGGTCTAATGGATGCCTTCCTGTTAGAACCTCGAGCAGGACTACACCGTAGCTGTAGACATCGCTCTTCTCAGTGATCCGTTGCATGGAAGCATGTTCTGATGAAAAGAAGTTTTTGCTAAGAGAAAAGGACCGATCTATGGATATTATCTAACAAAATAAAATACATCCTAAATGTGTTCTTTGATTTATTACAATCTTCTTTAACTAGGAGCAAATCTTTTGTCTATCTTTTTGTAGAGAAGTCCTAAATCCAAGTGATTTCGCTCTTGCAGAGCTATGAAAATACTGAAGTTAAAAAGAGCAGTGCACAGGCAATAGTTGAACATGATACCTGGAGCAATGTAGCCATAAGACCCTGCAATCTTCGGCGAAGCCTTGATCTCCAGCTTCCCACCACTGCTACAGCCACCAGTTAAAACCTTAGCCAACCCGAAGTCGGCCAAATAAGCTTCAAATCTTGCCCCCAACAACACATTCATGCTCTTAACATCTCCATGCAGGATTGCAGGCACACAGTCGTGATGCAAATATGCGAGGGCATGTGCCACCCCTACTACTATATCATACCGGACCTCCCAATCCCCGCATCCCTTCACACCACGGTGAAGGAACCCGCTCAAGCTCCCATTTGCCAGGTAATTGTAGAACAGCAGTTTGGTGCTCCCATTGGCTCCCCAGCCCAGTAATCTCACTATATTTCGATGCCGAATTGTGCCCAGTGTTGAGATTTCATTCTGAAATGCGCCTGCTTCGTGTGATGACCACATTTTCTTCACTGCCAGATTGTCACCGGTTGGTAAGCCCACCTTGTAAACCACGCCAGAGCTCCCGGTTCCGATGACATTAGCTGAAGTCAGTCCCCTGACCACATCAGTAACTGAGAGGTCCAGCTTTTGGTACAGCATCACCTCCCATGTGCCACTTTCATCTCTATTGGGATCCATTCGGGCACGAACAGCTACATAGGCAGCCATTAACAGTAATATCGCACCAACGCTGACTAGGATCGACACAGCTAGCTTCAGGGCTGACATGGCTGCAGTCGTGGGACCTGATGCGCCAACTGTAGACCCAGAAGAGATAAAGAGGCCATGGTTTCCGGTGAGGTCAGAAAGAGGAAGCTTCCAAAAGAACGGGGAATCTGGCAGTTCCCCGGAGAAGCTGTTGAAGGAGATATTGAGGGCAACGAGGTTCTGGAGATCAGCAAGTGGGGCGAGATCGCCCGTTAGATTGTTGTGGGAGATGTCGAGGATTCCAAGCTTGCTAAGGCCTGAGAGTTGGGATGGAATTGCACCAGAGAGACTGTTACAGCTGAGGTTGAGAGAGATTTCAAGGGCTGGCAATTGGCCAAGCTCTGCCGGTATATCACCGGATAATGCATTGGCGCCAAGGTCTAACAGTTGGAGCTTGGAGCAGAACTTGAGCTCTAAAGGAATCCCACCGGAGAACCGATTTTTACCTGCAATGAACTTTGTCAACTCCGTTAATGACCCGATGTTTGGTCCTAACGCACCGCTGAACATGTTGTCCGAGATGTCGATGAATTGCAGAATCTTTGGAAGGGAATTTGGCAGAGATCCACTCAGTGCATTGTAATGAAGATCAAGGAACTCGAGATTCTCGCACCCTGATAATGCCGGAGGGATCTGACCAACGAGTCGATTGCTGCTAACATCAAGAAAGTTCAGATTTTTGAGCATACCAATCTCTGCGGGTATGGGTCCAGCTAGGCTGTTCTTGTTCAGCCTCAGCCTGAAAAGATTAGTACAGTTACCGATATCTGGCGGTATGAATCCCGATAGCTCATTGGACAGAAGCAACAGCTTGGTGAGATTTTGAAGCCCAAAGAGTTGTTTTGGTATTGGACCTGTCAGGTTGTTGTAAGAGAGATCAAGAGACTGGAGATTCTGACACTCCGCGAGATTGACTGGAACATTTCCAGTCAGTTTGTTCTTCCAAGCATAGAACAAGGTGAGACCTGACAGCTTCTTGAAATCGATGTCGATCTCGCCAGAGAGATTGTTGTTGTCGACTTCGAAATCAGTTAACGCAGAGCAGTTGGAGATCTCTGGAGGGATTGAGCCAGAGAGCTGATTGGTACTTAGCTGAAGTTGCTGGAGCTTCAAGAGATTACCAATGGTTTTTGGTATGGAACCAGAAAGAAGATTGAGAGACAAATCCATGAGATTCAGCTCCTGACAGTTCCCGAGCTCGGAAGGAATGGGGCCCACCAAGCTGTTCTGCCATAGAAGCAGGGTCTGAAGATTTCGAAGATTTCCAAGCTCAGTCGGAATCGATCCGGACAATGAATTCTGATAAAGGAACAAGCTAGTAAGCTCAGTACAATTACCAATCTCTTTCGGTATTGGGCCAGAGAGAAGAGCAGTGTAGAGAGCAATGGTCTGAATGTTCTTCAGCTTGCCGATTGTAGAAGGAAGATTGCCAGAGATGCTGGTCTCTGCGAGGCCCAACATGACAAGATTGGTGCAGTTGCCAATCTCTGGCGGCAACGCCCCCTTCAGATTTTGGTTGCCACCAGCTCTCAACACTTCGAGCTTCGCCAACTTTCCAATGCTTGATGGGATTTCTCCACTGATGTAGTTATCAAAGAGAGTGAGATAGGTGAGGCTGGACAGGTTGCCGATATCATCAGGAATGGGTCCTTGGAGAGAATTCGAGTCGAGAGCCAAGGATTCAAGCTTGGTAAGCTTGCATAGTTCTACTGGGATCTCGCCGGAGATTTGGTTCTTGCTGAGGTCAATGAAGGTGAGCTGCCGGTACTCGCCAAAGGCTTTCGGCACCGGGCCAGTGATGTTGGCTGCAGAGATGACTAGTGTTTTCAAGGAGGTGAGGGGTTGCAAGTTTGAAGGCAATGGGCCTTGGAGGTCCATTGATTTCAAGGTGAGGCTCACAACCTTGGAGTCTTGATTGCATGAGACCTCAAGCCACTTGCAAGGATTTCGGTCTGAAGGGTCCCATGAAGAGAGGAGGTTTGTGGAGGTGTTGAGTGTTTTCTTCCATGAGAGGAGAGCAAGGCCTTGGTCATCAATGGAGAGTGAGAAGGGGAGGAGGAGGAAGAAGATGGAGGTGGTGATGGTGAGGAGAAGAATGAGAGGAGTGTTGTGAAGGTGTGAAGGCATTGGAGGTGGTGAGAGAGGAGGGGTGTTTGGGGGAAGAGGAGCATCAAGGATTTGTATTGGGATTGTTGAGGGGGGAACCCCATGTTTTGTTTATATCCAAAGAGATCTGGATCCAAAGGAAGGGTTGTCCCTTTTTTTTTTTAGTATTATTGTTACAATGTCTTTTGGATGATATTGGGGATTGTGGGACTGGATGCAGATTGGGCTGTATTCTTGTTTTTGGAATTGAATTTTGGAGGTATGCTGTGCATTTTGTAGAATTGTAGGCTGCTTGGGGACAAGATTGGGGAGTTGGATTAATTTTAATTTTATCAAGAGGGTAATATTTATTTTCCTTTTTTTCCCTCCCCTGTTTTCAATATTTGTAAATATATCTATTTTATTCTTTATTTTGATATTATTGCAAATGTATATAAGTTTTGCAATGTTCAGTGTATAGTTCCTCTATATATATTAGGGTGATTTGAAAAGGAAAAAAAATTCTAACTTTGAAATAAGCTATCTATTTCTGCACAAATATATGATCAACATAAACTTATCCTCATCATTTTGATTCACATATTTTTGTATTACAGTGATAAGCAACAAGTCTGGTTTTTTATGTGACTTACTAAGCATCCAGAACTTAGTCGATAATTTGTTCGAATTATCGCCAATGTTTCTGAATTAATCTTGTCCTACTCCTTCAGCTAATCTGCCGTCTGAATTTAATTCTTCAATTTGTATGTAAATATGCGAATGAACATGTTGTAGTGCAGAAACTATGCAAGAAAAACTTTGATACAGGACATCCATTTCAGTATCATAAAACTTTTGATGATTTATTGATGGAGCACCAAATTTGACATTTGTCCAGTTTGTACTAATATGCGTAATTTGGCTTCCGAGAATTATAACATTTTCCTCTAATAAAGGTGACATTTTTGAAAAAGAAAAGAAAAGACTTTACTTTTAATTTGTGAGTTCCAGCATAAATGAGAGAAAATTTCCCCTTATTTAGGAAATAAATAAATAAGTTGGAAAAATGCAACTGAAAATCTGAAGTTTTATTTCTTCATAATTTTACTTGGTTGTGAAGAACCATCAGGAGAATCAATTTGGCTGCATGAATATAAATATGTATCAATTGAATGAAGAAACAAGTTTACTTGTGATATAAATCACGGACAAGACATTTTCAATTTTTATACAAAATCATGCAAGGATCTATTATTAATCTAAATGTGTGTTTGATTTAAATCCAGAGGAGACTTAAGGAGGAGGAACAAGTGAAGAATCTTTGAAGTGCACATGGTAAGAAGATGGGAAGGCTAGTGTTAATCCTAAAATATTAAGATCTCTGACCATTTTGGGTGGAAAGAAAGAAAAAAAGGAACCCACAAGAACATGATTTTGTACATGGCTTTGAGTAGAAGGGACAACAAGGATAACATGCAGCTAATTAATTTAAATCCTTACTCAAAATCATGTGCAAATCTTTGTTAATTATTAACTCACATTAGCTGTGAAGAGCATCAGAATACAGGTAGACCCTTGGGTTTCACCTCCATTTACCCATAAAATTATGCAGAGAAAATTGATAAAAGATGGCATGAAAAGAAGTGAAAAAGGCCACAAACATTCATGACTTCACTCACAAATAAAGGTGGTGGTGGGGGTAATGTTCTTACTATTAGTTTTAGCTTGCAGCTTGCAAGTTAAGCTTTTGTGCTGTTAACCTGCTTCTTTCAGCCATTGTTAGATGATGTCAAACTTCAAGTTGTTAATGTACAAGTTTGTCACATGGATGCAGAGGGTTTAACTAATCGCGGATTAATTTTATGTATTATGCAGTTCGATGATGCAAAATACACGCAAATACACACAAATATACACGTACATAGATTACGTACAAAAATTAGCAAGACTCTTGCACATACAACCATTTTCTTCAGATTTCGCCTGGAAATCTTTTTCCCACTTTATGATGAACAAAGTAGTCACTGCACTAGGAGTATAGCCCTGCCAATAACTATGCATCCATTATTGTTTTCTTTTTTAAAAACAAAATTATACATATAAATACAGATGAAGTCAAATGTTAGCGAGTTTTGCCTGGAACCAAAGGGTTTATTTTGCATCCATGAATTTGTCACATGGATGGTGATGTTCCAGCTATAACTGTCAATTAGTTTCATGTATATGTAGGTGTATATGTATAATTTGTTCAAAGACATGTATCCAGATATAAACATGTATGTCACACATCATATATATACACATGTAGTCAAAAATTAGTAAAGCTTGAAATATTGTTTTGTCTAATTGTCAAAGAAGTTATATGTACAAGTTGTTTCCTACTGGACCACAACAAAAGAGACAACTTGAATATAAATGGAATTTGAACATGGATGTTGTCCACCCAAGATCAGATTCAGACCAGTGTGCTATCCATCAAACATAAAGAAGATCTAGATGTGGATCACATAGATCCAGATCTAACTATGCTTACCGATTATTAGTTGTGAGATGAACTACCATCAGAAGTTGAGCGACAAGCTCATGTCAACTCACATTAATATACTAATTAACTCAGATCAAACAAAATCAGCAACTGTAAGATAGAATTATATATGCATCACATGATGAGAAGGGGGACATATTAGGTGGCTCACATGGTGGTAAATTAGCTTCTGTACGAGTGATGGAAGCATCATGGGAATAAAATTGTTCCCAGTAAGAGAGCGAGCGAGCGCGAGAGAGAGAGAGAGAGAGAGAGAGAGAGAGAGAGAGAGAGAGTTGAGGAAGTGGAGACAATTTGAAGCACATGAAGAGGTGAATAAAGAAATGGTTGTGGTTAAGTTGATGGTGGGTTATTTTGTTTTTATAAGAAGAGATAGTACCTTAGCCTAGGTGTAATGCATGTTCTGTACCATCTTGTGATTCCTTGGTTCCATTAATTCTCTGATAAACTGAGTTCTGGTATTCATTTTGAACTAACTGCAGCTGAAATCCATTCATCAGGACTTTGCAGAGAGCTTTTACAGTGGTAGCTGTGACAGTTAACGGTTTGGCTTTGGATAAATCACAGGAACAAGCTAGTTTTTTTTAACTAAAACTACAGAGGTTTTGTTACTATTTAGAGAAAAGTTGCCTCTTGTACCTGCTGAACTTGAATTGCTTCTGACACTTGGGAATGGTAAAATGCGCAGGAAACAGATAATTAAATAAAAGAATGATGCCAAACTATTAAATCTTCTTTTATCTTGGAAGCATAAGCTATTTTAAGTTTCATCTTATTTATCTTTACTAAGGATGAAGGGAAAGAGACCTCACCCTTCTTCTTCTTCCTCCCTTTTTTTTTTGATGAATTTTTTAAGAAAAAAGTACACTTTTTCTTTGGTTTTCTTCTTTATGATCTACAAGAAGTTAAAAGATAGGTAAAGTTAAAAGAGGTTTTCTGCAAAAGAGAAAAATCAGTTCCAATTTATGTGAATACTGGAAAATCTATTGGAACTGCTCGAATGTGGGTCTTACTCAAATCTTGAACTTACAGAAGTCATTGTTTTCTGCATGTTTCTGTTACAAAAATAAAAATAAAAACAATTTGGGCAAAAGTAAACTTTAGGAATGTTAATTCCATCTACATGTAAAAACAACAAAAGTGAAAAAGGAATAATTTGGAGTAAAGGTTGAAAGAGATTTAAAGAGAAGTATACTCTGAAAAGAAAAGTTCAATTCCCTAAGATTTCACTCACGGGCGATCATGCACATGACATGAAGAAGAAAAGTCGAGGCACATGAAGAGGAAAAAGGATGTTATTTTCTGCTTTGTCATTAGTCAGCTGTCCACATGCTATAATCCACTTTCAAGAACAGCAAAAAAATTGGAAGCATATACAAGCTATAAAAAGATCAGCAAGAACTACAGTATCACGCAGGTCCGCTGAACAAAGAAAGATCTGAATCCAAATCCAAATAACTATGTAGAGATGTGGTACTTAATATAAGCAAAGAAAATTGATGGGTTGGTGTTTGCATCTAAAAAAGCTATAGCCTTCCAGATGAATTAGACCAATTGAACAAAACTCTGACGCATCAAGCACTATACTAACAATTTATTCTGGCCAATATAAAGATTTGGGCTCATCATATAATTGAGGAAGAGAAGGAATACCAGTTAGAAATCATAATTAAACTTACATTTTACTGATTTATATCTACCAAACTTGAATAAAATTATACAGTAAATGCAAGTGATGAAAAACTAGAGGCTTTCGTTGTGGATTTGAGGCATGAGAACTCGGTTTCGGTTCCGTACCTTCCTTTTATCAAAAGTTTCGATCGGTTTCATTTGTTTGGATAGTTCGGTTTCAGTTTATGTAAACATGTAGATAACCTTGATTATTTGTTTATATAGTGCGCAAAAGCCACAAATATGAACATATATATTAAATTAAGAGAAGTAGACGTTTGATACTGAACTAGTTAACTCCAAAAATAATCTAAATTAATATGAAAGTAGTTAACCAAAAGTTAAATTAAGATTTAATTAAAATATCTTATTATAATCTAATTATGACAAATTAAGATATTCCAATTTTACGTCACTGTAGAAGTTAAAAAGAAATGAAATTATTAATTAGGAACATTAATTTTTTTCCCCTCTATTTCCTTTTACTTCTGGTTTTTTCTAGGTTATGTACAGTTTCACGCAAAACTTACTGAAAATGCATGAATTTACCTAAACTGGTCGATACAAAATGTGCAGCGGTCGAAACCTAATGAAACTGAAATTTTATTTTAGCTTCAGAGTAGTACTCACCTAAACCGAGACAAAATGGCCAAAACCGAGACGAAACAGCCAAAACCTCATACCATGATTTGAGATCAACAACCAAGTCAACTCCCGGTTTCAAACGCATCATTTTAGTAAAAATGTTATGACTTGCTAGCTAGTTCATCAGACATGATTGTTTAAGTTAGAACTATTATGTAATACAAAATTGTTCAATATTTTGAAATCTTATTCCACTATTAATTTACAACTATGAGAAAATGATAGCAATGGCATGTTTACATCCACACATACGGTTAAATGAGCGGTCTTGTTAGAATTTGCAGAAAGATTTTCAACGGAAAATCTTCAAGCATTTTAATCAAAGAAAGAAAGACACTGTTTGTTAGCCTGATTTGGATGTGGACAAATAGATGCATCACTTTAATATGTGATGTTTATATATAGTTTATCCATCAAAAGAATCATCATTCCAAAGGGTCAAGAGTGAAAGATCTTGGCCTTTCTCTTAGCACTATTCAATGTGTTTCTTCTTATGAACTATGTTAGGATCAAAATGTTTGCCACTTTGAATTTGGAAAGGGACTCAACCATATTTTGTCTTCCAACATTTTTTCCTTTTGCTTCTCCACTTATGTTTTTAAATTTGCTGTTCTTGCTTTCTTGTAACATTGTGGAAATAAATTAGTATGAGGTTGCTAGGTTCAACTCATCAATGTCAATTTTGTGTCTCCTTGGAGCTATGCTAATTGAGTGTGTAATCTCTTTTCCCTGAATTCAGGATCATGTTCTCTTAACGTACATCAATACCTCTTTCTTTTATGCTTTTCAGCATTGTAAAGAGAGAGTAGATGGGAGAGTGAGGTACTCAAACATCTATCAGTTTATAATATTTATGCAGATACCAAAGATTCATTTGATGAAGTAATGACATATGTCGATGCATCACCTACCCACATTAATCAATAATCTATTTCATATATCAGAATTCATATTGCTCGACAGACATCACATACTCAAATATGTCGACTCTGATGTGCTAATGGCAGTCTCTATCAGAAGATCATATCGAAAGATTTAAATGGGAAGTGGACACTTGAGCTTTGAAAAGGGCGGAAAAAAAAACATGTAATACTCATTCATCTTCCTCTTGTAAAGATGATTAGCTTTCCCTGATTTCTAGTTCTAGAAAGGGAGAAAAGAATCTCACTTGTGTTCTCCGTTATAATAAACCAACTAGTATTTTTTACACCAGGTACAGGCCCTCTCTCATACTATAGAGTAGTATAGATCGGTCAGTTCCATCAAACTCATTTCAATAAGCAAGCCCCACCATGATTTTTATGTAATTTGTTCTTAAGCATTGAAAGGGGACAAGCCTCGTCACTTTTGGTTCTGCAGTGGTCAAAAATCTGACCCACACCAGGATCAAGACACGTGTCACTCGCCATCGAAATTTCCCGAAGACACTCACAAAAGAAAACTTCTGAGCAGAGCAGCGTCCAGAACATTCCCGAGACCATTCCCTTCTCCCGAGGAAATTAATTCTCTCGAGGGTGTTCATCCTCCCCAAGTCAGTTTTTCCGACTTGAGCAAAACATCTGCAATAGACTCCATCAAATCCCGCCTATATCTGTAGAGGTTGTTATGCCACCAGGTCATTTCATTTTTTAAAAATAATCCACGATTCATATTTCAACGCGAGCAGTTACAGAAAGCAGCAGATATCACTCCCGCAATCAAGAGCACAATCCACGCCGTTACGAAAAATCGCAACATGTAGATCGTGTTGTTATTGAATCCCGCATGACTCGCACCATCAACAAAAACCCCCAGGTATATAAGATATCGAGAGGAGACAAGGAAGGGGGAACATCTTTTGACAGATACATTTTTACTGGAGATATCTAGTTAGAAGAATCCACTATAATCCTCTGAAAATAGTGAATTCTCCCCCTCCTCCCCGTGGTGTTTCTCAAACTGGGTTTCCGCTTAAAATCTAAGTTTTTGCGATTATTTTTTCTACTTTCTCTTAGATCCATGTTACAATTTGAAGTGTAGATAAATTTCTTCTGAAAATTATCCCTACATTTTTTGTGCTTTCATTGAGATCCGAGTCCAAACGCTCATATTTCTCCCTACTAAACCCCTTCTCAAAAAGCCTCTCAAACAAACCATGGCCCTGAAAAAATAGCCGACCACTAGCGAAGAGACCACCTCTAAGGGCAAATCTGCTACCACCACTGAGGATATTATTCCCACGAGCGACCTTAGCCCTATCGCAGAAGATACTGTCTCCACACCTTCGCACAGAGCAACCAGAGATATCCACCAGTTGTCAGCTTACGAAGCTCAACTCTTTCAAATATTCGCTGACATGAAGGAGGAATTAGCCAAGCAGCATGCTCTGTTCGATCGTGAACGGGGGCAAGCAGAGCAAGATCGAGAAAGTGCAGCCCATGAATAAGAGGAGATGAAACGCCTAAATGACCAACTCGTCGCCTAGATCGCAGCCCTGCAGAAAACTCGAGTACCGCTTTCATCGCCTGATAGGCCTACTACCACGGAGGCCACAAGCGGCGAGCAATCTCAAAGTCAGAGGCGACGCAAAACCTCCCTACTCCATCAGAGCAATCCGACAGCGGATCGAGTTCTCCATATCCCCGCACGAAGGATAGATCTACTCATTTTTGGAGGAAAATCGAGGAGTTCATCCGCGTCCAAGATCTCGACGAGCTCGTACAACAGCGAGTAGAAGGAACATCCACAAGAAAAAGGACACTTTATGGGTGCGTTGGGTGCATCATATCTATTTTAAAGGGGATATCTCTGCTTGGGACTGGAAGTGTATAAGGGATGACTCGCCATTTTAGAAGGGTCCGTTGAGGCGGCAAAGAGGAGATTATCCTCTTGGGTGGTAGGTGAGCGCATGTGTATATCGCTCGGATATGAGTTTTTTCGATATAAGGTTTCCAGACTATCTTGGCCAAGCTCAGTTTGGAATTCGTATGTCACACCAAAGCATGCTTTTACTCTTTGGCTTGCAGCACGGAAGAGGCTACCTACAAAAGATAGATTGACCTTTCTTCAGGCTGAGGAATCATGTGTACTCTGTTTTCGTAATAAGGAATCGGCTGATCATCTATTCTTTCAATGTTCCTTCTCTGCTACAGTTTGGAGATGCATTAGAGACTGGCTGGGTATCTCTCGGGAGATGTCGACTATCTCTAGTGCTCTTAAGTGGATAAAGAAGGAGGCAAAAGGATCCAGTGGCAAAGCAAAAGCTAAAAAAGTGGCCCTTACTTGTACTGTTTATCATCTGTGGAATTCCCGCAATATGAAAATTTTTGAAGGCCAGACACAGGAGGTGGTTTCTACCGTCTTCAAGATCAAGCTGCATATCTATAGAACTATATTCACTTTGGATCCAAATGCCACTGTAGAGTTCTGAGAGATCTGGGAGTTATGACAGAAAAGAAGGATTGACAGCAGATTTAGTCGACTAGTGGGTGTTACTAGTCGACTATATTCAAGTATAGTCGACTAGCCTTTTTGGGTCAGTCGACTCCTGTGGCAACAGAGAGGAAGGATACATCCAGATCTATTTTTCAGTCGACTTAACTTTGTGGTTAGTTGACTTGGGTCAGGTATAGTCGACTAGGCTCTCTAGCCTAGTCGACTTGGTGCAGGTATAGTCGACTAATTTTCTGAATTAGTCGACTATCACAGAAACAGAGAAGAAGCTTCATTCAGATCAACTTTCTAGTCGACTTGTAATTGTGATTAGTCGACTACATTCCTAGTCGATTGATATATTTTATAGTTGACTTATAGGTCTTTGATTTGGATTGTAGGGATACATTGTAATGGGTTAGCGTGACAGGAATTGTCAGTTAGGGAGGTTATACTGTATTGCCGGTTTGGCTTACATTCAGTTTTGATAAATAAAATTACATTCTCCAAAAAAAAAAAAGTATGCTGCATATTCAAATTCAGGGCCATCTCCATTGATACATCCAATTCTCCCTTATCTAAGGACATACTGGAATATGAATTTTCAAGAAGTTCATGATCCCGACCATTAATTGCTACTCCGGGCAGAGCGATCCGGTTCAGCATCTCCGCCAGTATCAGGACAAGATGGTGATCTATTCCAGATATGACTCCATTTTCTGTCGGATCTTCCCCTTCATCTGAAGGGGGTAGCTTCTGACTGTTCTACTCCCTTCCGCAATGCTCAGTCCACAGCTTCGAAGATCTCACCAAATTGTTTCTCACTCATTACTCTTCCCGTCAAGAATTCAAGCAGAGCAACCATCACCTTCTCTATGTAAAGATGAATTCATCTGACAGTCTCAAGACGTACTTCAAGAACCAGCTGGTCAAAGTGCACAATTGCAGCGAAGACGCTTCCACCCTCGCATTCATTAGTGGACTAAGAATCACTCTCCCACTGTACAAACATCTAGTGAAATATAATGTCACCCGTTGGAACGAGGTTCTATACCAAACCCAACTATACATCCAATTGAAGGAGGGAATAAAAAGCTCCGCCAACCTATCTTTCAAATTCAAATCAAAGCCGCAACACAGAGGCCCCTCCATTGACTTCCAGGGACGTAGAGAGGGTACTTTCAAGAAGCAATCACTTTCACACCCTCAGCAGGGCCAACATTGAGCCTACCAAATATCCAACAGTATCACCCTGTTGAAGCTCCCAATCTCGGACTCCTTCGAAGCAATCAAGAGACAACCCTGGGTGAAGCGTCCGGAAGCAAAAATACACAACTCTGCTCATCCCGGAGCGAGGACTATTGCTCCTTCCATGACAGTCATGGGCACCAAACTTCTCAATGTTGGTCCCTCCGTAAGTATCTTGAAGATCTTGTCCAGCAGGGAAGAATACATCCTCGAACCCGGAACCTACTCTGAAACAAAGAAAAAGGAGATCCAGTCTTTAAATAAACCACAACATATGGTCACTCAATACAGGATTGTTGACTAAAACCAACTTGAGAAAAAAAACAGGAAAGTTTCTCAAATGGATAAGAGTCCCATGTATTTCATTTACTTTTATGTATTTTTAAGTCATTTAATTAAAATGCATTCTTGACAGATTGATATCCTTCTAAGGGTCCGCGGAACCTGCCTTTCGCCCCCGCGCGAGCCTACAAGCTTTCTTCTCTTGACGGATGTCCGAGGAGGAATTCCCCAACTCGAGAACAGTTACATAAGCACTCACCTCTGGGTGACTCCTTAGGCTCATCTCTGATTTAAAAACTGCTCTCCGGAAGGCTCATCCTCAATCAGGCAACTCTCTTAATCAGGCAACTGTCTTGGCTCATTGTAATACCCCGTTCCCGGGATATGTATCGGATACGTATCTCGATTTTTTGCTGGTATTTTTCTAATTTTCTCATATTTATTTTATTTTCTCTTATTATTATTATTTGGTATCTGTATTTTGTGGACTCAGAGTCAACCCGAGTCCGAACCCAGAACCCGACCTCAGTGAAACTACTTGATTTGACCTTCTTGGTAGTTGGACCAGACTTGTATTCTTCCAGAGATTAATTTTCAATATTTTGAAATTTTCACAATTTTCGGGATTTTTCTAAGAAATCTCCTAAATTCAGTGTCGACCGATGTCGTTGATTCATTCCAGAATTATTAATTTACAAACAGTGTTGAATTTCTTAAATTTGATTTCATAATGTTACTCAAGATAATATTTTCTATTTTTGGGCTTTTGGGGATTTTCTGAATTAACAAAAAATTGACCAAATATAATAATATTATTTCCTTATTTTTTCTTTTCTTTTCTTCTCCCACCTTCTACATCTCTCCCCCACTGACCTACACCACAGAACTCTCACTCTTCCCCGCTTTTTAATTTTTCTCTCCTTATTTCTCGCTCTAACACTCTTTCTCTATCTCACACTCTCTCATCTTCTCTCTTTCTAATTCTCCTCTCCTTCTTTCCCTTTACCCATTTCACAGCCACCCCTCTCCATCCAACATCACCGTCGGCCCCCACACCAGTCGGTCATTCCACGCTGGCCACCACCTCCGCCCAACACCCTCTCACCACCACCACTTCCCCCTCATCATCTCAATCACCATCATCTCCATCTTTTTCACCATTTCCCACCACCATTCCACCATATCCACTACCAATTTCACCATCTTCTCTTCCCCAATCACCACCACTCCACCTCTCGCACTTCTCCACTCTCCTCCATAACCACCACCATCTCACATCACCACCTCCAACTTCACCACACCCACACCAAAATATCACCGCACCTCTTCCCTCTCCCCATTTCCTCTTCTTCTCCACCAGGGCCAGGCCGGCCATCATCCTGGCTACCTCTTCCTCTCTCCTCTCCACTCTCTCTATTACTCTTCTTTCCTTTTCTCTCTTTCTATTCTTTCCTTCTCTCTTTTTCTCTTTCCTTTTTCTTTCTTTCTCGGTCTCTTTTCTTCTCTCTATATCTCTCTTTTTCTCTCTAACTTACTTTCTCTCACACAAGCCGCACTCCCCTCTAAATCTCTCTCTCACTCTCTAGTTCTCTCTCCTCAATCGCTTTCTTATCCTCTTTGTCTCTCTAATTTTCGCTCATACCCTCACTTTCTCTTTCTTCGCGCGTTATGCGCTAACGCTTCAAGTATTTTCCAGACTTTAAGTGAGTACAATTTCTTGTATGCAGTACTTTTTCCTTATTAGCGAGTACTTTCCCTGTATGGGAGTACTCTTCCCTGGGTGTGCGTACACGTTCCCGTGTACGGGTACCGTTATTTAGTTTTAGCAATTTTGTAGAAAAATAGCTATATAAATACATGTATCTGCGTTAAAAGTGTTGGATGTATATTTGAATTTATCTGGGTGTGTATCTGTGTATCTGATTGTCTGTTATAATTATTATAATTTATCTGTATTTTTGTATTATTTTTGAGGCTAACAGTGGTGCAGGTATTTGGACTAACCGTGTGCAGGTTACCGGTATTCTGGCTAAAGCCCTCAAGCAAACTATCCTTCGGGATTGCATTGTACGAGAGACCACTCTGCAGGCTATCCAATAGGCATTGGGCCTTATACCCCTTTGGTTTAGTGGTAATTGGCAGGGTGGTTGCCAAGTTGCAGTTACTGTAGGCTAAAGCCCCCAGACGAACTGCCCTTCGGGATTATTTTTCTGAGAGACCGCTCTGCGGGCTATCTAATAGGCAATAAGAGCCTTATACCCTTTCAAGGTAGCAGTGTTTTAAATATCGGATATCGGTGATATACCAGTCAGCAAAATTATATATCGGATATTGAATATCGGGTGATATATCGCGATATGGTACTAAATACCGGTTGATATATCAATTGTCAATACATATAAGACATTATTAAAAGAAATAAGTTATTATCCAAACATCATATAAAAACATCATTGAAATACCACAATGAACATAGAATAAAATAAAATAATCTCTCAAGCAAAAAATAATAATAATTATATAAATAAGTAACTATATCGGCCGATATATTAGATATTTCATCTCAGATATTGGCCGATATATCGGCCACGTGGTGATATAGCAACCCATATCGGTCCAAAACGATATCTGATAATTTTTTACACTTATCGTATCGTTTTGAATAAAATACCGATATCTCGGCCGATATACCGATATATCGGCCGATATTTAAAACAATGCAAGGTAGCTTGGCGAAGTGTTTCGCCTACTCAGTCCTGGTGGATTGCGGTTGGATTATTTATTGATTGTGTGTGTGTGTGTTTGGTACTAACATTTCTGCAGGTACCCACGTGGCTTTTGGCCCTTACTAGCCTTCTAGTTAAAGTTCAGTTCCCGAGCTATCCAATAGGCAATGTGCCTTATACGTTCTGGGTTTAGTGATAGCAGCGGGGTTGAGCTTAACCGTTCTGTGGTTTTTATGCTCCGCATGGTAGGCGAGCTTAGTGCTCAGTGTTTTAATACTAAACTTGTCCGAGCGAAACTCTGCCAGACGACAAAATAGCGTTTCAACGCTCGAGTCGTTCCCGTGTGGCAGTCTCGCAGTACATTTTAGCGCTCAACGCTGCTCGCTGACCTTACCCCAGTACTGCATAGCTCTGCTAGGTTGTGCGCTTAGTTATTTATTTAGCTTTGTTTAGCTGTTCAATTATTATAGCTAACATTATTTATATTATGGTTGTTAAGAGTTTGAAACATTCAATTATACTACTTCTCTATCTCATGTTGCATGACGTGCTACTTGACTAATATACAATATTGTAATCTTATATTTATTTATATCAAGTATTTAGAATGAATTGTATACTACTCCCAGTACTATAACACCTGACCGGTTACTTACTCGATACCTGTTATCCAGTTATACACACTGGAATCTTGTACTCATGTACTTCTGAACCACTATACTCATGTACTTCTGAACCACTATACTCATGTACTCCGTTATCATGTACACATGTTAATACATATTATAAATATATATTTATATTATATTATATAACTATTAACAAATAGACAACTTACATCAGGATGAGGGAAACTAATAAATAACGGTATGATGTCGCGTTTATAGCGGTTGGGTACTGAAGTGTCGTGTTGGGTGCAATAAATCCCATCTGAAGTGTCATGTCGAGCGTAATATAAGTTCCGAAAGCAGTAGCCGGATCTCATGGACCATTGTCCCAAGCCGAGGTGGGACCCACTATAAATATGGTCCATCAATCTCTATCGATTTCCAATAACTCGTCTTATTTATATATGGATGCATGTTTGCTGAGGCGAGTTAAATGAATAATAATATAATAATTCATCGGTGTTTTATCAAATTTTGTGTCGTTTTGCAGTTCGAGTTGTATACACTCGGATTATGAAGACTTGAGATAAAAGGTATATATATATGATGGTTTCTTTGTTTGGGTTATCCCCTCGATATACTAATTTCATGAAGCTGTAAACTGAGCTTGTACTACTGATTTTGCATGCTTTTACATTCTCGGGCTTTAACTCAGATTTCATATTTCGGATTTTAATTCGGATCTCGTGATTTGGGTTTTGATTCGGATTTCGAGTACTATTATTATTATTACTATTATAGTACTTGACCTCCAAAGTTGTGTAATACGCTGCCTATCTCCCACTGTTTAATTATAATACATTACTTGTCTCTTATTAAATATTACACCTGAGCTACTATAGAAGTCTTTTGACTTATTATTTCCTAAACTTATATAGTACTAACTCTATAACTATTATTCTTGGATGTTATAATTACTCTTCTTGAATATATCACTGTGCTAATGTACTTAGTCACTTGTATTGTCTCCTGCTTCTATATTTACCATTTACATTATTGTCCATTGCCTGCCTGCCTGCATGGCCTGGATGCACGACACTTTGATCTTGTACACGTGTGTTTGCCTGTGCACGCCACTTGGCACTTATTTTACGTACTCGTTGGGTAGCTTTTCTGACAACCCATGGACCTGCATGTCTAGATCCCGAAGCTTAGAGGTTGTGAACTCTCCCATCGTTGATCAAAATTACGCAGTGGAAGCGTTGTGATACTACCGTCGCTTATTCTCTTTCCTGTCCTTTTGACCAGCTCTCGAGATTCCTTGTTGTAGCTCGTGAGCACCTTTGTACTGTTCATACCTGTATATCTCCTTGTAAATCTTACTTTTGCGACTCTTGGTGATATAATATTCATGTAATATTGGACAATGTCATGTGATTACAGTACTTGTACTATTATTGTTTGAATGTATAATACCATTATGCTTCTGTACTCTGACTCATGTCTGTGCTGATGCTTAAGCGTACGTATGTGAGGGCATTTCCGCCATGAGTATGTATGACGCACTAGCGTCTCTGTACTGGGCAGGGTGGGATGGGGCAGGACGTCACAGGTTGGTATCAAAGCTTAGGCTCTCCCACTTTCAGTACAACCAGTCGGCAAATTAATGTGAGATTAATTTGCAGCTTGAGCGCATGAGTCAGGATTATACATTCCAACCACAAGTACAATGTTATTTCTTTCTTCCTACCATAAGTATAATGTTATTTCTTTCTTCCTACTAATTTATCCCTTGTTTTCTGAAACCCTTCTATCTTTTCACTTCTCAGATTTTCTCTATCCCGACCTTTCGTGTTCTGAGTCGGTAATCTTTTCTGATCATCTCCACTTTCTCTTGCTGTGATCATCAACTCTGGTCATTTTCGTGTTCATTTTCCCTTATCAAAATTTTGAGGAAGAAATTTGTGTGAGGTAGGTAGAATGTAATACCCTGTTCACAGAATACGTACTAGGATACGTGTCTCGATTTTTCGCTCTTATGTTTCTTATTTTTTCAGTATTTATTTTTATTTTCTCTTATTATTCCTATTATTTGGTATGCGTATTTTGTGAACTCAGAGTTAACCAGAGTTCGAACCTAGAACTCAATCCCAGTGAAACTATTTGATTTGACCTTCTTGGTAGTTGGACTAGACATATTTTAGTTTCAGATATTAATTTTTCAATATTTTGAATTTTTCATAATTTTTAGAAATTTTTCTGAATTATTTTGAAAATCTCCTAAGTCTCGTATCGACCGGTATCGCCGATTGATTCCAGAATTTTTAATTTACTTACGAGTTTGAAAATTCAATTTCACAATGTTACTCAGGATAATATTCTCTATTTTGTAGATTTCTCTAAATTAACCAAAAATTGACCAAATATAATAATATTATTTCCTTATTTTTTCTTTTTCCTTTTCTTCTCCCACCTTCCACATCTCTCCAGAACTGACCTACACCACGACCTCTCTCTCTCTCTCTCTCTCTCTCTCTCTCTCTCTCTCTCTCTCTTTTCTCCTCTTTTTAATTTTTCTCTCTTCTCATTCTCTCTCATTGCTCTTTCTCTATCTTACTCTCTCATCTTCTTTCTCTTTCTAATTCTCCTCTCCCTCTTTCGCTTAACCCATTTCACAGCCACCCCTCTCCACCCGACCATCATCGCCGGCCTCCACGTCGGCTGGCCATCCCACGCGGGCCCCCACCTCCGCCCCACCCTCTCAGCACCACCACTTCCCTCTTCATCATCTCAATCACCACTATCTCTATCTCCATTTCCCACCACCATTCAACCATATCCACCACCAATTCCATTATCTTCTTCCCCAGTCACCACAACTCCACCTCTCCCACTTCACACTACTCCATAACCACCACCATTAATTTCACCATCACCACCACCATCTCCTATTACCACCTCATCCGTCACCATACCCACTAACAAAACACCACCACACCTCTTCCCTCTTCCCAATTCTTCTTCTCCACCTGGGCCAGGCGGCCAACCGTGCACTGGTCGCTGGCGCTGCCTTGCCGGCCCCTTCTCTCCTCTCCTCTCTCTCTATCACTCTTCTCTCCCTTTCTCTCTTCTTTTTCTTTCTTTCTCTCTCTTTCCTTTTTCTTTCTTTCCCTATCTCTTTTCTTCTCTCTATAACTTGCTTTCTCTCACACAAGCCGCATTATCCCTTCTCTCTAAATCTTTCTCGCTCAGTCTCTCTTTCTCTTTCCTCAATCTCTTTCTCTCTCCTCTTTTTCTCTCTAATTTTTCTCTCATACCCTGACTTTTTGTCTCTTGGCGCATTACGTGCTAACGCTTCTGGCGTTTTCCAGACTTTAGGCGAGTACAATTTCTTGTGTGCGAGTACTTTTTCCTGTATGTGAGTACTCTTCCCTGGGAGTGCGTACACGTTCCCGTGTACGGGTACCGTTATTTAGTTTTAGCAAATTTGTAAAAAAAAAATAGCTGTATAAATACATGCATCAGTGTTATGAGTGTTCGATGTATTTTTGTATTTATCTGGGCTTGTATTTGTGTATCTGGCTGTCCGTTATAATTATTGTAATTTATCTTTATTTTTGTATATTTTTGGGACTAACGGTTGTGCTGGTATTTGGACTAATCGTGGTGCAGGTTGCAAGTATTCTCGCTAAAGCCCTCGAGCAAACTATCCTTCGGAGTTGTATTATCCGAGAGACCACTCTGCAGGCTATCTAATAGGCATTAGGCCTTATACCCCTTGGGTTTAGTGATAGCTTGGCGAAGTGTGGTTGGCCAAGTTACAGTTAATGTAGGCTAAAGCCCTCGAACGAACTATCCTTCCAGTTTATTTTTTCGAGAGACCTCTCTGCGGGCTATCCAATAGGCAATTAAAGCCTTATACCCTTTGGATTTCGAGGTAGCTTGGCGGAGTGGTTCGCCTACTTACTCCTCGTGGATCCCGTTGTAGATTTTTTATTGATTATATATGTGTGTATTTGTTTGGTACTAACATTTTTGTAGGTACCCACTTGGTCTTTTGACCCCTACTAGCCTTTTAGCTAAAGCTCAGTTCCCGGGCTATCCAATAGGCAATGTGCCTTATACCCTCTAAATTTAGTGGTAGCAGTGGGGGTGAGCTTAACCGCTCTGCAGTATCTATATTCTGGCTGATAGGCGAGCTTAGTGCCCAGCGGTTTATTGCTAGACTTGTCTGAGCGAAACTCTGCCTAACGACAGAATAGCGTTTCAATGCTCGAGTCGTTTGTGTACAGTAGTCTTTCAGTGCATTTTAGCGATCAACGTTGCTCGTTAACCTTACCCCAACACTACTTAGCTTTGCTTGGTTGTGCGCTTAGTTATTTATTTAGCTTTGTTCAGCTATTCAATATTATTGCTAATATTATTTATATTATAATTGTGAAGAGTTTAAAACATTCAATTATACTACTTCTCTATCTCATGTTACATGACGTGCTAACTGTGATCTTATATTTATTTATATCAGGTATTTAGAATGAATTGTATACTACTCTCGGTACTGTACACCTGACTGGTTACTTACTCGATACCTGTTATCCAGTTATACATACTGGAATTCTGTGCTCCTGTACTCCTATATCATGTACACTTATTATGACATACTATAAATATATATCTTATATTATATAATTATTAATAAATAGACAACTTACATCGGAATGAAGGAAACTGATGAATACTGGTATGATGTCGTATTTATAGTGGTTGAGATACTGAAATATCGTGTTGGGTGCAATAAATCCTATCTAAAGTGTCGTGTCGGGCATAATATAAGTCCCGAAAGCAGTAGCTGGATCTCATAGGTTGTTGTTCCGGGTCGAGGCGGGACCCACTATAAATATAATTCATCAATCAATTTCCATCAGTTTCTAATAACAACTCGTCTTATTCATATATGAATGTATGTTGCTGAGGTGTCAAGACACATACCTAGATATATGAGTTGGACGAATAATAATATAATAATTCGTCAGTGTTTTATCGAATTTTGTGTCATTTTGCAATTCAAATTGTATACACTCAGATTACGCTGACTTGAGGTATAAGGTATATATATGAGGGTTTCCTTATTTGGATTATTCCCTCGATGTATTAATCTCATGAAGCTGTAAACTGAAATTGTACAACTGGTTTTGCACCCTTTTGCTTTCGTCAGGCTTTAATTCGGATTTCATATTTCAGATTTTAATTCGATTTTCGAGTACTATTATTATTATTATTACTACTACTATAGTACCTGATCTCCAAACTTGTGTAATATACTACCTATCTCCCACTGTTTAATTATAATACATTGCTTGTCTCTTATTAAATATGATACCAGAGCTCCTGTAGAAGTCTTTTGACTTATTATTTCTGAATTTCATATTTCGGATTTTAATTCAGATTTCGAGTACTATTATTATTATTACTATTATTACTACTATAGTACCTGACCTCCAAACTTGTGTAATACACTGCCTATCTCCCATTGTTTTATTATAATACATTGCTTGTCTCTTATAAAATATTACACCTAAGCTTCTGTAGAAGTCTTTTGACTTATTATTTCCTAAATTAATCTAGTACTGACTCTATAACTACTATTCTTGGATGTAATGATTACTATTCTTGGATATATCACTGTGCTAACGTACTTAGTCACTTGATTTGCTTATTGTCTAATTTAATTTGCTTCTATATTTACCATTTACGTTATTGTTCATTGCTTGCATGCATGACCTGAATGCACAACGCCTTGATCTTGCACATGTTTGTTTGCTTGTGCACACCACTTGGCACTTATTTACGTACTCGTTGGGTTGCTTTTCTGACAACCTCTGGACCTGCATGTCCAGATCCCGGTGCTTGGAGCTTGTGGACTCTCCCATCATTGATCAGAGTTGCGCAGCGGAAGCGTGGTGATACTACCATTGCTTATTCTCTATTCAGTCTTTTTGACCAGCTTTTGAGATTCCTTGTTGTAGCTTGTAAGCACCTTTGTATTGTTCATACATGTATATCACCTTGTAAATCTTACTTTTGCGCCTTTTTGTGATGTAATATTCATGTAATATTAGATCACGTCATGTAATAAAGTGTACTTTACTATTATTGTTGGAATGTATATTACCACTATGCTTCCATACTCTGATTCCTACCTGTACTGATGTTTAGCGTAAGTATGTAAGGGTATTTTCATCCTACATATACGTCACAGTAGCGTCTCCATGCCCGGCAGGGCGGGGAGTTACACTCATCTCCAATCAGGCAACTACCGTTTTGAAAGTTCATCCCAGATTGAGCTACTGTCATTTTGTCCGTGTTCCTAGGAGGGAAGCTCCTTCTCGAGAATCACAGTACAAACACCTGTCTCTGGATTCCAAAGGCTCATCCTCAATCGGACAACTGCCCCTGGAAAGCTCATCCCAATTGAGCAACTGTCTACCTATCTCCGCAGCTGAGGGCTCCCTTTATTCAGAATCTTATGCTTGTGCGCTCCGAGAAGGGAAACCCCTACTCGAAAATAATAGCACCATATTGGCCTCCAAACTCCCTCACTCCGCAACTGAAGTCTATTGGCCCAGAGGCCTTCCACTCTAGTTTTGATGATGATTAACTCATGTAGTTATAGTTTATTAATAATATTGTGATATTTAGTTTCAGATATTTGATCAAGATATTAGTAGGTAATTAGTTTCAACAAAGGTATTTTGGAGCTTTCACATGGTGATTCAAGAGCTCGAGCGTCAAGTTCACATCTAGCACTCGGTTGGAGTCAAGCTCGGTGGATCACGTTTGGATCGAGTCGACTTGAAGACGACGTTCTACAAGAAGGCTTCGGTTTGTTTAGTTAAAATTTAGTTTAGATCCATTGTAAAGATTAGATAGTGTGATATGCTCAAGTTCACAACACATACACATTTCATGTTTTGGTTTTGGATTTTAGTTTAACCGATCTTGGTTTTCATGAATAGATAGAATCAAAACAAGTTTACATGGTTTAATGTATATTAGAATTGATCTATATACATCTATGCTTCATATACTTAGAAAAACTTATTTTGATACACTATTTATGTGTTTGGAGTTTTGTATTTAGACAAAACTTATTTTTGGATTTAATGTCAAAAACATAGATATAATACCTTTCATGTATATTGGATTCTATCCATATACTATATGCTTCAAAGTTATTTCAATATCATGTTTATGTATTTACATGTGTTTTGAAAAAAAATCGGATTTCCATTTCAAAAATCCAAGTTTTGAAAAATACAGAATTTGGTTTAAGGCAAATTTTTCAAGTCACAAAAATGATTCAAAATATTTGTAACATGATTTTATTTTTACTCAAACATGTTTGTATTTCAAAGATATAATATGAACTGATTTTTGCGAAATTTATGTGATTTTTTGAGATTTAATTGATAATAAAAACTAAGTTTCTTAGTCCTAAAATTTGCTGACTGGCTTACTGCCGGTCGACCGGGCCGGTCGACCGCTGCAGTAGTCAGTCGACCAGTACGGTCGACCGACGTGCAAAAGCGTGCACGCCAACTTTGGGCTGGTGGCCGGTCGACCGTCCAGAGAGCTCTGCTCTCTGGAAATGGCCCCGGTCGACCGGGTCGGTCGACCGGACAGAGAGTCTACTCTCTGTATCCAGCTCCGGTCGACCGGGTGGTCGACCGGCCAGAGAGCCGCTGCTCTCTAGATCTGGGGGCGGTCGATCGCTGGGCTCAACGGTCAAAAATGTGACCGTTGGCCGGTCGACCGGAAGGGCAAATTAGCCATTTTCAGCTGCCAACGGGCAGATTTCCAAATGGGTTATAAATACCCATTTGGAGTTGGTTTTTAACAAGAATTTTTAAGAGTAAAATTTTCATCTTCTCAAGTGTTTTAATACAAGTTTTCGAAAGAGTTTTTAAGCTTAAAGATTTGATCTTTATTTGTTTTAAAGGGTTGGAAAATTCAAAGAAAAAGAAAGTCTTTGGGATTGTTTTTTATCTTCATTTTTATATCTCTCTAGAAGTTTTCCCAAGAGTTTTCGTTGTGATTTTGATTTTCAAACTCTTTATTTCTCACACTTGAGCTTATCATTCTATCCTATTTATAGAATTTTGTTTTAGTGAGAAAATTGGTTTGTGGTTGAAAGAGACCACCAAGTTGTAAACCTTCCATTGATTGTGATATCTCTCTAGTGAGAGGTGATTGAGTTGTTATCCCTCAAGTGTGAGGCGATAGTGGAAGTGGCATTTGGCTCGCTCTAGTGAGAGGTGGAGATTGTGTTGGAATCCCTCAAGTGTGAGGTGATTGTTGTTTGAGTGGCTTTGTGCCTATCCCTCATTTGTGAGGTTGATATTATGTAGGCTTATTGCCTTGCCTCTAGTGAGAGGTTGTATTAGTTGAGAGAGGAGTTGTGTACTCCCAGTTGTATTTACCCAAATCCTCAGTGGAGATTCCCTGAGTAGGAAGTCCTGTGTGGACGAGTTAGTGAAAATCCGTCTGTGTGAAGGCGGGGACGTAGAGCTGTGTGCTCGAACCTCGAAACATATCTCGGTGTTTGCGTTTGATCCACTTTCTCTAACTCTCTCTCTCTTACATTGTGCATTGCATCATATTGCCATATCATATTCATGCTTGTGTTGTTCGTGTGTGACCATACTTGTGTTTAACCAATAGAGCTTTACATAGCACCTCAACTCTTATTTAGAGGAATTCAGAGGAGTTAGTCCAGAGCCCTTCACCGGAAATTCGGCTACACTCGTTGGTTACACTAAGTGTGTTGCATTAAGTTTTTAATTTCGTATTATTAATCATTAGATTAGCCATACACCATTCACCCCCTCTAGGTGTATTTTTAATTGGTATCAGAGCCTACGCTCCTTATATTAGGTTTAAGCACCTAGGAGTGTGATCTTGATTTTGCTAATCTAGATTTGCATTTGCACACTTATATTGTTTACACACACTCATGGACTTCATGACCCCACTAAAATCACCTAGAGGGGGGGGTGAATAGGTGATGGCTATATGAATTATGGCAATAATGCGGAATTTAAAATTTAACACACAAATAGCACAAATATAGACTTGCAATAAATAGAACAATAAAGGTGCAAGAATTAAAAGGAGTAGAGTTGAGAGAAAATTCGAGCAAACGCAAACGCAAGGATATGTTTCCGAGGTTCGAGCCACGCTCTACGTCCCCGCCTTCACACTTGAAGGATTTGCACTACTATCGTTGATCCCACCGGATCGCCAATACAAGGACACACTTGTCCCTACACTTGTGATGCCGCAACACCACCCGAAGCTCACTAGCTCCCTTGAGGCTGATGCCTCTACAACTTCACTCAATAAGAAAGGTGATCACACTTGATCAAAATAGCTCACTTGCACAATCCTAGAACCAATGATATAGATGTAGAGCTTGGGATTGTGGTGTGCAAAAACTAGAGAGAAGGTAGAGGAATAGGCTACAAGTTGGGTGTTGGGAATTTAGGCTTTGAAAAATCTTTTGTAAAAGAAAGGAATTGAAATTCTTTGTAAAGCTCTTGTGAAATCTTTTGGAATTATTTTGCAATAGTTGTCTTATCAATATGAGGTGACCCTCTATTTATAGGGGTCAAAAACAGCCTCACAAAATCGTTGGTATCAAATCCCAAAGAGAATTAGCCAGAAAAAATAGCTGTTGGAACTGTCAGAAAATCTGACAGTAGTCGGTCGACCGGGTCAAGTCGACCGCCAACGGTCAAAAATCCGACCGTTGGGGCTCTGCGGTCGACCGGGTCGGTCGACTGAAAAATCCTGTGAACACAAATGTGCCTCGGTCGACCGGGGCGGTCGACTGATATACACATGCACAGTTTGTGCACATCGGTCGACCGGGCCGGTCGACCGGTTACTGTAAGTTCTGAAAAATCAGAACTTCCAGAACTAGAAATTGGGTTTTTGGTTTTAGGTCTTGGGTTAAATTTTTGGAACTTGTAAAAACATAGAGTATGAGCATATGTCATACTTCTATCATGTTAAAATAGTTTGATAAAAATCCTTTTGATAAAACTTGTTTTTCCATAAAAATGTTTTTCCAAAACTATTGTCTTTCTAAAAGCTTATTTCCAAACATGTTCACTTTAAATCTAAGTTAGAAATGGAGATTGAAAATCTTTTTGAAGCCATGAACCTAACTAAAAGGTGTGTGTGTGTGATAATCCCATAGCTCTACTTCTAATATCTAGCTTTGACAAAATATCTAAAATAAAAATAAAAATACAAATCTTGTTTTCTTCATAGTCTATGCTAGTTCTTTTTCTTCGTAGTCTTGACTCGTTCTTTTCTTCAATATCTTATTCCCGAAGCTTCCTATTGTGCTTTAGCTTGGGAATGTAAATCTTGGGCGAACTCCAAACGTGTGAGTCTTTAAGTGGAGTCGTCAAAACCTGTTCTTGAACCTGAAATCCTTTTAAACAAAATTATTAAATACATAACTAAATATGTTTTGTTATCATCAAAATAACTGGGATAATGGCCTTTGGGCCAACAATCTCCCCCTTTTTGATGATGGCAAAACATATGTAGTTATCATTAGCTTGGGAATGCAAATCTTGGGCGAACTCCAAACGTGTGAGTCTTTAAGTGGAGTCGTCAAAACCTGTTCTTGAACCTGAAATCCTTTTAAACAAAATTATTAAATACATAACTAAATATGTTTTGTTATCATCAAAATAACTGGGATAATGGCCTTTGGGCCAACAATCTCCCCCTTTTTGATGATGGCAAAACATATGTAGTTATCACAAAATATTTTGGGTAGAGACTTCAAATGAAGCTCCCCCTCAACACATGCATATATAGGAAAACATATGTAAATGATAAACACCATATTTTCATGCCAACAAATGATACCAAATACTCATGTCATAGAATAGATGAAGGAAATGAGTTCATACATGACATAGATAAGAGATACACAAAAACAAAAGATACGCATAAAGTAAATAACTATGTCCATGTCCACAACACATACTAAAATACATGTCCAAAACAAAAGATGTCCAACAAATATTATGTCTAGTACAAAACAAAAAATACAAAAAAAATCTCTCCCCCCAATAACTCTCCCCCTTTTTGACATCATCAAAAGGGGAGGTCACTCAGCAGCATCACCAGCATCTCCAGCATCCTCATCATCGTCGTCCTCCTCGTCGTCGGCATGCTCAGATGAGCTCTGTGCAGCAGAGCCCTCAGCCATCTTCTTGTCACCACCATCTTCTTCCCCTGAGGAAGAAGCAACCTCCTCTGGATCCATGCCATCTACTCTGGTCCGCGGTGGTGGAACAGAAGAACGAGCTCTGGGAGGGAATGGAGGACCGGTGGATGGGAGTCGACAAGCAATCGGAGTACGGTCAGGAACGAGCATGTCAAATTTTGTGAAAAGAGCCTGAAACTGAACGTCCACGAATCTCATGGAGTCAGCAAAATAGGACATGTCGTTTCGGATCTCCGCCCGAAAAGCAGCATCCTGAATGGAACGAGCATCCATCTCCGCACGAAGAGCTGCGTCGCGCTGCTCGACCCAGGCCTGGTGTGCCTCGATCTGAGAGCGGACCTCCGAAGAGATAAGAGCCTGAAACTCAGGAGGAAACACAGGGGCTGAAGAGGAAGAAGATCCTGGTGCAGAAGATGAGCCAGGACCAGCAGGAGGAATAGGTGGTTGCACAGGAGCGTGTCTACGCAGCTGGGCTTCCATCATCTTCAGGACAACTCCGTTGATGTTGGTCAAGGGATTAGAGGGACTTTCAGCAGATAGATCAAAATCAAGAGCCTAAGAAGATGGGTAATTAGCATGCCGTAGGGCAAGCTCCTACCCGCAGTACGAATCTGATCTGAAGCCATGTGAGAAGCTATGACTCGAGGAAAGTTTATCTTAATGCCTCGAAGAAGGCAATAGATAATCAATGGTACGGAACCCCTAGCGTGGCTATACTCACCATGTTTGGGGACAATGTTGAAGAAAATAATTTTGGCCAGGACTTGGGATTGGAGAGTGTACCTACTCACAACCTCATTTCTAACCAAGCCGGGGTTATCTTTCCCGTGGATTAGAGTGGATGCGGTGAGCGAAGACTCACCCTCCGGAAATTCAAAATCATGCAGGTCATGGGTATACACATCCGCTCCACCAGTGGAGAGATGCAGAATTCTAGCAAACCGACCGATAGAAAGGTCGATGTCCCTACCTAAAACTCTAGAGGTGATACGATTACCATCAAATTCGAAATTTGCATAAAAATAAGGAACAAGAGATGTGTAAACTTGCTCTTTGATGGTCAAAATTCAACTAAATTGTTTGTCTGCAGGATGTGAGGAATATTCAAATGTTCGAAATCTTGAATAACAACAAATCTCCCCGAGTTAATGTTCCTCGTGGAAAGATGGGAGTACCGATCAGCAGCAAGATCATTGAAATCACCTAGGGGGGTGAATAGGTGATGGCTATATGAATTATGGCAATAATGCGGAATTTAAATTTAACACACAAATAGCACAAATATAGACTTGCAATAAATAGAACAATAAAGGTGCAAGAATTAAAAGGAGTAGAGTTGAGAGAAAATTCGAGCAAACGCAAACGCAAGGATGTGTTTCCGAGGTTCGAGCCACGCTCTACGTCCCTGCCTTCACACTTGAAGGATTTGCACTACTATCGTTGATCCCACCGGATCGCCAATACAAGGACACACTTGTCCCTACACTTGTGATGCCGCAACACCACCCGAACCTCACTAGCTCCCTTGAGGCCGATGCCTCTACAACTTCACTCAATAAGAAAGGTGATCACACTTGATCAAAATAGCTCACTTGCACAATCCTAGAACCAATGATATAGATGTAGAGCTTGGGATTGTGGTGTGCAAAAACTAGAAAGAAGGTAGAGGAATAGGCTACAAGTTGGGTGTTGGAATTTAGGCTTTGAAAAATCTTTTGTAAAAGAAAGGAATTGAAATTCTTTGTAAAGCTCTTGTGAAATCTTTTGGAATTATTTTGCAATAGTTGTCTTATCAATATGAGTTGACCCTCTATTTATAGGGATCAAAACAACCTCACAAAATTGTTGGTATCAAATCCAAAAGAGAATTAGCCAGAAAAAATAGCTGTTGGAACTGTCAGAAAATCTGACAGTAGTCGGTCGACCGCCAACGGTCAAAATCCGACCGTTGGGGCTCTGCGGTCGACCGGGTCGGTCGACCGAAAAATCCTGTGAACACAAATGTGCCTCGGTCGACCGGGGCGGTCGACTGATATACACATGCACAGTTTGTGCACATCGGTCGACCGGGCCGTTCGACCGTTACTGTAAGTTCTGAAAAATCAGAACTTCAAGAACCAGAAATTGGGTTTTTGTTTTAGGCCTTGGGTTAAATTTTTGGAACTTGTAAAAACATAGAGTATGAGCATATGTCATACTTCTATCATGTTAAAATAGTGTGATAAAAATCCTTTTGATAAAAACTTGTTTTTCCATAAAAATGTTTTTCCAAAACTATTGTCTTTCTAAAAAGCTTATTTCCAAACATGTTCACTTTAAATCTAAGTTAGAAATGGAGATTGAAAATCTTTTTGAAGCCATGAACCTAACTAAAAGGTGTGTGTGTGTGATAATCCCATAGCTCTACTTCTAATATCTAGCTTTGACAAAATATCTAAAATAAAAATAAAAATACAAATCTTGTTTTCTTCATAGTCTATGCTAGTTCTTTTTCTTCGTAGTCTTGACTCGTTCTTTTCTTCAATATCTTATTCCCGAAGCTTCCTATTGTGCTTTAGCTTGGGAATGCAAATCTTGGGCGAACTCCAAACGTGTGAGTCTTTAAGTGGAGTCGTCAAAACCTGTTCTTGAACCTGAAATCCTTTTAAACAAAATTATTAAATACATAACTAAATATATTTTGTTATCATCAAAATAACTGGGATAATGGCCTTTGGGCCAACAATCTCCCCCTTTTTGATGATGGCAAAACATATGTAGTTATCATTAGCTTGGGAATGCAAATCTTGGGCGAACTCCAAACGTGTGAGTCTTTAAGTGGAGTCGTCAAACCTGTTCTTGAACCTGAAATCCTTTTAAACAAAATTATTAAATACATAACTAATATGTTTTGTTATCATCAAAATAACTGGGATAATGGCCTTTGGGCCAACACCCACCTATGTTTGATACTTCCAACATTGTTGTTTGGAAGGCTAGGATGTCCATGTACCTAAAAACTCTAGGCTTGCATGTTTTCCTTGCCGCTACCAAGAAATCCTATCTTGGTAATAGCAAGCATAAAGAGGCCAATGCACAAGCCCTAACGACACTTAGAAGCACGCTTAACAAAGAATATCTTATGATAGTTTCTAACTGTGATTCCGCCTTTGCAGTGTGGAACACATTGACCTCCTCCAAGCTTCAACGCCAACCATTGTGGAGGATGAATCTAGTAGAGAATCCGAGCAACATTGCTACATGGTCCAAGGGAATGACTCCCTTGAGGTGTACTCAGAAACTCAATTAGATAATGATGATGCTAGTTCTTCTAGTAATGATAATATTGATACCAATGTTTTGAATGAAGAACTTTCAATTGTTTGTGAAAAGTTGTTAGAAAAATATAATCTTTTGAAAAGAAGAATTTTGGAGCTAATAAAGAAAATAAGGATTTGTGTTCAAAACTTGATTTGGCTTTACAAGAAAAGATTGAGATTTCAAATGAGTGTGACTTTTTGAAAACCCAACTTGAACTTGTTTTAAATAAAAATAAGATTTTAAAAATAAAAATGATTGTGAAAATGTTTTGAAGAAAAATGAGGATTTAACTTCAAAACTTGATTTTGTTGTAAAAGAAAATAATTCTTTGAAAAACAAATTGATTTGATTTTAAAAGATTTAGAAGTTTGCTTAAATAAAATAAATCTTTGAAAAATGGTATTGATTCTTATGTTTGCCATGCTAGTGTAGCTTCATCATCTAGCATACCTATTGCATGCACCTCTTCTTCCATGATTGAACATGATATTTGTATGCTTAAGAAGAGTGTTGATTGTTTAGGCTCCACTTTGAGCCATTGTGCCATGAATCCATATTTCGCAAGAAACAAATTCCATCTATGCATGCACACAAATCACGGCATACACATGCTCCTCACGGCCACACTCATAACACTTTGTATGCTCATGTGTACACATGTACACATTGTGGACGTAAGGGCCACCTTTCTAAATTTTGTTATGATAGGATACATGATTCAAATTTAGCAAATAAGTTTGTTTGGGTTAGGAAAGGTGCTAACCCCCATGGACCCAAAAGAGTATGGGTACCAAAGACCATTCCTATTTTGTTTGATATAGGTGTGGGCTCTCACATGACGTGAGAGTGATGGTGCCTTGAGGTGGATGCGTTCCGAGCTTAAAGATGACTATTTGGATGCATCACTTTCAAGGAGAGTTTGGTGAGAGGACCACCATGATTTGGAGATATGGAGATGTGCCCTATTGATTTTGATAACGATATCTAACTTCCATTTATGTTTACATGCTTTCAGATTATTCTTTTTAGCATGTTTTGATGTTTCATGATTAGTATGTTAAATGCCATGATTATTAGACTTGTGATATGCATGATTAGTATTTGAGATCACCCATGTTTAATATGGACTTATACTTTTGTGTTCTCACTTAAGTTTAGCTATTGTGTATATCATAGATCAATGGATGTGCATTTACATAATGATCATATAAGTTTTATTTTGATTTCTATGCTTCATGTTTTGATTACATGTTTAGATGTTAGTTTTCATTAAAATTTGGATATATACTTGTACAACTAGTGATCCACAAATAGATTATTATATGTTTGTGCTTGATTGCTCATTTGTACTTATTAGATGTGCTAGTATAGTCTAGTTTTGATGATTCATACATTTTGACTTGTATTCCATATTTTTGACATGTTTTTCATGTTTATGTTTAAACTTCATGTATATGTCTATTTTGTCCAAACTAATAGTTATACATATACATCCTTGAACCACTTGCCTTCATGCATATACTTTTGTGGACTCGTTCATGTTTGGATATGTATGTATACTTTAGTTTGTACAAAACATACATATGCCTTGAAGGATTCTAGTTTTGATGATTTTCATGTTTTAAGAAATTTCACATTGAGCTTGATTGCCTATTTTCATGATGATGTGTTTCACATAACTCTTATACACTCACTTTACTTAATGTCTTCTCATGATTTTGTTTTCATGAGTATGATATGTGCCTTATAGATTTTGAGTGTTGATGATCGTGTGACTTGCATGTTTTTTCATAAAATATATTTTTGCTTTATTCCTTCCTTGAAGGATTTCGTACTAGTTTTCAAATTTTTCATATAACTAGTTCGTATTCTTCATATAGTAGTGTTTTCAAACATGTTATATTATTTTCAAACTTATTTTTGAAAACCCCTACCCATCAAAGGGCGGTTGGTTGGGCGACCATGCCTTGTATGCTCATTATTGAAAATCTATTTAAAATATGTGCATGAAATGGGTGGTAGGAAGTATGAGTTATATACTTGATCTTATTTTGTTTTCAATTGGTATCATTATATCTTCTCAATTGGCATCACAATTGACATTCATTTATCTTATATACTCATATTTTTATATATGTATGATTAAACTTCAAATAGTATCAATTTCGATTGGTATTCAATTTTTCATACATATATATATTTTATTTGTGCCTACTATATCTCTATATCTTTGAGCACAAATTTTTGTTATGCTAAGTTTGATTCCTTAAATGACAATTATATTTCAATTGATTATTTTTCAATTGGTATCTTATACAAGCTTATGCATCATTTATTTGGTATTTCATAAAGGGGAGAAAATTCATATTTCACCTTTCAATTGGTTTTGTTTACATTTGGTTTCTTACTCCCACACTTTATGTTGAAAAATGATTGAAAAATGATTTTGATTTTTTAATTTGGTATCATACGCTCCTAATGAAAATCATTTTAGATTAGTATATGTTTTCATTTTCAATATTGGTATCGAAAATATTAAATTGATATTATTCTCTATTTGGTATCTCTATTATTAAATGAGTTTAGTGTTTACCAAAAACATTGGTTTATGTTTTTCATTTGGTATCAAAAGTGTAAAATATTTTCAATTGGTAGTAATTTTTACAATTGGTATCAAGATTACCTTTATGCTTATATCTTTCAATTGATATCAAAATTTTTGTTGGTTTCTTCAAAATGTTTTGTTTATTTTCAATTGGTATCATCCTTTGGTCTCATGATGTTTCTATGTATACGTTTGCACTAAATTGATATATTTTTTTCAATTGGTATCATAATGTTTTGATTTGATTTCACCCCTTATTAATTTTTGTTTCGGACAAAAAGGGGGAGAATATTGTTTTGTTGTTTACTTTAACCCTTTTGATGATTGACAAAAAGGGGAGAAGTATTTTAGTTTATATGCATGTTTATTTGAGTTTGTTT